>JAWNMK010000018.1:3000000-3570000 GCA_035044105.1 Drosophila nr. perissopoda 5 BK-2023a
AATAAATTTCTTTAGTAGAAACGCTCTTCTTTTATCCAAGAAAACATTTTTTTTTCATTTTTCGGAAATACTTTCAATTGTTTTAAGAAACATATTTCTGAAAGGTGAAAATTATACGTTTTTTTAAGCTTAAAGATACATTTTTTTCAAAACTCAGAAAACTCTTTTATTTTTTAAATTCTGTCATATTTTGTTTTAGTAAAAACTAGAAATTTAAAATCTTGCATCATATCCGTAAGCGCCAAAATAATAGCATTTAATTAATTGTTTTGTATTTAAACAACTTTGATAAAAACCAGTATTCAAGTGATGATTTGGTATTTTATATTTTTGGTATAACTTTACTTCTCTTAAGAAAAGTATACTCAAAGAAAGTTAAAAACTGAATAAAGTATGTATTTGTGATTCAGATGTAAGACGAATCAAAAGTGAACACAGCGGCAAATGTCTTAAGCCAAGAATAAATTCATGGATATAAATCAATTTGTTGTCTTTTTATCTAACGGGATAAATAATTTGATTAAATTTGACTTGAAAGCAAATTATTGTGGCACAAACCCAAGGCTCAACTCAAATGCATTCCATGGCCAGCTGTTTTTCAGTGTCTGGCAATGCGTATTGAAAACAATCAGATTCTTTTATTTTTGTACTTATGTACAATTTGGCCAAGGACTTTCCCCCCCCCCCCCCACACACACACGAATTGGGCCAAAAACCAGTGCTCGGAGAGTAGATGCCAAAGTGTCTGCCCAATTGTTTTGTGGCCCAGTCGCAGACGCAGTTACGCAGCAAAAACTCCGAACATAACTTTGATAGTGTTGTTGCTGGAGCCAAGAGCAGAGGGGGCAAGAATGAATGGCGACAAGAACGTACGACATGTTGCCTCACTCTTGGCTACACTCTGCAAAAAATATAAAAGAAACCCCAGAGAAATGTGCTTTGATGAAGGCAATCATCATCAGCACAATTTTTTTTCTGTAGTTTTCTAATTTTATAAAATTTATTTATTAGTCTTTATTTAATTTATTTTTTTTCTTTCTATTTTTTACTTTCCATATTATAAAATTCTTCAGCAAAGTTTCGAAATTTTATTTGTACACTGCTTTTTTTCTCTGTGTATATCAGCTAGCCGTTTTAATGTTTGGCTTTTGTCAAGATACAGATACAAATACACACACGCACACACGCACACTCGCTTACACACACGCACACACAAACAGCTGCAAATATATGCATGACAGAGAGCGAACTATATCATGTTATATTTTCAGGAACAGCTTTCGTCGCCAGCTCAAATCGCTTTTATTTTATTCACAGTCTTTGTCTATGAGTGCTTCGATTTGAATGTGAATGTGAATGTGAATGTGAGTGTAATTGTGTATGTGTGGCTGTGTGTGCGTTTTGTAGCCAGCCTGGCGCCGTTGTCCAAGAGCAACAGTATCCACAGCTTCCGTTCACCAACCACACACTGCCACAGCCGCCCAACTACCTCCCACATTGCCTCCCACTTGGCCAGCCAGTCAGTTTTCTTTTATTTTATTTTCGTCGACTCTTTGGCGCCAACATAAAAAAATTGATTTTCATTTCTGTAATTTTTTGTATCTAGTTGTTTTTGCTCAACGTGCGTAATGCGACTTTGCTCTCTGGACACTGGACACTGAAGGACATTGAGCTTTGCCTCCTTGGCTGCATGCCACTCGATTTACTTCAAATTGCATTATGATTTTTTATTGTCTCCGCTTCGGAGTTCGCTCTTGAAGCATTGATTTTGGCATGCCTGACAATATATAATTGAAAAGATGCACGATTTCAAGAGCACTTATTTCGATTTTATAGTCGTCGTTCTTCTTGGTTATCCCTAGTTTGTAGCTCTCAATGGATCAATAGGTAGTTTTCTGAGCAGTTGAGTCTACCAATCTGCTTGGGCATGTTTTATACGACCTGCTCAGGATATTTGCACTTTCGTGCTTAGAGCTATAATCGCATCAGCACTTTCATGGATTTGTTGTTGTAAGTACTTATAATAAACTTGTCGAGTTGAGAACGTCAGCAAACTTTTCCTTGAGTTCCTGCAATATACTCGACGAGTGGAAAACACGTAAAAACTATTTGCAGCGCATCAAATGCCACTTTTTTTTTCTAGTTATCTCTTTCAGACATCTTTTGCACTTGACTGCAACTGAAATTGCAGCAGATGCAAGAACGAAATCAGATGGGCCAATTGATTGTCCGACGGTAAAATATATTATTTTCCAGTTTATAGGTCAGTGAGCTGAGAAATTGCACTTAGCAATAATGACGATCGGATTAGAAACGCAAAAAAACGTGAGATGCAACAGATTTTATACCCAGTGTTAGAAAAGGTATAAGGAGTGGAGCATAATAAGGATATTTAAGGATATTTATTATACCTGCCGAACTTAATCTTGTTCACCTATATTCAATTGTACTTACAAGCCGTTAAAGCTCTTGGCAGAGTTAAGTTGTGTCATTAAGATAGGTGGTCAATACGTATATACATATTTATTTGCAATATATATACCAATTGGGCTAATGCCTTTTATTGGCAATTGCAAATAAAGAAGCCAAGAAAAAAAGGCACAAATCGAATGCAGCCTTTGCCAGTTAATTTACTACAATTCTCAATTTTGCTGCAATAACATTGCGTATACGCAATAAAAGTTTATATTGCTTGCTGTTGGCTATTTGAGTAAATTACAAACTTTTTATTGGATACTTTGTACATACGTATACGAACAGTACGCAGAGAGTGTGGAGTGAAGTCGATAAAATGCATGCGTTACACGATTGAAAACGGGGAGTTGCGTGTAAAAGTGTCAAGTTGTAGAAATTGCTAAAGCATAATTTATGGGCTGACCTTTGGCCACCAACCGGAAACGGAAACATGCGTAAACAATTTTAATTATGTCCCGTCACCGTTGCGTTGTGGCATGCCATGAAAGAATCTCGTCAGTGCCTCTCACGACGCAACAGCCCCATCCCCACGGATTATGACATCAACCCCAGGGTCGGCGACGTCATCGACAAGTGGACAACAACATGGTGGGAGAGACTCAAATGTGACCTCGTCACGCAACATTCGCTTAGAAATTGGGCAACTTTGATTTAATGTTGGCCCTTATTTACACGTGATTTATTCGCAACACCCCTCCACGGACTCACAGAAATATAATCGGAGACTAAGGCCATTTCACCCATGTCCACTCAACAAAAGTCCATACAAATTTGAATAAAAATTGACCTTTCTTTATTTCTATGGATAAAGTAGAATCTTGTGAAAATATGGGTTTATCTGGTTGTATATTAAAGGATTTTGACTGTTTGAAACGATTAGTAATAGCACTTAAATCCTGCATAAATTCAATGCGAATCATATTTAAACTGTTAAGTAACTATTGGTTATAGCGACTCAAGTAAATTTAAATCTAACGATGCTTTATTCCATTTAAGCTTAAGCTAAAGTATGGAATTACCTATCTTTTTATTATGCAGGTCAGACTATCGGCATCTTGCAACTCATCATGCATCATCATCAGTTGAACGGTGCCTCTCAGATGAACTATGCCAACTATGCAACGGACCACCATCAGAGGCTGTCGTACAGTGGCAGCGGACAGGTCAGAGACTGCCAGGGTGACTCTGGTGATGACAAAACGTGTTGTCATTTTGTCACAGAACCATGTTTGGGTTCTTAGATAATCCCACAATCATTGAATGTAGTTCGATTGAGTTGGTGGCTTGAATTTGGCCGAGATAAAGCTGTCTTCCTAATATATTATTTGCACGGCGAAGCAAATTATTTTTGAGTGTTGCCCAAAAATATGCAATGATTTTGGTTGAATTTGGCTATCATGCACAGCACACAAATAACCGAAGCGCTTAAAATTCAAAGTGCCCAAAAGTATGCAATGGAATTTATTCTAAATGTGCTTTAATCGTGATCTGCGCTTAAGTTATGATGCATTAAAATTCAAAATAATCTATAAATAGACGAACAAAACTAAATTGATCTATATATTTATAGAGCTGTGGGAATACAGCAGACGATTCACGTTTGATTAAAAATAAATTATATTCCCGCAAGATGTTCGTGATTTTATCTCCGTCGGCCAATATTTGATATACAAAATTCAATTATTTATCGCGTGGTGAATGATAAATCAAATATGTATTTTGCTGTCTCGAAATCAAGTGAAAAAGCCAGTTAAAAATATATGTAAATTGAAAAGAAAATAAGTTTTGATTCCGTTCAGCAAGGATATTTATCTGCATGCCAAATATAGCTGTTCTGATTTGTTTTCTCTTTCTTTTGCTGTTTTTAGGGCCAGGGCCGTGACCTATACCAATCAGGGGCCACATTGTTTATGATAAATTAGAAATACTTGCCAGTTGCACTATCTACCCTGCCAAGAGGATTTTGAATGCGATAAACAGACGCCCACAATGAAGACGACAAGCAAGGACGAGAACGGGAGGGAAATGGTCAGGGTCGGTGTCGGGGATGGGGAGGATAAGTTTACGCTCTGGGGCGCCACTAATTGCGACGGTTTGTTCATGTTGCACAGTGTCAGCTATGTACGTACATCTGTTGCTGTTGTTTGCCTTGCGAATATATAATTGCATTGCAGCAGCAGCTGGATTGATAACTTTTAGATAAGTTTTTCTGGAAAGACGTCTGCTGGGACCCAACTATTGGCCTTAGAGGATGCATACGGCTGCAATTTCGCAATTTGAATACCATTATTTTTTTCATATTTTTTTTATTTTTTTGACTCTCAGCCATGTGGAAGCCAAGAGGTTATTACTGTCATAGCCACTCGAGTGCGGCACCCACAGCACAAAGAGGGGAGGAAGGACAACGGAAGTGGGGGCAAAGATTACGATGCACCATGGGATGAGCTGACAATTTCTGTGGAACAAAATCATATAATCTTCTGTTGCTGCATTATGCTAAGATAATATCTGTATAGGAACTAAAATCAAGAAAATCTGTCTCGATTTTTTTCACTTTTACTTTAAAACTATCAAAGTTTCAATGTCTAACATTATGAGCTGAAAAAACATCCGTCTGAAATCACATATATATTTTTGGAATCAAATTAAAATCTTCAAAACTGAACTGTAAACATAAACCATGTCTATATGCTTATCTGATTTAGTCTGTTTAATTTCGACTGATCAAACTACTCTCATTTACAAATTGAGAGTAATGCTGAGCTTAAAAAAATGTTGGAAACCTTTGTCGAAAATTTGATATTCCAGACCAAAAGGATCTTTCATCAAGTTTAAGCATTTTTCTATTTACAGTCGAAGAAAACCAAATAAGAAAAATGTGTGCCACGAAAAGTGTTTTTCTTTGGCCATGGTACTCTGTGAGGCAGAACAGCGGCACGCCCACATGCCACAGGGTTCGTTTTACTCTGGCACTCGGCTCGCGCTCGTGTTCGTGTTGTTTGGCGATGACGTAGCCGTTTTATCCTTTGGCGCCAGCAACACAGCACACAATTCCCAATTCCTTAAAACAGTTTGCAATTGGCCAACGCTGGCGCCAGAACCATCTTCTTAGCTCTCAGCACGCGTCGAGCGCTGCGCAAAATAATTCATTTAAAACGCTAAGCCGAATATGGTGCAAAATAATAATAAAGGCCAATAAGAAAATAGCTAATCGAAAATTGCTGCACAAATTGCAAAAATCCCAATAAAAGTAATAAAAATTATAAAAGTTTAACGAAAAGTGCGAAAATGTGCGAAAATCACCTAAGGAAATCGTCGGCTATTTTGTTGCTTTTGCACTTCCTCTGCTGTCTAACAAAAGGTGTGTGTGCGTGTGTTTGTGTGTGTGTGTGTGTGTCTTGAGTGCTCTGCCTGATTGTGTTAAAATACTTCTCACGTTTATCACTTAAATAACAATTTTACAAAAAATACAATAATAGAAATGAAAAAAGAGATTGAAAAATTAACAAAGTGAAAAAATTAGTCTAGAAATCCTTGTACAGTATTGTAATATAAATAAAAATGATTTGAAATTGGTTGAACAATATTTTTTAAATATCACAATGAATTGCAAAACTCCAAAAAGACTATTAAAATAGAAATTTTGTTATATTGGATTAATAATCTTCTGCAATAACTAACAAAATTTTGAGAAGCTGAAAAGTAACAGCTAAAAAATTGTGGAAATGTTGTAAATTCAAATGATGTTGCAGGAATCTTTAAATATATTTAAAAAACTTTAAAAATTTATAACAAATATCTTAGGAACGCTAAAGATTTGAAATCCTTGCAGATCGCAAAAATTCGCTATTAATTCCGTCTGATGTTTCTGCACTTTTATGAATGGATACTTAACTATATCGAGGCTGATCAAGAATAAACTTTATACTTTTTGATCTTAATTATAATATATAACAAATATAAAAGAAAATATCAGAATGCGAATAGATCTATAATTGAAGTTGCATTCAATCCACAGGCGCAGCCATAAAATGTTTTGTTTGCGACTCCAGCGATAATCCAAGCTGTGCGGATCTCGGCTCCAACTCGAGCATTGTGCCAGAGGTAAGTTTGCCGCTACGTGCCACAGATCTTTGGGTTGCAGAATGTAACGTGTATGTACTTGAGATATGTGGCAAAACGCTTAACCTTTGCCCCAAGTAACCCATTGAGCTAATCGGCCCACGGTGACCTCAATCAAAGTGGTTGCCCAGCTGGGGGAGACACACAGTGAATTAAGAGCACATCGCACATAAATTGTAAAAAACGGAAAACGGAAACAGAAATGGAAACGTGCAACGTCGTCGTCGTATTCGAGCTGGTCGTTGTCGTTGTGACCGCAAAGTGAATATATAGTGCCATTTTTCATTACTATATTTTTTCGATCTGACCCATTGAAAATTCCATTTGGACAACTCGACGAGCGTATAATTCAATAACATGACAACTTGACATACTGTTTGCTGTTTGATGTATTTCTGTCTGACTTTAAAAACATTTTGTTTTTTTAAAGATTGATTTTATGTTAATTAAATAGGCATACAAGCTGCAAGTTTTGCTGAAACTGTTTAGGAGAATCTAAAATAAGAAAATTATTTATTTAGGAAAAGTAAAAATTGTGTTTCAGATCTAAAACTAACAAAGTGCAGCTGAATAATAAAACCCTGAAATTAATAATTATTAACATATATATTAATATTTACTTTATGCTTCAGAATTAGTATAATATTTAAATTTTGCAATTTTTAACTCTTTAACAAGTTTATTTTATGTAACACTTATTTTCTTATGTAAAAAACAGAAAATTCGAACAAGAGTCAATTCTGAAAGTGAAGCATATTTACAGTACGGATATTTATATCGATAACAACTTGAAAACCTTATAGATAGCTTTATTATTGCATCAGTATTGAATCAGAATTGTTTTGTTGCAATTCTTTATTTAAGTATAAATAATAGATCATAAAATAACTGACAATGCCTTTTGTTGACTTTGTGATCAACTTCATTTCTGGGCCAGCATTGTTGCAAGTTGCACTTTTGATAACGATTACGATAGCGATAACGATGACGAGGGCCGCCATTATGATAAGATAAACGCCCTTTTTACTGCAGCACCTGCAATTAAGTGGGCAATTACACACACCAATAAAACAAGATGAGGTTAGATAGAGGGTCGAGAGGTGGAGAGGGTCAGAAGATACACAATCAGATAGCAATCGAATACAATCGACTGACTGATCAATCATTAGCCATTGTTCGTCGTGTTTGTCGTTAAACAAATATTGATCGAAGTCTTTACGATCAATAATACTATCTGGAATTTGTTGCCTTCTAGGAATGCACTCTGGACAAAATGAAATCTCTGGACACCTGGCTATTCGATCTGAACAAGTTCTCCTACTTCGATAACGGGGCCAACAAACATCCGCTGATGAACTGCCAAAAGGTGGTGGCCAAAGATCGTAAGTACACAATTCGATTCATTTAATATGCTTGCAACTTAGTCCTTTGAGGCAGAGAGGGAGTAAATTGTTTCTCAGAATTAAAAAGCTGTAATCTAGAAAAAAGTTATAATTTTTCCAAATAATAATAAACTGACTTAGGGAGAGTGGCAACTCATCCAATTGTTAAATTGTAAAGTATGTGAAAACTAAATAATAATGTTTAGTAAAACAAAAGAGTTCTGGGAAACATAAACATAATCAAAAGAAAACCGCAGGATTTTTTTTCTCTTTGACCACATCAAGTGCGCATTCGCACCAAAGACCCAGAAGAATCGTTTACAGCTGTCAGAGTATCTAGTTAGTCGAGTATCTTCGACTGCAATAATGCTCACTTGATTTTCACTCTCTATATGGTAATGTATAGGTGTCAATGCTACCGGGAGGCACGAGTTGTTATGGCGAACTCACGTTGCAACAGGTTTATTGACAATTAATATTCATCATTAAAAAATGGAATATGAAAATTTATTCTATGTGCTTCGTTGCACGTGCCAATCACGACTGAACTAAAGTTAATATGTAAGATAGTTAATATTGATTTAAGTGTGTTTATTTTTATTAAATTTGTACGTTATGTTGTGCTTCACAGCTGATACGAGGAAACTGGTCACCGCACGCTTCTGTCAGCTGGACACTGGCGACTCGGATGCCTGTGAGATTCTGCGCTCCAAGCTGAAGATCACCAGCGATGGCAGCAGTCAGCGCGGTCAAGGACAGCAGCGGCGCCGTGAACGGGATCAGCAGCAGCAGCAGCAGCAGCAGCGACGCAAAGGATATGGCCAGGATGCTGGCGAGGAGTCGCCCGAGGAGCAGTTCTTTTGTGACATATGCAAAACGGATCGCTGCAACGGCGCTGCCGCCGTAACGCTGACGTCATGGATGAGCGGAATGGGCATGCTGCTGTTATTGCTGCCACGCCCACTTTACTGCTAAAGTGGTGGGGGTCGAAATTGAGGCAAGGACGGGGCTGGTTGCATTTAGGTTGAGTTACCGTTTACCATTTACTTTGTAAATATTCGAGTGCCCATTGAGCAACAGACATCGTTGGAAAAAAAAAGAAGAAAAATACACACACAAACACCCACCCTGCCCCCTTCTCCTCCTCCACCTCCTCGAAAGACCACCACGCTGACCGTTAAAGCCAGCAAGGCCCTAGAAATGTAAGTGACAGCAAACACACACACAGATACAAAATACACACACACACACAAATTCCCACAGATACACAGCTAAGAGATACAGATACAGATAAAGATACAGATACAGATACATATAAAGATACTACTCCCCTGCTCCTCCTCCTGCTCCACGCAGTGGCAATCGCTTTGTGTCCAAGCAAATATGCCAATTTCAATTAACACTCAGCTTGGCCAACAACAAATAAGCCATTAACTCTGAGCTATCTGAGCTATCAGATAAAGTAATCCGATGTCGATAATTGTCTGCCAAAATTGGAAGAGGTTTTTAAAAACCAAAAAAAAAAATATTTATATATTTGAAAACTTGAAAGCCAATATTGTTCTTCATCTTTTGACAGATAATCCGATCCGGGCAGCGATTTACCCAGAGAGCTTAACCACCGACTGCGTTCGTTGGATAAATGATTTTTGGCTTTATCGACTTGGCTTTCGTTGCCAATCAAATTGATGGAAAATGTATTAAATTTTCACTAAAATGAGCTTTGCCAGGAAGAGCCACAACGCAATGAATATGGCTTTAATGAGTTGTAATTTGGTTGCCTTAAGCAATTGTTAATGGGATGAGATATGAATTCACCAAAGGCCTTTAATTTTCTATTGTTCAAATTGTAAGCAATTGTTGGATATACATACATATATATACACACATATATATAATCGTATTTAATATAAATATCTTATGGTAACATGAAGTAATCAAATACAAATGCCTAATTTTGAGTTGGGCTAGCTTCGAATCGGTTCAAAACTGTTTCAAAAAATACGAACATTTTCTTTGGTATTCTTTTTTTCAAACCTTATGTGTATTCTTAAGTAGAGAGAACATAAAATAGATGTGCTTGAAAATGTTGAACAAATTTATGCAAAACAAAAGAAGAAGAAAAGAAAACACATATTTGTTTCTACACTCTTTCCGAGCTTAAATCAAAATGATGAATAACATTTATTTCATAATTTTATAAACAATTTTCATTTATACGGAAAGAGTAAATGAATCATAAGAAAAATGCTTGCAACATTTTTATTTGAATGTTTCAACAATGTTAAGCAAAGCAAAGAAAGCAATAACCTTAAAATATATACATTAGAATAAAGATGTATTTATATGATTTTCGAAGAAACACGCAAAAACAATCAGCAAAATGTGTGAAGAAAAACGAAAACAAAAAGCAATGAAAAATGAAAAAAAAGAAAAAGCGCAACAAATGTTAATTAAATGTGCAATTAGGAAAGTTGATCAAAGCAATACAGAAACTATTTCGAGAAATAAACTAATAAGTGTTTACGTCAAACAAAAATAAAAAGAATTCCGACTTTATATCGCCGTTAAATCGCTTAGCTTCCGTTTCAGTTCGACTTAGTTAACGAAAATATGGCAAATAGCAGAAAGTGCGTTTGAATATATAACTGTGTGTAGCACAGTTTGTATTGCCAGCAGCCATACTGATAGCAGTATGACAGTGGGGTAGCACAATTATCTGTTGCCCGCTGCTGTCTACTCTGGCCAATCAGCGACAATTAAAAATGTTGGTAAGTAAACAGCGCATTGAGCAGAACTGTATTTTAACAACTGTTATACGAGCAGTCTCTCTTGTGTTGACAATAATTATTCGCAGCCCAATTTGAGATTTGATGGTTTTGCAGCGTATGACAGTTTGTGTTGTTGTATGCTTCCTTATGTACACAGTCAGTAGCAATCAGTGATAATATTCCCATTACTCATGTTTGAGGTGCGGGCAACCAATCCCCTCCTCCTCACCACAATCAAGCACACATTTAATTTGAAACTCTTTTGGGTGATGCTATCGTCGCCGTCGGCTTGTCAGCACAACCTCAGGGAGACATGCTTTTTTTCTTGGGTTTTTTCTGTGCAAATGATATTTGCCGCACAGCCAAATATTGTCAAACGGGAAACGGCAGCCAGCCGAAAGCAGCAGCCTCAAACGACGTGTCGATATCATTACGGCTGGTTCAGTTCAATTTACATTTTCGGTAGCAGCAGCCAGAAGTTTTTCGATTCACTTCCGATTTTATCAGACATTTTTACATAAAATTTGCAAAATGGGGTCAGCATTATTGCTGCTGTTCTGGCTACTGGTGGCTGTGGCATGTGGCACCACTTCAGGTAGGTAGCTACGTATGCCGACACCGGCCGCCAGGTGGAGCTACTATCGATCGCAATTTCGGTTCCATTTAATTCCATTAATTCTTAATTCTAACAAAAATCTCTTAAATAGAGTTATTCAAATTAACTTAAAAATTGGAACCGTAGAAAATGTATACTGCGGGCATAGCTGCCCGCTTTCCCATTCCGATCGGTATATCGGTAGATAATCCAATATTGACATATGCATAACGACCTCGATTGCAGCGCTGCGTTGCTACACATGCGAGGACTGCGATGAGGAGTCCCACTTAATGGAGCTGACAGAATGCGATATGCCCGCTATGGTCACGGTGCAGCAGCAGCAACCGCCTGATGCCGTGGGATCACCAGCTGTTGAGCCGAGTGCTATTCCCGGTGCTGCTCCGAATCCAGCACCAGCGGCTATTCCAGCAGCAGCATCAGTTCCAGCCCCGGCTGCTGCTGCGCCTGCTCCGGCTGCTGCTGCGCCTGCTCCGGCTGCTGCTGCACCTGTTCCGGCTGCAGCCTCTGATAGCGCCGATGAGGACTATGAGAGTGACGAAGATGAATCTGCGCCACAATCCACACTGGGCATTATGCCAGCTGGCATGGGTGCTGCTCCAGCAGTACAAGCAGCACCAGCAGTACCAGCAGCACCAGCAGCACCAGCGGCAGCAGCTGCAGTTCCTGCAGCAGCCTCGGCATCTGCCTCTGAAAGCGAGGGCGAAGATGAGGATGAGGATTATGATGAGCGAAGACGCAGACTCAGCGCCAGTCGCCAGTCAATGGGCAACATTCAAATAGCCGTTTGCTATCGAGCCAGTCTAAGACGTAAGTAAATCCGGAGAGAAATGAACTGCATATGTTGAGCACACCAAAGATATAGATAGACATACACTCAGAGAAAAAATCGCCCTGAATTTTAGATAATCACCATACTGTTAGCGCCAAGGGTAACTCACCTTATTATTTAGAAAGGTGAAATTTGTTGTTGTGGATTTCTTATAACATTTCTGGATTTTTTCTGAAATGTAGAAAAAAATATGTGTAATTTCCAATTTACACAGTTTATAAATGATATACATTTATAAACTGTGTAAATTGGAAATTATGAAATTTTAGACCGACACCAACGATTTTTCATATGGGAGTTTGGTTAAGACTCTTGCTAAGCTGAAAAAAGTTGTTCTCATCTTTCTTATAAATGATATAGACATCGGCATTAAACTCACCTTATTCATTGAATCATCTCTGTCTTTCAGTCAACGGCACGGAAATAACGAATCGCGGATGTACGCTTGCCGTGGAGGACAATCCGACAGCCGCCTGTAGGAGCCTGTTCAATGGCTGGGATGTTGTTGGCTGTCAGCTGTGCGAATCGAATGGCTGCAATGCACCCATCCGTGAGACAATCTCGTCCCCATGGAACACAGCCAGCAGGTGTATGGTGTCAGAGTGGCGGACAACACTTGGAGTGACTCTGCCATCACTGATGATACTGCTTGCCAGAGTGCGTCTGATCTGAAACTGCACCTGATAACATATATGTGTATAATCTATAATAATAAATAAACATATATAAACATATATATATCTATATGTACGTGTATTTTTGTATTGTCATCGTAATCTTGGTCGATTTATAAGCCATTACAAAATCTATTTCGATCAGTATTTTTATTTGGTGCGTAGTCGATCTATTTTTGCCTAATTGTTCAATTGGCGATAAGAGTCCGTTTCAGGTTGGTGAGTGAAAGTGTCCCATCACATAAGTAATATCTATCACTCTATCTCTAGTCGGAACTGGCTGACTAGGTTGATACCCTGGATAGATTGTTTATTTCCATAGAAATATGGAGTATAAAAGCTGTAGATTATCACTAGTCACACATTCCTAGAGAATTGAGTAATGTACTCTAGTTTTATGATAAGTTCTTCATTTAAGTGCGTAGGGCTCTTGCCCGCATAAGTATTAACTATATTAACTATATATTATTATCAGTACTATACATTCCATGGGGTTGTACACTCAAGTTATGATGAATACTTTATTTAAGTTGAACTAATTCTAGATTTTCTTGCCCGCATTTTGAGGTTTCTGTGTGCAGTTGAAGCGATGATTGTATTTCTTAAGATTGTTATTTATGCATAAGACATATATGCCCTATAGAGTTTGAGTGAGTGGGTATTGAGTATAATTAATTACGACCGCTGATAAGCCCGATGGCGATGACGACGCGCATGACCAGTAACATGCGAATAGTGATATGAGTCCAAGTTTTGGTGGCCCCTATGTCCAAAAATTCGTGACTTCATTTCTATTGCTGATAACTGTTAGATAATAAATGGAGATGATGATCAACTGATACCATAAGGCCTCAAGTGGGCAATCACTGCCCCTGCGACTTGAGCGATTTACAACTGGCGTCAGAATGAAATTGCAGAATGCGATCGAAGTTACTCTTTGGGTGATGAACGAATCTACCCGATTTCAAACAGTGACAGCACTGAGAAAGGAAACTTGTTTCCACAACTGAACAGCTGCCAATATTTAGCAATTGCCAAATTTGTGGTGCTGCTCAAAACTCGTATATATAATATATATATAAGTATATATAATTTTATGACGGGCTGGTATGAACTTTGCTTCCTCGTTTTATTTTTGTAATATCTACAACTTCCGGGACGTTTGTTTTCTTTTTTTTTGGATAACAAAAGGTTATCAAATACTAAATGCAACTGATGAGAGTAAACAGGGAAAAAAAAACAAGCTCGACTACAAAATACCCTATCGCTTATCATGCTGTCTCCTTATATGATCTTGATAAAATGCTTAGTTGATCAATAATATGGGGTCTGAGATGCTCTCTTGTGCCTTTAAGTACTGCTGCAGAACTGCATTCAAGGCTTAAGAATTTTTAATTCTTCAAAATGAGAGGCAGAAAGATTACAAATTTGATTCTTAATCCCAGAATCTATTCACTTCCGATACGTTTTGAACTTGAATCGAAAATATTTTTTTGGATTTGTAGTTGTATTTTTAAAATTTTTTTTATTTTTGTATCTATGTTGCGCTCTGGGAGAGCAAAGAGAGATATTTTTTTTTGTTCTGCGATTTACGTGATCTCGTTAGCAATTGGAGACAGAAAATTTCGAATTTTATTTTGACGTTGATGTAGGTTTTTCAGTTAGTTATCTGGCCGAGAGTGTCTCGCTTCTGAAATGTTGATGCGTCAGTTTAACAGTTGAGATACTAAACACCATTTTCAGTCATTTGGCACGAACCGCTCAAATAAATAATCCACTGGCGACCAATGCGCAACGGAGTACGCGGAGTACGCACGATCCAAAGACCCGCAGCACAAAAAATAAAATGGTATCAGGGTCAAATTTTACATGTGACCGAAGCCCAGCATCAAAGCTACACACAAACATGTAAACTATAGTATTTTCAGATTGTGAATCACAATTTAGTATTCAATTCTTGAAGTTAGATACGTAAATACGATTTTTTTTCTCTCCTGGCCGAAAACTCGGGCAGCTAGAGAGTCGCACAATAGGTGTAAATAGGTTGAGTAAATACCAAAAATACAAATTAACAGCTATATTTTTATTCTGTTTTTTTTTTTTTTTTTGATTTGAAATCGTGTTTTTTGTTTAATTTGTGTGTGCATTTCATATTGAGTAACATGCATCATGGGACACGAGCCCAACATGAACATTATTATGTAAATTGCAGTCTAAGCAGGGGGATCACAATAATTACTTGCCCCCAAAAAGGGGAACGTCCAGTTCCGTAGGTGTGGATATATTTGATTGCTGAGAAGAGCAGGCAATAAAAATACCTCGCAAAGTAAGCTGTAAATTAGCATATCGCTATAAAATATACCGATATACACATCTATATATACATATATATAAAGTAATTCAGTGGGGAATTATTTATCGGAATACCCAGAACTTGAATCATCTTAAACTGCGGAAAATATTTTATCGGCTTCCCTTCGCGGCTTGGAAATATTAAAACCAAGAGTTAATCATAATAAAAAGGGCGTCAAACAAAGAATGAGTGTGCGGGGAGGAAGCGATAGAGACAGCAAGACAGAGCGAGAAGGGGAGAGGGAGTGAGTTCTAACGAGTTCGTTTTACTTTTACTTTTTGGCAGTATTTCGTTTATTGCATTATAAATTAATTTGTTATCAACAAAATAAATTAATACGCACACCTTCTAACCGTAAGACACGGCTACTCGCCCCTCTCTCTCTCTCGCTCTCATTCTCACTCTCTCTCTCTCACTCTTTCACGCTCGCTCTCTCGCCCGCTGGCCCACTGTGCTCGCCGTCTCTTTCCCAAGCGTCGAAGCTTGCGGCTTTTGTGCCGCAGTCGCTGCGAAACTCGCTTATAAAACTCTATAAAATGTCTCAAACAAATCAGAAGATTTTCAGTTAAATTCCAGAATTCGCAAACAGCGGTCGCAAAAAACAAAAAAAAAAACAAAAAACACAGAAAAGTATTAACAAAATCAAACACCAATCAAAAAAGTGCAAGTGATTTCATTTATATCAAATAAATAATTCATATATATTTAAATATATATATATATATATACAAGATGCGTATCAACAGTGCCAATAATTTGAAGTTGGCCAATGCCTTCATTCTGCTGCTCGTATTGCCAGGTAAGAAAGAGTCCAAGTGTCAGGCCCAAGTGTAGTGTGATAAAAAATAATGCGCCCCGATTAATGTGCTGCATTCCATTCAAAAATATTTAAATCCACCATAGATTCCGATATGATATGTATGGTTTATAGAAACTATTTGTGTGTGGTGCTCTGTTCAAAAAAATGATAAAAAAAATAATAAAAATATAACAACAACAAAAAAATTACAATATAAATGCAAATTTTGAATTTTGTTGATCGTCAACATTTATTGCATTCTCAACGTTTATGGCATATTAAATAAAAAACAAACAAATCTAAAATTGCGAAAATTGCTGACAATTTAACGTTCACTTTTTTTGTAAGTGGCGGAAATAAAATATATATTTATATGATAATGATATACCTAGATATGCCCAACCGATGTGATTGCTAATAAAAAGCGAGTGCCTAAAATGAAAACAATTTTATTTTCCAAATCCATTCAAGTTTTAATTGTGTAAAAAACACGATTAAAAAACTTGATTATATGTATTACTGATTAATCGCTTAGATATTCATTTTTATCCATTTTCAATATATTTTGAACTTTGTACTATTAGCGACGTTTATTTTTTATTATTATCAATTAGAGTTTTCCGATTATTTTTTTGATTACTTGAAATATTATGCCGCACGCGCGCTTAACTAGACTCGCTCGTGTTGCAGTCAGCTGTAATTTGTGGCGCATTTGGGGCTTTTTTAAGTCTAGTTTTTGACATTGAAACTGCGTCAATTGCTAATTGAAAAGCAACGATTTCCAGTTATACTTTGGCTAGTACGAATGCAAGTACATATGTATATATATATGTATATATATATATATACATATGTATATATATAGACGCATGACGGCTGTCGCTTAACACATTTTTGCCGCAACAACTAGCGAAAACAACCTGTTGAATTGATTAGCACCAAATCGGAGAAAAGGAAAAATACAATAAAAAAAAAAACCTGAAACTCTCAGCTTAATTGGCATTAGTTGAAAATGTAAATTTTTCTTACACACACACACACACACACACACACATACACCTGTTGCAAAACCTTTTGCAGATGTTTTTGTTAATTAGTTTATTTTACAATTACGAAATGTCAGATTACGAGCAAAACTATTCTTATGAATAATTGATACTTATATTTTGAGTACTTGGAACTCAACTCATTAACGTAACTTGCATGCAAATACATATATTTATATATTTATATATGTATTTGCAGTAATTCCAAACGTAACTGGTTTCATGCCAGTCGCACGTATAATGCAAATGAATTGCCTTTTTTATTGTCTCCCGCAAACAAATAATAAAATTATTATTCTTTTTTGCAAGAGAGAAAGAGAGGGAGAGAGAAGTTCAAGTATAAGTAAACTTACAAATTTCCGTAGAC
The DNA here is from genome assembly GCA_035044105.1 of Drosophila nr. perissopoda 5 BK-2023a. Classification (NCBI taxonomy): domain Eukaryota; kingdom Metazoa; phylum Arthropoda; class Insecta; order Diptera; family Drosophilidae; genus Drosophila; species Drosophila nr. perissopoda 5 BK-2023a. The sequence goes on from JAWNMK010000018.1 coordinate 3,017,438, forward strand.
TTTGTTTATCACGTGCCATTTATGCCACTGTCCGGCTCCCGCTCCCGCTCCCACTCCGGCTCCGGCTCCGGCTACAGGTCCCTCGTGCATCCATTAATCAATGTGGTTTACTAATTAATTTTTAAGTCAACAATTGATAAACATTTGCGTATATCATTCTGCAGTTGTGCTTGCTGTAAAACACTGAATGGCCCACACTGCGTATGAGCAATTCATTTATATGATTGATTATGATTGCCATCGATTACAATATTATATTGCTTGTTTGAACACTTCAAATATACGCAAATATTTGTACTGCATATATTTGTTTTGATTTGAGGAGCAGATTGCCAGAAAAAAAAAATAAAAAATTAAAACAACAACTTTTAGATACCAAAAATGTGCAAAAGTGTTTGGCAGGCAGAGGGAAGCGTCTCCGTCCAAATTGAGCATATATATTCATGAACGATCTCAGACCCGATAAGAGTTCTGGCACACCAAAGATATATAGAGTATATTTAATTTATTGGTAACTTCTTTCGTTGATTTATTGACAATGCTATGCATCGATAATCGAAGCCGTAAATATTTCTTCAAGATCGGTATCAGGGTGGAGGAGATTAGGAGATTCTTGCTTGCGGTTCTTGCCTCTCAGCGGAAAATATATAATTGAAATAATATTTGGATGAGCAGAGGCTGAGCCTCGATTTTGCCTCGAATCGGATGATTCACTCAGTCAGGCACTTAACTGTTCAACTGGGCCGCTATTACTGTCACTGATAACTGATAACGCAATTGACGCAATTACGGTGGGAAAATATTTGCAGTTGCTTTGTTGTTGTTGTTGTTGTGGTTGTTGTTGTTGTTGTTGTTAGCGGTACATGGAAACGGTGGCTGTTTAATAAAATAAAAAATGTGCTATTAATACGTCAACAAAGTATTTGATTCCTTTGATTGGCTTCGACTTCGTTCGATTTGTCATCGTTAATCGTTGTTCTGTTTGCCAAAGCTTTAAGTTGTTTTACCGTAATGCTAGATGGTAAATGATATCCGACATATGTATACAATTTGCAGGTCATCACACAGTTAGCTTTTTCTTTAGTTTCTCGAAAATTAATTTTGGTATAAAAATGACAAAATTAATTATAAGTAAGCTTAATTGTACAAATAACTAACGGCAAAAATGTATGCATATTTGTATATTGTGCAGAAACCTTACCCTTAAGCTAGATTGGTCAGTTTATAAATAATAATATATACATAAGGATCTTTTGCTGCTTAGAAAAAAAATAAAACTAAAATTATATGATTTTATTTTCTTTTGAAATAAATTGAAAAACTGTCAGAGTTGAAGACAGCCAAAAACACAAAACACAAATCTAACTGAATATTATCTATATAAAAAGTATTTTAATCACGGAGTTGCCCTATAGACAACTGAATAATTCTGCGAATGCAATTTCAACAAAATATTTTTTTATTTCCAACATATTTGTGTAGCTTGTCTGGCGGATCTGAAGTGCTATGTATGCGATAACTGTAATGAGGTGACCGCGGGTACACCGTTAAAGTTGTGTAACGCGGACTTTTTCAAAAATGCTACCGAGGTCCCGACAGAAACAACTACAGCAGCCACCACATCCGGAAATTCCGCTGAGTCAGCACCATCGAGCGCCATAACCACGGACGCAACCACGGACGCAACCACGGACGCAACCACGGACACAATCATGGACACAAGCACGGACACAACCGTAACAGCCGCAGAGGGCTCAAGCACCTCTGAGCCACAACCGCCATCGGCTCCAACAGTCGCTTCGCCAATGACAGAAATGACGGATCCCGCTCCAGGAAATGTGGGTTCGGCTCCGAGTGTACGCCGGCGTCGTGCTGTGACCGAAACAAATTACAGCTATCACTGCTACACAATTGAACAAGCTGGTAAATAACCAAACATAAAATCCGTAAAGCAACATAGCGAATGCACACACTCAGAAAAAAAAATTGCCCTGAATTCTAGAAAATCTAGGAATTTTTTTTTTTATAAATATTTTCTGAATGTTAGTGAAAAAAAATTCGAAAAAATTTTCATCTTTAGATATATATTTGTTATTATAAAGGTAAGGACTCATTTTTAGAAAAAAAAAATCCTTTCTAAAATTCAGCACATTTGACAAAATATCCTTAAAATTAGAAAATCTACCCCGAAATTTCTACCCTGAATATTAAACTGAGTTACCCTTGCCGCCAAAAGTAAGGTGAATTTCTAAAATGATAGACGATGTTTTTTCTGAGTGTATTTAGCGATTGCCATTTGATGAAAAATCAAACTTAACTGAAATTAAATTTTTCAAATTTGCAGAGACTGTCAGCAAGCGCGGCTGTGTACGTGTTGCAACAAATCAGAATGTTTGCGGCAAATTGAAGGAGGAAGGATTTAACCCGACAGGCAGCACATGTGACCCTTGCACGATGGATGCCTGCAATGGTGCTACGTCTGTGTTGCAATCATCGCTGCTGGTGACGGTTCTTCTTGCAGTTGTTGCCGCCGCTCTGCAACGTAACTGAGTACGTGGCAAAAGGGTACAAGGAGAATGAGAAAAAGAAGGAGTAGAAGAAGATTCCTAAACCGTTTCACCGCCCACTCCACATCCCGGTGTTATTTAGTACATATTGCTCATTTCTTTAAGGCACACACACCCACACACACCCACACACACACATTTGTTAAGTCCAGCGACATTTTATGTAATTTGTAAGCGACACACACACACACACAAACACATGAATATCGAAATATAAATATACTATAACCTCTACTATATATATATATATATATATATATGTATACATATGATATAAGCCTAACCAAATGTGAAGCATAAGACAATTTAATTGATATGTAATAAACTATTTCTACATTAAATATGCTTTCACTACATTTTTTTGGGCTCATTTTTCATTAAATCAAGTTTGACTAAATTGAGATCTGCCAAGCAACTACTCAAAAAACTAAGTAAAATCATATTTGATGGAGATATATGTTTCGAAATATTTAAATATGAAAAAATATAGTAAACTTTGATGTATAAATTAATATTTGAATTATAGCTCTAGTTTAGTTCTGGCGATAAACATTTGTCATTCTCCACTTGATGAGTAAACAAACAAATCACAAAGTAAAAAAAATGCAGATAAAAATATATGAAAAAAAGAAGAAAAAATGAATGAAAACAATGTAAAACAAAGCCATGATTGTTTTTGTGGTCGAATCACTACTTGTAAGTTGAATATGGGTCTGGGTCAATGTCACGGCCATGTTCCGAGGAGTATTCACATTGCGCATACGCCGCATTGTGCAAACAAAGGAAGGCATACTTTTAGGCCATCATGACAAATGCTAAGCAAATTTGCCTAGCACAAACAAAACCAAAAGCAATGAGAGCCAGTCGAGAGGTTCCCCCAACAAAACGATAAGATAAGATTTCAATAATAAAAACAAAACAACAACAAAAAAAAAAACGATAAATAACTAAACCTGAAGCTTCTCTATGTGTACTCATTATATATGAACCATGCGTACGAAAAGTTTGTGGACCGGCATAAATAATGCCACCAAATGGAAGTATCATAAATTAGCTTAGATATCAACTTGTATAGTTGACTATTTTGACAACAATTTGATTATCACATGCATTCGTTTCGCTCAATATCTGTATATCTACAACTTAAATTATGGCCCATTACAACTATCAAAATTATCTGAGCCGGCAGATAAGCTACTGACTTGCGATGTGTGTCAAAACCTCTATAAAAACGACTGCAAAATACTCTGATACCAATAAATAATGTCATCTGATAACAGGTGCCATTTCAACCTTCAAAACCATTAAGAGTTTATATCTCCCGCAATTTAAGAGCTATTCTTGGTTACTAAGAGCGTCTTCCAAAAATTGTTAAGTCACGGCCCCCAAATTCACAGAGCAGCATATCTCCCGCTATTTGAGAGCTACAGTTACCAAACTTGGAGGGAAGATTACTAGCTAACGTAGCTTGGAGGATAGATTACTAGGAGGTTCCAACAAAGATCGGTATTTCTTGGCTACATTCACAATGTTCTAAAGCACCTTTTATTATATGGTAAAACTTAGTGGTATCAGAGTATTTCGCAGTCGGTTATTGTTCTTAACTGTTTGGAGTGCCTGCGTTTTGGCATTGCGTCCTATCTTTAAGTGGGCTTCCATCCAAAAGTTGGGGAATACGACAGGTGCTGCATATTGAGAGCGAAAGTGTCAATTAATTATGGAACTTATCATCATAGATAACGTGCTATTTACAGATTGATTGACTTTGATTTTTTAATGACTTGAATGAAACTTGTGAGCCCCGTTGCAAACCAGCATATTTCTGAATGTCAACAGTGCTGTCTGCACGACGGACATTGCACAAAACCAATATACTATGATACCTCCGGTATCAAAGTATATAAAGCATATATGTATTTACTTTCTAAATTACAAAATTTTATGATAAAAATATAGAAAACTAGTTTATAACTTTTTGTGTACTTTCAGCAGATAAAGCCTCTTTGTTGTTCAGCTGTCCAAATATCGTGAATCATCGGCTATAGAAATAATCGGGAAAGAACAATTTTACTACTACTGTATATATGAAAACCAATGTCATATCATTTAATCATTTGTTTATCAATTATGTGTGACTAAGTCGCTAACTGAAACATTTCCACACGTTTCAGCTATTTCGCAAGCATTTTAAGTATGCTAATATATATCTGAATTAGAGACATAACATTGGGCTTAAAAACCGATCAAGCTGATTAGATTCATTTGAACAGGTTCTCCTACGGGAAGAATGAAATATTTATGATTCTATTTGTTTCTGTTCCTAATCAATTGAGTTCTATTGGCTTGTCATGCGAAGGAGTATTCTTTGAAGTACAATTCCGTCACAGAGCATTTCCGTCAATAGCCCAACAATTTATTTATTATTATTATTATTTTTATTATAACATCCTGCGGAAATGAGGTATAATCAAAATCTTTGGAGTTTGCTACATGCACACACACACACACTCATAAATGCTTATCAGCAGCAGAATAGTGAGCGTATCATTAAGTTTATAGGCAATGTTATCGGTCGAGTCGGGAAAGCGGTCCTAAATATCCGCACAACAAGCCAATACTGATTCCAGCCAACGGGGCGCTCTGTTATCAGTAACATTGGCACGACCTATTCGACCAACCCATGAGTACCACCTACCTACAGACCCATCATATCGCTCTGGCTCCGTGTGTGCCAAGTGATAAAAAAGAAACAATGTTAACAATATATTTAAATGGTAGTTAGCTTTCAAGTCTCAAACCGTGCTGTTGTTCGCAATTTTAAGTTGCTGGAGCTAAAAAAAAAAAAAAATTTTTGAAATATATATATATATATATCCTAACCCATATCCCTAAGTCCTCAAACAAGATGCGTTTTAGTCTATTGGTCTGGTCGCTGTGTTTTTTCGCCGCCTTTTGGCCAGGTGAGCAGGACGCGATTTCCTGGCGTTTAAAAACGCGCACTTGCATTAATATGCAATAAAAATAAATCCTCAAAGCTGTGAAGTGCATTCAAAAAACATCAAGAGACTTAATTCAACTTTATAGATAACGTACTTCAGTATATTAAAAAATAATATCTATATATAAATGAAACCTAACGAACATTAATCAATATATTCAATACTCAATCAATATTTGTACAAAAAAAAAATTATGAAATTCCCCATTTTTAAAATTGATGTTTGGTCGACAAAATGAAAAGATAAAAAGTCCTTAAAGTGCGATGCATCTAATACAATCAATCACATGAGTAACAAAAAGTTTGACATCGATCGATTTAATTTCTTTATTGAGGAATGTTTTTATGAACAAACTACAGTAGTTGTTCCCCCAGTACGAGAAAGAGCACATGTCTTATCAGCATGTTGTACACATTTCAGCGAACCAAAGAATCACGGCCATGCCCATTATTGTAATTAGTCCACATTGGAGTTAACATTACGTATGCCGCAAAAATGCGAGGCCGCAAATGGGCAATTAAACCAACAACGAAAAAAGCGAAAAGAAAAACAAAACAAATCAATTAATTCCAATTTATTATCGCTTTTTACAGACAGCAAAATTTATCAGGGAATCAAATGTTTTATAATTATTATATAAATATTACATTTATCAACAATTACATAATATTTGAATTGCTTAACAGAATACTAAATATATTTTTATTGAAGCGTATTGCTGCTTTTTTCCAATTTAAACCATTTTTCCCAGTACTCTTAAGCCCAGAAAAGTCTGGGACTTTCGAGCAAATTCAAAAACAAAGTGCGCTGAATCATTCCAATGTTATCAAGAAAAAAACACAAACAGTTTTATTGAATATGGGTTTTTCTTCCAATTTGTAGCAAACGCACTCGATTGTTATGAATGCAGTGGCTCCGATTGCGAGGATCTGGAGACAATGACCATTGTCAGCTGCAATTTGGATGACAGCCCGGAAGTGACAACGGAGGACACTACCGATGCACCGTCAACCAGCTCGCCGACCACAAGTACAAGTACACAACCCACAACACCGACAGGAACCAACCCTGATGAAGGCAGTACAAGTACACAACCCACAACACCGATACAAACCACACCTGAACCTGCGGATACAGATTCTACAACTGATACAACTGGCGAAACTGGATCAGAATCCCCAACCACTACGATTTCAGAAGAAAGCACAACTTCACTAACGGATACCACACCAGATACAACAGGACCCACTGATACCGCATCAACTACTGAAGACTCTTCGGGTCCAACGAGTACTGATTCGACAACTGATATAACTGGTGAAACTGGATCAGAATTCCCAACCACTCAAACATCAGAAGCCACAGAAAGCTCAACATTGACTTCAGAAGAAAGCTCATCTTCACCAACGGAAACCACACCAGATACAACAGGTCCCACTGATACCTCATCAACTATTGAAGGCTCTTCGGGTCCAACGAGTACAGATTCGACAACTGATATAACTGGTGAAACTGGATCAGAATTCCCAACCACTCAAACATCAGAAGCCACAGAAAGCTCAACATTGACTTCAGAAGAAAGCTCATCTTCACCAATGGAAACCACACCAGATATAACAGGACCCACTGATACCTCATCAACTATTGAAGGCTCTTCGGGTCCAACGAGTACAGATTCGACAACTGATATAACTGGTGGAACTGGATCAGAATTCCCAACCACTCAAACATCAGAAGCCACAGAAAGCTCAACATCGCCTTCAGAAGAAAGCTCATCTTCACCAATGCAAACCACACCAGATACAACAGGACCCACTGATACCTCATCAACTATTGAAGGCTCTTCGGGTCCAACGAGTACAGATTCGACAACTGATATAACTGGTGGAACTGGATCAGAATTCACAACCACTCCAACGTCAGAAGCCACAGAAAGCTCAACATCGCCTTCAGAAGAAAGCACATCCACACCAACGGAAACCACACCAGATACAACAGGACCCACTGATACTTCATCAACTATTGAAGTATCTACGGGTGCTGATTTGAATGCTGTCGAACCGATGAGTCAACTCAATGGTGTTCAAAATTTGGCACGAGCTGCTGGTTTGCGATCGGTGCGAGCACGTCGCTCTCTGGCTGCCCAGGCAGCCGATCGTCTAATCCGCAATTATCGCTCCTTGGAGTCAGCAGGAAGAGTCACTGAATATAAGACATCGGCTTGCTACAGCATCGTAAAGGAAGGGAGTAAGTACCAGATACAGTCACAGTATGCTTGTTAACATCACAATTAATCCCAATTACCAATTTTTACTCGTGTGAACAGCGATGCAGCGTGGCTGTGTGAGAATACCGGTGGGTCAAAGCGGATGCCAGGCGGTGCGTGAATTGGTCGATCTACCGGAGGATTCGGTTGGTGATCTCTGCGATGTTTGCCAGATGAATCTCTGCAATGGCAGCTCCACTCTGCACATATCCCTGGGATCCCTGCTGCTGCTGCTTGGCCTTGGTTTGAAGAGCCACTTCTGAGTAATACCTTCGCATTGCTGTGCTTTATGTTAATTTTGTATTATATTTCGTAACAAAACAAAATAATAACGAAGATTTCATGTCGATTGGTAAAACGATATCATAAAAATAGTCAACATTCTTTTGCTCCTCAACCAACTTAATCCAACACTCAGAAGGAGAATCGGCCTGAACTTTTGGAAAATACCACTAAGCACTGAAAATTGTTTCTTGTTTTTAAAAATACTTTCTAAATATAAAAAAAAAAACACTTTTCAAAACTGAAGCTCTTTTATTTTTATTATTAAAAGATACATTTCCAAAATGCAAGCCGTCCTTTTAATATTCAGAAACACTTAGTGAACACATACATATATACATATGTATATATATATAAACACCCTGAAAATAAGACAAATTTTTACAAAATGTTAGAGAAATTTACCCTGAAGACGAAATTTCTTAGGTCTTATGAAATATACTTTCTGAATTATAAGGTGAGTCACCTTTGGATTCAAAAGTATCGCAAATTTCAACCATTTCTTCTGAAAGCATGAGCAGATTTCAAATTTTCAAACATTACCAATTAATAATTCATTTTATTAGTCGTGTGTTAATAATCAAACCTACCCCGAAAATATTGTAGTCAAGTGTTGATAACAACAATAAAATCAATCAATTTAATAAGTCATAAGAACTTGATTTCCTAGAAAAGTTTATACAAGATATACTTAAAGGCACAGGGAGGATCACATACTTATCGTTGATTACCTTAGTTATAAACAAAACTATTTACCCTTTATCAGGTGCGTAATCAATCGATAAATGTTAAGAAAACCATTTAGTTAAATATCAACATTGCAATATTTTGTACGTCTATATAAAAATATGATATATCGGATTATATTCTTATACAGTTTTATCTGAAGTGCAAAGCAATCACATAAACAAATAATTTCTCAGATATATGACCAATTGACGTAAGATTATCAGGAAAAGGTGCGTTCCCGCGAAATCGTATCTAATCACAGCTCGTGATAAAAATATATGACTCAAATTGCATCTGACAGTTCGGCACTTTTCAAGTGTTATAATGCATTTCATTTAACTGCTTTTTTAATGGCTTACTTCCTACTTCGACTATCTAACATTTTTCAAGGCCACGCATTCTGCAAACAATTAAAAATGCAATAGTCGAGAGTTCGGCAGTGTGATTCCCTGAAGCTAGGTGTTAAATATTTAGTAGACATTTGATCTGGCTTTAGCTTGTGCAAAATTAATGATTTATGGGGGCTAACAAAGTCTGTATTACTTACTTGATTTAAATCAAATTTTTTACAATTTAAATGCTATTTCTGTTCAATTGTGTTTGTTATTGTTATCGGAAATCGATTTGTTTATTTACGACTCGGCGAGAGTTATCGATAAATGAGAACTCATATTCAACTAGCTATTATACTCACTGAGATCGGCTTCCCCATACATGGCTAAATCGACTCGGCTGTTGATGCTAATTAAGAATTTATATACTTAATGGAGTCGGAAATGCATCTTCTTAACACACACTTTTGCTCAACTTCATTAAACTCTTTCGCATCTACATTCTCAAATGGATGAATTTATGGTACGCAGATTACTTATGTGATTTGGGGCAATTCCTTCCTCATCTAGAAACCATTTATAATAGGTATGGGGAATATTTAGCGAGTGCTCGAACCACAGCCAAGCTTTCGAAACCTGCCAAAGCTCGATGAAAAGCTATTGGGTTAAGCAAAAAAAAAAAAGCTCAATTTGTAATCATACATTATATATGTATATTTTGCAATATCTATTATCGCAGCCGATTTACCGTTGTTATCAGTGAAATGTTATTACATATAGATAACATTAAATGGTGGGACAGCTCTATATTTCATGGTGTGTTGAAATTGAAAGGCCAACAGCTACCCAACTGGCAAAGAAAGAGACAGTTAAGCAGCGACAGCCGAAGGCAACAGAACATTATAAGAATCAAACTAGCCCACAAGCACTACTGATCCATCTATCCAAAAATCGCACAATGCTGAGCCATAAATTGTGCACTGCTCTGATAGCGACGCTTATCACAATCAGTTTCAACAGCTGCCAGGCCCTGAGTAAGTTACGATAATAAAAAAAAATAAAATAAAATAAAATAAATACAACAAAATTAAAACAATTGACATTTTTACTAAACACAGATTGCGCCACCGGACTAGCGGGAACCAGTCCCACCACTTGTGCTGCCGGTGTTACCCAGTGTGTTATTCAAACAGGTAAGACGCCTCCGATTTAGGTTTAGGTTGGGTGACTCACAAGTCTATATGGCAATTGATAAGTCGGACAAGTTCTATTTAGACCAAGTTCATTTTACTACTTATCGGTGTGTGCATGGGTATGTGCATGTGTGTGTTTGTGTGTGTGCAGTTGAACATGGTGCTCAAGTGGCGATAACAGCAAATTCATACAGCTAAGTAAAGCTTTTGCTGCGCAAAATTCTTTGTTGGCCATTTACTGGTAACGATTATAATCATACACTGAGAGAATTCATATGGCATAAAGTTCGATGACAAATATAACGGATTGATGTTATTACAAAATATTTTGACTCGATTTAGCTATGTATGCAGAAGCCGATCTCAGAGACTGCAAGAACTAAACACTTCAAACTTGAAATATAAATTGCTCGTTTTACCATACGCAGATCAAGTTTAAATTATTTGATCGATAATAGCAACTGTTCAGCGAATATCGAATCAAACCAATTACGGTAAATAAAATAGTATTTACTTGTTTTGTTGGTGACTCTTCCGTATCTGGGCAAGCAATTCAAAATTTATAGCACCTGATAATAATTGAGTGTGCGCAGTTATTTAAGAGGAAATAAAACTAGAGAAAAAGAAGAAAATTAATTTTTTTAACAGTGTTTTTCGGTCTCCAGTCTTCCAGCTTGTTAATATTAATATTTATAATAATTACATTAAATTGCTTAACATTATTTTTTAATTTATTTTTTTAGAATTAAAACGAAAAATTTGACGACTTTTTTTTATATTTCTATTATATAAAACAAAATTTTTTTGTTATTTCTACTATTTATTTATTTGACTGGAAATGAAATGAGAGATTCGATTATTTTTTTTATTGTTTAATGCACAATTGAAATTATTTTACCTATAAATCAGCGAACAAGATACTTGCAACAGTAGAGTGTAAAATATAATTAAAAGAAGTAGAAAAAAAATACATCACTTAAAACATTATGAATATTAAATTAATAATTAATTATTAAGAGAACTTGAAACAATTTAACATTCAACTCAAAACCCATTTTGAATTTTAGATGGCGCTGGGACTGTATCGCGTGGATGCCTCGCCGAAGGTACGACTTGCACCGCACCCAGCTGTCTACAATGTGCCACAGATAACTGTAATGCGAATCTGATGTGCAAGACATGCGCTGCCACCGATGTGACATGTTCGACGAACGCAAATTCAGTTGGCAACCAGATTTGCACCGCAGCAACACAGCAGTGTCTCAATCAACTGTACGATAACGGAACTATCTCCCGGGGCTGTGGTGAACCGTGTGCGGCAACAGCAGCCGGCAACTGCGCCGGCTGTGCAGCGGACAACTGCAATGTGGACATATATCCGACGAATCGTCGCCAATGCTATCAGTGCGACAGTGCCAACTGCAACACGGTCACTGCAGCGTCGCTGTTGACCTGTCCAACTTATCAGGCGGACCAAAAGTGTTATACGATAGGTACAAGTGATACAACGATGCAACGTGGCTGCAACACGGATGCGGGCAATAAATGTGCCGGTACCCCACTCGATTCCAGTTGCGTTTTGTGCGACAATGCAATCGGTTGCAATAATCTTCCATTTGAGCAAGTACTGGGCAGTTGTTACAAGTGCAGCGATTCAGCAGGTTGCCTCGCCGGTCAGGTAACTGGCACGGCGCAAGCTTGCAGCCCCTCAAATTACACACAGACGGTCAATAGCTGTTATATCCAGAATAATGCCGATGGATCCGTGCAGCGTGGCTGCACCAACGAACTGACTACCCCATGCACGCAAGCAAATAACTGCAGCGAGTGCACAGGCAATGATTGCAACAGCGCTGAGAATGTCTTTACTTGCCTCGTCTGTCGCAGTGATAATTTTGCTGGGTGTCGCAAAGCTCTAGTTGAGGCGCAACCGTGTACAGTAACTACCGGCGATAACGCAAATCAGTGTTTCTCTGGAGAGTGGGGTGAGTCATACACACATACACACACACACACACTCATATACATGCATACACACATTACTATGGCACAGGTGTCAAAGTGTCGTAAAAGTGTGATTCATTCATTCCCCAAAACAATTAACTCCCCACAGCAAATTTTATAACATTTTTAATTTTTTAATTTAAATCGATTAAAGCACAAACATTCTATTTATTCTTTTTAATTTTATTCATTTTCATTGATTATCATTTGTGGTTTATTTTTTTATTTACCATTATTATTTATTACCTTTTTTTTTTTTTTTTTTCTTTTTGAGTAAAATAAATAAATTTAAATTAACAAAATGAATTAAAACAAAATCGTTTAAAATAAAGCATAGTATTAAAAAGATAAATGATAAATTTGATAAACAATTAAAAAGATAAATGATAAATTTGAGTTGACTAAATCCAAACGCAGTTTTTCTTAAATTAAATATTATATTTAATGGTTTCCGCTTAATTTTTTGTTTGTTTTTAATGCACTCTGAATTGGTATCTAAGAGATTTCATTTTATTTCAATCAAGGATAATTACATTTATTTGTATTCCTGATCCATATATGTACGTATATACCGATTCCAAGAATTTGTTCTATATTTTTGTTGCCCTTTTCACAGATGGCGTTGTGCTGCGTGGCTGCCTCGCCGATGCGGGTTCGCTGTTGGTTTATCAATGTAAAAATGACAAGGATGATCGCTGCACAACTTGCGCGACACCTGGTTGCAACAACGTTGCTTTCAACGGTGCCTCCACATTGCCGCACATGGGAGTCGGTATGCTGTTCGCACTAATCTTCATTGTCAAACAGTACTTGTAAACTGTATCTATCTGTAAATGTTATAAACTATAGATGCGTAATCTATCAATTCAACAAAATGACAACGATAAACAATCAGTCAGTCAATGTGTTCGATGAGTCATAACAGCAAAAGTTCTGACTAGATAAGCCAAATAGCCAAAATAGGCAAATAAAATTGTCGACCTTAAAATCATGTTAGTTTAATTTTACAATTGGGCCAGCTGTACAAACTGAAATCAATAAATGGCATTATATATGATTTAAAAATTGTTTTGTTTTTTTTTAATATTAAAAATAAATATATCTACGCATGATTCATTATGGATGATAAGTGAAATCGATAATACTTATAGCTTCATCAATCAATTTGATATATATAAAATAATGGACTATTCAGAGAAAGCCGAGAAAGACTGCCTTTTGTCGATAAAAACAATATATTATTGATCTACAGAATGTATCAAAAGTGAACAAAGAAATATATTGCTTATGGTGCTTTTATATTCAGAAAATATCGAATTATCGAATTAGTATTCTTAAAAGTTATTTCATTAATTTGCTATCGATAAATAAAATACACAAAAACAAAAAGTTTTTCGCAGCTGTGACCACAATTTAGTTGAATTAATAAAGGTAATTAAAATATTTATTAACCCAAAGATGCAATTAGACATAGGCTCCAGACGGTTAGGCTACCCAGGAGCTGAGCTGAGCCAGATGTGCCAGTTATCACATCATTGTTGCAGAGCACTCCCGAGCAGATCAGACACAGCTTCTTTTCCTTGCTACAATATTTGTCACCCTCCTCCGTTAGATCCGATGCACAGCCTCGCATTATTAGCTTCGCGTCCCCTGGAAATGGGAATGTGTACAGAAATTACTATATATAAGTGTAATGGGGGATAATAAAGTTGTGCAAGAGTGTGTAATAGCCATAAGGAAACATCTCCGCTCCCATAACTTAAATACGAATATTCTTGATAAGGATCAATCTGCCAGTGGGGCTATATGGAGAAACCAATCTGGGATGCAACCGCAACCAGGCTTTTCATTTGGAATATAACTTATCGGTATACCAAAGGCGGACATAAAAATTTAAAATGGAAAAAATTAAGTTAACGTTATTATAAATCTGTGAGTGTTGCAAGGATTTGAGAAACTCCGAAATAAATGAATCAGACTCAAAAATGTTAAGCCTCACCATAATAATAGAAAGTGATAGTGAGAAAGAGCGAGATAAAGAAAAAGAGAGAGAATAAATAAGGGAGAGGCAAATCTCTAAATATTTGGAGTAAGTTAAATTTTGAGATTTATTTATAATGCTCAACTGCTGAAGACATTCATTAAGACCGTTTAAGAATTAAGGTTTTGCTGTTGCCGGATTTAAAGCTAGTTCGAATAAAAAAAAAATAACTCCATTTAAATTTGACATATTTCTACCCATAATTTGGAAAAAAGTACGCTAAAATTAAGATAAGAAAATCAAAATATTTATAAATATACTTTCTGAATGATAAGCTGAGTTCAACTTGGCGACTTTCTAAAAATCCGGATACATTTTTTTTTTGGTGAGTGTAATCGAGACCTTTCGTCTCGAGTTTTGCGCTACCGATTCACAATTGGCAATTCACAATTGGCAATTCACAATTGACAATGCGCAACTTACGCTTGAGCATCGTGTAGCAACCGATGCGTTTGCTTCGCGTGGTGCACCGCTGCCGCTCGGTGAGATTTTGCTGGCAGTGACCCTTCCAATCGCTGGAGCAGCTGAAACAACTGTGCTGCACCGTTATATTCACTTGCTTCGCTTCGATCTCAGCGGTTGCAGCCGCAACTGTTGCCGCTGGTGTTGCAACTGGAGACACTTCTGGTTCTTGCGGCACTGCATCGTCCTGATAGTCCGATGGCGTTGTCATTGGCAGATCCGCCTTCGAATCTCCCTCGGCTGCTGGTTCATCTGCTGGTTCATTTGCTGGTTCATTTGCTGGTTCGCTTGCTGGTTGGCTTGGTGGTTCGCTTGCTGGTTCGCTTGCTGGTTCGCTTGCTGGTTCGCTTGCTGGCTCGCTTGCGGGTTCATTTGCTGGTTCGTTTGCTGTTTCCTTTGCTGGTTCGTTTGCTGTTTCGTTTGCTGTTTCCTTTGCAGGTTCGTTTACTGTTTCGTTTGCTGTTTCCTTTGCTGGTTCATTTTCTGTTTCATTTTCTGTTTGGGTTTCCGGTTCGTTTACTGTTTCCTTTGCTGTTTCGGATTCTGGTTCATTTGCTGGTTGATTTACTGGCTCGCTTTCGGTTTCGGTTTCTGGTTCGCTTGCTGTTTCCTTTGCTGTTTCAATTTCCCGTTCATGCTGCTCAATCGACTGTTCCACAGTTTTGACCATTTCCCTTTCTTTACTAACCTCGATCATTTCCACATCGGGTTCCTGCTTCTGCTCCTGCTCTAGTTCCAGTTCCTGGGCCGCTCCTTGCACCAACAACAGCACAGCGATTAGCATTAACCAATTTAGATGCTTGACGTTCATAATTGATTTGTGTGTTTAACACTCGAAAAATTGGTAAATGATATTCACTATTATCAGCAGCAATGATTTCGATGGTGAACTTCACAAGAGCTCTGCAAATAGGAAAATGGCTAAAAATGCGACTGATTTATTGTAATAATTTATTGTGCTCCTGTTCCGCTGCCGACTTGTGGCCAACTGAAGCAAGGACATCAAATTGCTGGCCATATGTCGCTGATTGTCACGCAATTATCCCACTCTAAATTTAATCGATATATCTATTATATATATATACATATAGTTATGTGCATACCGCAGGGTCGGCACATTTAGCTGACCCTAACATATGTACTCATTATAAACTCCTGGTCATCCTGGCCATGCCACCGGCGCCTGAATTATTAATCATGTGAACTTTTGGCATTGCAAGCCTGCCAATATGTACAAATAAGCAGCACAATAATATCATTGTTATTTGTCCATTTGACTGATGTGTCTTTTCTGCATTCGACATACACTTGGAAAAAAGAAAAACATTTTCAAAAAATTGAGAATTGAGAATTTTAATTTAGCAATTTAATTTAATATTGATCAACCTACTGAAAGGTTATCAAATATTGTTTTGAAGATAGAATACATAATAACGGGGAATTTAAATTAATAACATAAACATATAATTGGTTTTAACATATTACAATATTACGTAACGTCAAATGTAAGATTAAATATAACATTTATTGCACATTAACGAAAAATATTAACGCCCAAAGCCTGCAAATCGATATATGGGCATAGGTCGAAACTTCAAAATGCCATAACTTCGTCAAAACTCATCTGATTTTAAAAAGCAAGGGCTTTTTGATCATAGTTTTGCCCCTAAATCAATCGTGCATTTAAAGTTGAAAACGAAATTTGAGGTCGGAAGACAAGTCAAAATTATAGCCTGAAAATCGATATATCGGTGTATAGGCATAGGTCGAAACTTCAAAATGCCATAACTTCGTCAAAACTCATCTGATTTTAAAAAGCAAGGGCTTTTTGATCATAGTTTTGCCCCTAAATCAATCGTACATTTAAAGTTAAATATGAAATTTGAGGTCGGAAGACAAGTCAAAATTATAGCCTGAAAATCGATACATCGATACATGGGCATAGGTCGAAACTTCAAAATGCCATAACTTCGTCAAAACTCATCTGATTTTAAAAAGCAAGGGCTTTTTGATCATAGTTTTGCCCCTAAATCAATCGTACATTTAAAGTTAAATATGAAATTTGAGGTCGGAAGACAAGTCAAAATTATAGCCCGAAAATCGATATATCGGTGTATAGGCATAGGTCGAAACTTCAAAATGCCATAACTTCGTCAAAACTCAACTGATTTTGAAAAGCAAGGGCTTTTTGATCACAGTTTTGCCCCTAAATCAATCGTGCATTTAAAGTTGAAAACGAAATTTGAGGTCGGAAGACAAGTCAAAATTATAGCCTGAAAATCGATATACGGGCATAGGTCGAAACTTCAAAATGCCATAACTTCGTCAAAACTCAACTGATTTTAAAAAGCAAAGGCTTTTTGATCATAGTTTTGCCCCTAAATCAATCGTGCATTTAAAGTTGAAAACGAAATTTGAGGTCGGAAGACAAGTAAAAATTATGGCCTGAAAATCGATATATCGGTGTATGGGCATAGGTCGAAACTTCAAAATGCCATAACTTCGTCAAAACTCATCTGATTTTAAAAAGCAAGGGCTTTTTGATCATAGTTTTGCCCCTAAATCAATCGTACATTTAAAGTTGAAAACGAAATTTGAGGTCGGAAGACAAGTAAAAATTATGGCCCGAAAATCGATATATCGGTGTATGGGCATAGGTCGAAACTTCAAAATGCCATAACTTTGTCAAAACTCAACTGATTTTAAAAAGCAAGGGCTTTTTGATCATAGTTTTGCCCCTAAATCAATCGTACATTTAAAGTTAAATATGAAATTTGAGGTCGGAAGACAAGTCAAAATTATGGCCTGAAAATCGATATATCGGTGTATGGGCATAGGTCGAAACTTCAAAATGCCATAACTTCGTCAAAACTCAACTGATTTTAAAAAGCAAGGGCTTTTTGATCATAGTTTTGCCCCTAAATCAATCGTGCATTTAAAGTTGAAAACGAAATTTGAGGTCGGAAGACAAGTAAAAATTATAGCCTGAAAATCGATATATCGGTGTATGGGCATAGGTCGAAACTTCAAAATGCCATAACTTCGTCAAAACTCATCTGATTTTAAAAAGCAAGGGCTTTTTGATCATAGTTTTGCCCCTAAATCAATCGTGCATTTAAAGTTAAATATGAAATTTGAGGTCGGAAGACAAGTCAAAATTATAGCCCGAAAATCGATATATCGGTGTATGGGCATAGGTCGAAACTTCAAAATGCCATAACTTCGTCAAAACTCATCTGATTTTAAAAAGCAAGGGCTTTTTGATCATAGTTTTGCCCCTAAATCAATCGTACATTTAAAGTTAAATATGAAATTTGAGGTCGGAAGACAAGTCAAAATTATAGCCTGAAAATCGATACATCGATACATGGGCATAGGTCGAAACTTCAAAATGCCATAACTTCGTCAAAACTCAACTGATTTTAAAAAGCAAAGGCTTTTTGATCATAGTTTTGCCCCTAAATCAATCGTGCATTTAAAGTTGAAAACGAAATTTGAGGTCGGAAGACAAGTCAAAATTATAGCCTGAAAATCGATATACGGGCATAGGTCGAAACTTCAAAATGCCATAACTTCGTCAAAACTCAACTGATTTTAAAAAGCAAGGGCTTTTTGATCATAGTTTTGCCCCTAAATCAATCGTGCATTTAAAGTTGAAAACGAAATTTGAGGTCGGAAGACAAGTCAAAATTATAGCCTGAAAATCGATATACGGGCATAGGTCGAAACTTCAAAATGCCATAACTTCGTCAAAACTCAACTGATTTTAAAAAGCAAGGGCTTTTTGATCATAGTTTTGCCCCTAAATCAATCGTGCATTTAAAGTTGAAAACGAAATTTGAGGTCGGAAGACAAGTCAAAATTATAGCCTGAAAATCGATACATCTATACATGGGCATAGGTCGAAACTTCAAAATGCCATAACTTCGTCAAAACTCATCTGATTTTAAAAAGCAAGGGCTTTTTGATCATAGTTTTGCCCCTAAATCAATCGTGCATTTAAAGTTGAAAACGAAATTTGAGGTCGGAAGACAAGTCAAAATTATAGCCTGAAAATCGATATACGGGCATAGGTCGAAACTTCAAAATGCCATAACTTCGTCAAAACTCAACTGATTTTAAAAAGCAAGGGCTTTTTGATCATAGTTTTGCCCCTAAATCAATCGTGCATTTAAAGTTGAAAACGAAATTTGAGGTCGGAAGACAAGTCAAAATTATAGCCTGAAAATCGATACATCGATACATGGGCATAGGTCGAAACTTCAAAATGCCATAACTTCGTCAAAACTCAACTGATTTTAAAAAGCAAGGGCTTTTTGATCATAGTTTTGCCCCTAAATCAATCGTGCATTTAAAGTTGAAAACGAAATTTGAGGTCGGAAGACAAGTAAAAATTATGGCCTGAAAATCGATACATCGGTGCATGGGCATAGGTCGAAACTTCAAAATGCCATAACTTCGTCAAAACTCAACTGATTTTAAAAAGCAAGGGCTTTTTGATCATAGATTTGCCTCTAAATCAATCTTACATTTAAAGTTAAAAATGAAATTTGAGGTCGGAAGACAAGTAAAAATTATAGCCCGAAAATCGATGTATCGATATATGGGCATAGGTCGAAACTTCAAAATGCCATAACTTCGTCAAAACTCATCTGATTTTAAAAAGCAAGGGCTTTTTGATCATAGTTTTGCCCCTAAATCAATCGTACATTTAAAGTTGAAAACGAAATTTGAGGTCGGAAGACAAGTAAAAATTATAGCCCGAAAATCGATATATCGGTGTATGGGCATAGGTCGAAACTTCAAAATGCCATAACTTCGTCAAAACTCATCTGATTTTAAAAAGCAAGGGCTTTTTGATCATAGTTTTGCCCCTAAATCAATCGTACATTTAAAGTTGAAAACGAAATTTGAGGTCGGAAGACAAGTAAAAATTATAGCCCGAAAATCGATACATCGATACATGGGCATAGGTCGAAACTTCAAAATGCCATAACTTCGTCAAAACTCAACTGATTTTAAAAAGCAAGGGCTTTTTGATCATAGTTTTGCCCCTAAATCAATCGTACATTTAAAGTTGAAAACTATTTTTGAGGTCGGAAGACAAGTAAAAATTATAGCCCGAAAATCGATATATCGGTGTATGGGCATAGGTCGAAACTTCAAAATGCCATAACTTCGTCAAAACTCATCTGATTTTAAAAAGCAAGGGCTTTTTGATCATAGTTTTGCCCCTAAATCAATCGTACATTTAAAGTTAAAAACGAAATTTGAGGTCGGAAGACAAGTAAAAATTATGGCCTGAAAATCGATATATCGGTGTATGGGCATAGGTCGAAACTTCAAAATGCCATAACTTCGTCAAAACTCAACTGATTTTAAAAAGCAAGGGCTTTTTGATCATAGTTTTGCCCCTAAATCAATCGTACATTTAAAGTTGAAAACGAAATTTGAGGTCGGAAGACAAGTAAAAATTATAGCCTGAAAGCCAATTAACAGATTGGCTCAGGGTATCTTCGAGTCGAGCTCTCCCCATCAGAACAGTCCAACTTGTTTCTATCACAGTATAGCTGAGTAACTTATTTAATTGTATGCTCTCTAAATCAACCCAACTAACAACAGAAATTAATTACCTAAAAGCTTTTTCCACTTAATGATAGACCAGATGAGGTCTTTAAAGCCGTGCGACAATGTGTGATATCAAAAATAGTTATATCCATAACTATATAGTCGATGATCTATGCAAACTTGTGAAAGTGATTTTAGTTTTCATATTAAAAAGAAGCTATCATTTTTAGCAACTTTTCGATAAAGAATTCAATAATTAGAATTGCACTTTCTTGATGACTTTAATTGCCATTGTTCTAAAGCTGATTGCAATAATTTGGCTTTTCCTTATCGCACCCACTGATAATGGCCATTGTTCCACACTGTGCAGAATTTAGATAAGCCATAAAACGGTCAAATTCGATTCTATTTTGCTAATGCTCCAAAAACCCAAAGCAATTTAAAGCAGAAAGTTTGCTGCAACTGTGCAACATGAGTCAATTTCCGAGTCTTCAACAGCTGCTGTTGTTACTGTCATGTGAGCCGATATCCGATTGTTTGGGGGCTAATGCCTTTCCAATATTGGTCGAATACAAAACATTACAAACATATCTAATTATAGGCCTCACCATTCAGTTAACTTGGGCCACTGTCTGCTATCATTGCGACTCCATCGCGCTGCCCGAATGCGCGCAAACCCTTGGCGAAGTGGGCCAACTGCCCTTCAAAGAGTGTTCCACCGAGCTGACGTGCACCATGTCAATTGGTAAGTACTCATAATCAATCAGAGATTAAACTGCTTTCAATGTTTTCAAATACTCAGACAAATACACTATATACACATATGTTTATGGGTAAAGTGCGATTTAGATATATTTGGTGACCTTTTCTTATGCATCAAATGCATCTCCTCAGACTAGAGACTTGAAACTAAAAATCGATAAGAATCGAATAAATTAAAAAATTAAGGAGCATCAAAGATCGATAAATACTGATTACGCCTCAAACCCGATATACCATGTAAATTGATACACGCATATATCTGAAACAATTTTAAAGTTACAATCCTCAAATGTATGTATCTTACTGAGAAACTTCTCCTAAGATTAGTAAGAAAAATCGCGAACTCCCGAAACTGCCGGATTTAAAATATTTTTGCGAATATTGAAAATATTTATTTAATAATTTAAATATGTTCATCTCTCAAAAACGTGTCCACCTTTTTGCAGTGGACACAATAACTTATCGTGGCTGTGGCAACGAAACGCCAACCATCGGGGCGACCTACTCCAAGCGCTGCTCCATCAATCTGTGCAATTCGGGCGTCTATCCGCCCGGTCGGCTCAAGTGTCATCATTGTGCCGGCGAGGATTGTGTGGCTGCGCCGGCTGGCAAGCCATTGCCATGTCTCCAGCACCAGGAGGAGGATCACTGCTACACGGAGGTGAGCAATGCAACTTGGGCATATCGTGGCTGCAGCTCCGACAGCAATCATACGGCAGCCGGCACAGCGCAGCTTTGCGAGATTAATGGCTGTAATGGCGCACAAGGGGCATGGACTTTGAGCTGTGTGCGCTGTGATTCGCAGCTGGGACTTGGCTGCAAGCGAGATCTCTTCCAGGTGGGCAGCGGCGACTGCAAGGTTAGCCAATACGATCAGTGCCAACAGCAGATGCTGCTTGGCCAAGAGCAAGAACAATATTGCTACATATATAGCCAACTACATCGTGTGGTACGTGGCTGCTCCGCAGAGTTGCTGCCGCAGGAGGAGGAGCTGTCTGGAACTGTGGTCAAGTGCTCCTCGGCGGATAATTGCAATGCGGGCTGCTTGCCGCAACAAACGTGCCTCATTTGCAACTCGGCAGAGTCGGAGAATTGCTTTAAAAATGCCAGCGCGTTGAGCAGCAACATTTGTGGCTCGGCGGAGGCATCCTCCTGCTACGCCTGCGAGCAGCCAGATGATTGGACTATCCAACGTGGCTGTGGTCAGCCGCCTCCGTTGCAGAACTGTTACGAGTGCGCCGGCAGCGATAAGATCGCCTGCAATGTGCTCGATTTTACGCGTTGCTATCGCTGCAGCAGCTCCAATTCACCCGGCTGTGCCAACTGGGAGAAACCCGGTGGGATTTCTATAGAGGAGTGTGCGCAGCCCGCTGCGCCTTGCCTGGTCCTTAGCCATATCAATGGCACCACAGAGCGTGGCTGCCAGCGAGCCGACTTCAACTGCAATCTTTCAACGGTGGCCAATTGTCGCAGCTGCGAGGGCAGCTTCTGCAACAAGGGCGCGTTTCCCGAGCACAGATTGTGGTGTCATCAGTGCCAGAATTGCGATCAAGTCGAGAATCGTGGCCAGAATGCGCTGCCCTGCAGCGCGGCGGCCAATGAGCCGGCGGATGAGCTGGCCGCCTGTCTGGAATACTACGATGAGCCGAGTGGGGAGGTGGTGCGCGGTTGTCGCTCCAATGGACAACTCTACTACGAGTGCCTGCTGCGCAGTCCCAAGAAAGTCGGGTGTCGCCTGTGTGGCAAGCATGGTTGCAATGCCACGCCTGGCGACCATTTGAGTGGCATGCGGCTAGCGGAGGAGCAGCAGCGTGGAGAACTCTAGGGAGCATCCTGGTTTGTTATTTAATAAACATTTAATGAACACAAAATTCTATTTATTTTTGACTAAATTTGTATGCCACACACACGATGTATATTTAAATATATTTAAATATTGCTACATATTGATTTCTACTGCTGCTGGGCATCGAGCTCATTTTGCCGGGGCAGCTTGTAGTCTGGACTCAAGGCGCGTCCGCGATGATTGAATGTGTAGAACGATGGGAAATTGCCCAGTGTATCCCAGGTGCGCTGCTGCATGTCAACTGTGGCGCGTATTTCCTTAAAGTTGCCCACAATCTGTATAATGTTATAGACGACGAGCACCAAGCTGATCACCGTTTGCAGTATAATCTGTAAATGAATTAAAAAATTAGTTGCTGCTAAGGTTTTACTCTTTAGATACTCACATCCAGTGGCAGACTGGTCCACTCCTGCTCCGTGAGACGCAAATAGGTGCGATCTATTTTAAATACAATTACACTTTACAATTCAAATTTTCATTTTTTCAGCGTGCAAAGGATGGCACAAAAAAAATATCCACTTACGATGTGCGGCGGAAAAAGCGGCATGCGCCAAACTGGCAAAGCCAGCCACCAGTAGTAGTTTGTTAAATAATTTACTGCCCATTCTAAGTCACTAAATAAACACGAAAAAAAACTTGTATACTGTTTACAAATTGGAGTGAAAAATAAATTAGTCTAAGTGTGTTGGAGATGACAATTTGCCAGTCACGCGTCAACGTCTGCCGGCGGCCAGCTGTTCACTTTTGTGTGGCGTTGCCAGATCTCATGTCATTCACAATTGTTACTCGTCAGACAAACAGCTGTTGACATTATTCGCTTGGCGTTGCCAGATCTCAAACATATGCGAAACACTTGCCCATTCGCAATCGTCACTTGTTTCGCTTGCTTATTCGATGTTCATTCGTTTCTGTGACTTCGAATGCCTTGCATGTTTTGCGCGCTTCATTAAAAACCAGTCAAAATTCTCCAGTTATAAAACAAACTGCACAACTCAACAACCAACACCGGTCTTTTTTTACGCGCGCGTAAAAAAACTATTTTAAACTCAAGCGAAAAATACAAAACGGCCAGCAAATAACTCAAGTATTGTGTGAGTGCGCGTGTGTGTTTGTGTGTGTATCCTTAAATCCTCGCTGCTGCCCCCGCACAACAAACTGCACACAGGGTGTGGTGTGTGTTTTGTTTGAGAAAAATTCCAGCACAAGCGCAAAAAAAAAAAAATATTTGAAAAAGAAACATGTCTGTCTCCTCGAATGCCTCGTCCGCTTCCCGCAACGGGAGTGTCGATGATAGCACAACAACAACAACAGCGACAACAAACACGGAGGGCTCCGAGCTGACGCACATCTTGAATCGACGCCAGGAGATTATGGATTCGCAGGAGGCGGGCATTGAGGTGCCGCGCAGCTTCAAGGTGGTCAATGTCTACACCGAATTCCACGAGTTTTCGCGCAAGCAAATCAAGGACTATCAGAAGACATTCAATACGTAAGTTTCTTCTTTCTTTCTTTCAATTTAATTGATATTACAATTAATATTGCAAGTGAGTGCAATAAACATTTAGCTATAATTTTTATAAGTTATTTACTTTTTCTGCTGATTTGTGTGTTGAAGTTGAGCACTCATCAGTTAAATGAAATATTAAACCAATCAAGCCAACTTTTATAACTTCCTAAGTGTTTTCTAAGCATTTTAAGCTTCATTTTGTACTCTTTATGGCCTTACTTTTATTTAATAATTAATCTTAAGATTAACACATTTTTTATGACTTCCTAAGTGTTTTCTAAGCATAATTTTGCACTCTTTATGAGCTTACTTTTATTTAATAATTAATTTGAAAAATCAGTCGAACTTGAATAACTACTTAAATATTTGCTGCTGATAAGCTACAATCAATTGCAACAGGGTATGTGTTGCAGTCGCACACTTCCCAATTTGTTTACCCCTAAATAGCTAGACAGCTTACTTTTATGCTTTACCCAGTTCCCAGCCTCACACAGCTTACAGCTTACAGCTTGCCAAGTGCCAGCCCCAAAAAGGCCAAACCAAAAATCTTTTGCGCTTAATTGGCAACTAAATTGCATGTCTCCCCCTTCTCCTCGCAGTCCCCCACTCTCCCCTCTGAGATGCAATGGAGCATGAGTCACACCAAGCGACTTTGTCACACTCACTTACAGTTCCACACACACCCAAACACACACACACACACACACAGAGGTCGTTTAAGTTTTAAATTTCAACTCACAAACGATTTGCCATGAGTCAAAAGCGAGCGCGCTATTTAAACGAGTGTAAAATGAATGTATTCATATTGATATTCATAATATTCATCATATCATGCGTTGCGGTTTTCGATTGCCAGACAGACGTCTGTCAATCAGTAACGGGCTCTGACCCGACACCTCGTCAACTACCTAGATAGAATTACCCACTTATACCCTGTATTTATTAAAAGGTGATGTGAGAGTTAAATAAGTTATAGGCAAATAAATCAGCTATTTCTGCTGATCCGAATTTCTAAGATTTTGATATGAGTAATAGTGAAGAAAAGACAGATTATGTATATATATGATGATATGATGTTATGAATAAACATTTTAAGTTTAAGTGTGTTTATCTTTGCTGTGTGATGGGAAGAATTCTATTAAATGTTATTTATTATTTCTTAGCCTTGAGTTTTGAACAGTCTCTATCTTATTTCCACTGCTCTTTGTATGTATACAGATAGATTTATGTAAATAAGTATGATATATAGCTCAGTCCTAGTAAGTACTTTTATGGCAGCATATCTCTTACCTATAGCTATAACTATAGGTGTGGCAATTCTAATTAGTATACAGGATATGTTTCAGTCGAGAGAGACAATTCTAAACATAAGATCATCCTCATTTGAGCATCATTTTCTACAGATTGCTGCAGTTGTCAGTTGCTTACAGGATATCTCTAAGTTGAGCATACCCATTGGGTGGGTGGTGGCTGTCTCAGCTTACCACACACGCTTGTTGCATCCGCTAAGCGATCGCATTTCGCTGTCCAATGAAGCGAAAACCGAAATTGTTGCGCAATCTTTGCCTCAAGTAGCTAATTCTTAAAGCAGTTGAGTTTAACTAATATATGCTAAGATATCTTAAGTGCTTATATAGTATATATATATATAAGTATATATATACATGTCTTATGCACGTCCCGTTGATAGCACTTATCTCCGAGCTCATCCAAATTTGGATTGTTGATTACGCATGGAAATCATCAACAACAGCTTCGTTCTATCTCTCTCTCTCTCTATCTCTCTCTCGCTCGCTGCTGTCAGTCTCTTTCTCAGAACCGGCTACTGATTCAGCGCTATATATATTTATATATATTTATATATATATTTATTTATTTTTTACTGAAACAGCTGCAACTGTTACGCTGCGCACGTTGTACAGGTTGCTTTGGTAATTAGCAGGCATTGTTTTTTGTTTTTTTGTATTTTTATTTTTCATTAACACTATTAAAAAAAAATTGAAGCGTTCCTTAGTCAATACACCTTAACACCTAATTGCCTGATCCACAAACAAATCCCTGTTTGGCACTTTATGAAAAATGACATGCAACAACAGACGAACGTGCTCTGAAATTGTAAGCGCAAATTTCAACTCCACAATGCCTGTGGGAATGCCTAAAGACGAAGCATACTACGTTCAAAAATGAGAAAAATTTGTATATTATACGGGATATAAAGTCGAAAGAGTAGGTTCCATAAATAACTGACAGCCTTGTTAAACTTTGCTTTACATAACACAAGAATTTAACTTCTGATTGGCTTCCAATAAACATTTTAACAGGTTCCCATTTGAACTGGCCTTATCTATCTATGAGGAGGGGGTGAGGTGTAAAAATGCCTTTCGACATCTTCACTTGCTCTTTTAAAGTTGTTGTTGTTTTTGTTATTGTTGTTGTTGTTGTTATTGTGTTTATCAGCCACAAGAAATACAAAAACAGAAACCGGCTATGCAGCTTTTTTGGCATTTGGAATTCGCATTAAATTCGCCGCTTCATTTTTTTTTTTTGGAAATTTAGCGCACAAACTTGAACAAATACTGTAAAGCTTAAGAAAAAAAATTAATAAAACGTTGCAAAACAAATATTCTGAGTCACGAGATGTTGTTTTTTTCGCCAGCATACTCTTTCTGTGAAACTAATCAATTCCAGAATAATAAATTAGAAATACATATTTATGAACAATATCTAGCAAAATTCAAACAGCGTCACAAACTGGAAGGAATTAACTGCAACTGCAAAATTATATAAAAAACAATTAGGTGTTCAGTGGTTAAGACAACTGAGATCGACCACAATATACCCACCAACCAGCTAATGTAAGTTGCTTTTTGGTTTTGTTAAATTTCAATTTAAAAAGTGTTGCACACCCAAATGTATGCAGGTATGGAAGTGTCTCTACGAACTTTATTAGAGCTTTTTTTCTTGACAACTAAATTAATTTACGCAACAGAGAAATACGAAATAAACTTGATCTGCATATATTCAAAATTTGAAGTCTTCAGCTCGTATAGTCTCAGAGATCTATTTACTTTAAGAGATGCTTTCCTCCGACTGTAACAAACTCTTGCGCAAATTAGTTTAGGGTATCACGAAAAACCGATTTAATTTTAAAAGTTATTTATGTGAAAAATCATAAATATGTCAAATCACACTTAAAATATTCATATGTATGTAAGTATTGGTAAAATGTAAATATGTCCGCTGGGAGAATTTCATTTCCTAGAGCCGATAAGTTGAGAGACTTGCTGATATTATTCACGACCCAATTGCACATGCATATAAATAAATACACAAACACACACACATATAAACATACACTTGCAATTGTTTATAAGTAGGAAAGCAGATGAGGCAAAGATGAAAGTTAAGCGAACAGAGAGGAGGAGGAAAAAAAGGGATGATAGAGGGAGGGAGGGAGGACAAAGTGAATTCGTTGAGCCCACGCTCTCGCAATCGCTAATCGGACACGCAATACTAATGTAATGTGTTTTATTATAAGTCGTAATTGTTTGTTGATATTGCTGTGGATTTTAGTTTCCGGCTTTATATTTCTTTCTTTTTCATTTTGGTATTTTGGATGCGCCATTTTCCGCACGCTTTTCCGGGTAAGCGATAAAAACCAGACGCCCTCGCCGCTTAATCACATTGATTTTCATATTTTTATATACACATATCTATTTAAAATGGCAACGCCTTAAGAACATAAATATTTCCCATTCAGACACTTATAAATTATGCCTGGCAATGTCTGTCTGCTAGCGATAAGCTTGCCAAATCCTTAAGTAACCCAAAGAACTAACCACCATCAATGCAGACGCCTCTCACTCTCACGCTTCACTCTCCTCTCTCTCTCTTTATTGCGCACTAAAGCACATTTTGCATTCTGTATGGGCTTCGCTTATTGCGTTTTCAACTTAATTCAGTTCGCAAAAAACAACAACAACTGTTACGATTACGAGTGAGTGCGTGTCGTGCTTTGTGCGTGCCTAAAACTATACACAAATTTAAAACTCTAAGAAATTGTAAATATATACATTTAAGTACTTTCAGTAGCATTTACATGCAGTAATTACAAGTTATTTTTATTTCATTTTATTTTTACATATCAAAGTTCTTCAAATGCTAAACAGATCAAGCAAATACTTGCATTCGTTACACAAACTATCGTGTTAAACACGCACATCACTAGCAGCGATGTCATTGCCATGTCGCAGCAAGCTTACAAATTGGGTTCATGGCAAAAGTACAGCATAAAAGAACAAACACACACACAGACAAGCAAAAACACACATACACGACACATGCAAATTTATGCAGACATTTAAATCAGTTACACGCACACGCACTTTGCAATTGAAGAAGGTGGTGGGTGGGGTGTGGGTGCAGGAAGGGGTTGCTTTTAGTTTAGTTCGTGTGTGGGCTTCACACGTACATGCACATATATCATGGCAACTGGCGGCGAGAACTTTTAATTAAACCACAATCACAACCACCACCCATTATCACTGAAGCATAACCCTCCCCTTATTTAGCAAATGGGTTGTTGTTGCACTTTTTGGCTCTTTAAAGCACTTCCTGCCTAGGGGGGATAAAAAACTGCAATATATACTCACATATACATGCGAAAACAATCATAGCTACAAATATGCATATGTATGTGTACAGGTTCATTGACATTTTGCATCTGAATTTGTCATTCATTTGATGTGTTTACATTGCATTTACACACACACAGACAAACAATGCATGCTGCTTCCTCTCTCTCTATCTCTCACTCTCTCTCTCTCTCTCTTTCTCTCTTTGTCTTTCCCTCATCTGCAATGCAGTCGCATGTAGATGCTGTAATCGTCAATCGATAGCACTCTATTGTGAAGGGACTTTGGCTAAACTTTGCCAAAATGTACGTATAATCAGTGCAGTTGGCAATTTTGCAACTGGCGACCAGCTGTCTGGCACCACAACTACAACAACAACAACGTGCAGCCATTATGACAGAGCGCGCGCACTCACGCACGCATGCCAGCGTCATTGTCTGTCCGCATATGTTGATTGACAGTGAAATAAGTAAATATATTTAATATGCTGTAGTTAAAGCCGTATTATTATGCTGTGCTCTGTGACTAGTCCCAATGTCATGCCATGTCAATTGAGGAAATATCAAATTAAATACAAAAAAAAAAAATACGCATAGAATTATAATGGTACTTTGTGATGGCGGCAATTAGTCATTCATTTCTACAATTTGTTTATCAAAAGCGCATTCAATCAAACTGCATAATTTGTTTTTCTGTTAATTGTCAGCACTGACTCATAGAGTGCAGCTTCTTCTTTTTCTTCCACTTATTGTTATTCTTGCTTCCTGCTGCAACTAAAAATACGCACAACGCGACCCACGCAACGGTTTTTATTTTATTTTGCTTTTGCTCCAATTTCATAATGTCAAATTATAACGGCACTTTTTGTGTGAATGTTTTGTCTTTTAAGATTTTTGCTTATGGCAGAATGAATAAAACTTATAAACAAAGTTGCTATATTTTTTGATATATTTTATTTAATGAGTGCTTTAAAGTCTTGTTATTATCATATCAAACTTAACGATGCATTTAAATAGCTGTTGATTTTTATTGATTCTTTATGCACACCGCACTTCACACAAGAGTCTTAAATATAAAAGAGATTTTGGGGGAGGTGGGTGTATTTTTAAATACACACAGGTGCATGTTCGGTTTCGAAATGAAAAAAAAAAAAAAAATTGTGTATGCAAGACGACGTCAAGTTGTGTACATTATTATTTTTTCTTTGCTATTGCTGAAAGAGTTAAGTTGAGTTGAGTTGACTTGATACAATAGATAAAGCGACTCGGAAATCCATCAAATTCAGCGCTGCAATGCGCATTTTAAAAACGTTATGCATAATAAACCGTTACAAAAGGTACAGTGGACAAAAACAAAACAACAGAAAAAAGTTCAAGAACATGACGCGTTGTGACTGGCAAAAAGGCGTTGGTTGGCATTAACCCGCTTGGGACATCGAGCATAGAGAGACGAAAAAAAAGAAATAACAGCCAAGCTAACATGAATTCACAATTGCTTGCTACAACTACACACACACATATACAAACTTGCATACACGTTCGATAATTGCAAACTACTTTGTATGTTAAGGTACTCAAAAAGGCACAAATACAGCACTTGAAAAAAACATGCATTTTATACATGCAACAACAATGGCCAGCTGACCCCGTTATTTGTTGAACTGTACACTGCACGTTTATATGTATGTGTGAGAGTGTCTAAATAAAGCAAAGCAAAATCGCATGCAATGAAGCATTTATCTATGTAAATTTAGCTTCTTGTTATGAAATCAACGAAACGAAAATATTTCGAAATCAATAACAGAAATTAGACCAACTCCCTGTTAAAAACCGCTGCGTTGGGGGCGTGGGGGTCTTTGCCATATTAACTGCAGGTGAGCCGAGGTGAGCATGCGTAACAGGCTGATAAATGAAATCATGTTGAAAGCGATAATAGAAATTAGATCAATTCCTGTTAAACAGCGCTTCATGGGGTATTGCCAGATTACCTGCAGGCAATCATAACAAGCTGCTAAACTTAAAATTATGAGTTCATTAATTAAAACAGCTGGGTGGAAAAAACAGAAAGACAACGTAACTTCAGTCTTAATGAGCATCTGTGTGTTAAGCGAGTCAATTAATTGAAAAGAAAACCACAAAATAACATCAACAATAGTAAAAAAAAGCAAAAGTCTGCGACAATTGTCAACATTGACGCAATACAGTCAATTGAAGTTAATTAAATGCGAGCAAGCGCAACAAGCAGCAGCAGCAATAATTATCCAACACTGTTAAATGCGTGGTGACACCTTCGTGTCTTTTGTCTATTTTGTCTGCTTCTTCTTGCCGTCTGTCACTTTTAATTACTTTCACTGTACCGTAATTTGTCGTCGATACAATTAACAAAGAAAGCGAGAAAACAACAACAACAACACCAATAAACTATTTTCTTTGCTTCGTTTAAGCTTCTTCTAATGTGAAAATGCAATTGAAATTGAAAGTAATGCATTTTAGCGTAATGTAATCTTTTCAGCGTAATCGATTGCGTTATTATTATTATTACTATTATTTATGTACAAATTTGTCGACAACCAGTCAACTTTGTCGCCGGTTTTTGTTGACTGTATTTACCTGCCATGCCTTGCCTTGCCTTGCCTCGGCTAACTCGCTGTGTCTTTAATGGCCAAGCTTGTCTTATTTTTAGACCAACTCGTTAAACTTGTTTCGTGTCGCATCCTTTAGCGTTGCAAGGTCGAGCTTTTCCGCAACATTTGTGGCATCTTTTGCGGCAGATGAGCAACACGCGACTCAAACAACAACAGCAACAAGAAACAACTTGCGTTTTCTCTATTTTCGTTGTTTGCATTACGTGATTAACTAGCTAAAATATATTTCTATTTGCATTTTTATCGCCACATTTCCTGGCCGCACACACTCATTCCAGGAAGTGGCAGTTGAACTCTTGACTCTAGCCGAAAATTGACTATCAGATGACACTGGCTGAACAATTGTCGCTTGTATAATGTGGCATAAATAGAAAATCAAGTTGACAGTTTTAGCTACATTTCATTTATAATTTTTAAGATCGCTTGCTTAAGCAAAGCTGTAGTAAATAAATTAATATAAATTATTAACAAGTGGAAGATTAGTTTTAAGTTCGTTTGTGTTTTTTTTGTTTAGTATTTATATTATTTATTTCCCTTTCAAAACTTCAAATTGTTGTCAAACGATTCCCAATCACATTCATTTTCTATTTTATTTGGCATGTCAAATTGATCAAAGAATTTTTATAGCCAAAAGTTTGAAATTATATCCTGAACCCATTAAAAATTAATACGAATTGTATAATAAATCACTAACATTAAACAGTTGCTCGCAATTGCGCAAACATATTTCAAATTTATTTGTAATTAAATTATTAATTAACTGATATGCTTACGTAGATATATAAATAAGTAATTTATTCATTCCTTTTATATTGTCATTCTGCTCTCACCTCACTTTCTCGCTCTTGCGCACATCTTCAGTTTTCACTGGGGATTATTTTTATTTATTGCCAAGTCATGCAGAGTGGGCCACAAATTGTGGCATCAAATTGGGTTAGCTGCTTTGCCTTTTTGCCATGGCGCGATTTTATCGATTAGCCAAATGGCGCAATGACCACAGCAAAAAAGCGTCCTCGAACAACATGACACTTAATTTGTTATTGTTAATTATCTTTATTTAATTTTATTTTATTTGATTTTTTTGCAGCTATGATACGGCAAGAGATGGTTTCTTGGATCTGAATGAACTGAAGTATATGATGGAAAAGCTGGGTGCACCTCAAACGCATTTGGGCCTGAAGCGAATGATTGCCGAGGTCGATGAAGATCACGATGGCAAAATCTCATTCCGTGAATTCCTATTGATCTATCGCAAAGCGCAGGCCGGTGAATTGGATAATGATTCGGGGCTGAATCAATTGGCTCGCCTCACCGAAATCGATGTGGAACAGGTTGGCGTCAATGGGGCAAAGAATTTCTTTGAGGCGAAAATCGAGCAACAGCTGCAATCGAATAAATTCCATGATGAGATCAGGCAGGAGCAGGAGGAGCGACGTCGCGAGGATGAGGAACGCGTCCAGAGACGCCAGCAGTTTCAGCAGCGTGCAGCCATTTTTCAATAGAGAGAGAGAGAGAGAGAGAGATATACATCTATCTCTATAAATATATATAATTTGTAGGTTAAACAAAATGCTAATTAGCACACATTTAGGAGCAGGACTTTGATACACATGCATTACATAACTAAATATCGCATCACTTGAATATCGAACTAATCACATCCATAATTACTATATACATATATATCCTCTCAATATATAATGAGCATACCAAAAGCATAACTTTTAGTTACATATATACATTATTTAAGTACAAACAAAAATCAGAATTATATATTTTGTGTTTAGTTTTAGTGTTTTATTTTTTGGTATTGCGTTTTTCAATTGTTAAATTTTCTTTGCTTTTAATTTTTGTTATTGTTAGTGCCATTTTTTGTATTTTATTTTTCGTTTCGATATTGCAATTTGTTAATAAATATTCAACACACACACATGTTTAAATTTCAAACAAACAAAAAGTACTTTTTTTTATAACAACAACATTTTGTACATATTTATGTTGAAATTTGTACGATGTATAAAAAAAAATATATATATATAATTTAAGTTGAAAATGGCAGTATTTTCCTTCAGCATACACAAATAAATAAAACGCCGTGCAAGCAATATTATTAATAATATGAGTATAAATATATATGTTTATCAATTAAATGAAACGGCAATTACTATACTTACATATGAATTACTACTGTATATAGTGCAAATAAAAAAAATATATGTGGAAAAACGCTTTTATTGCTATGGCAGAAGTTATCTATGCAACAAAATTAACTGGATCTGCGTACGGTAAATAAAATAAAGAGAAATCATTAAAAAATGCACTCACCGCCAACAACAAAATAATCCTCTCTTTTCGTTTTCTCCATTACTTCTTTAATTAATTTATTTTACTGTACACAATTTCACCACACAAAAATTAACAAAAGCGACATTTAGGCATTATTATTGCTAATAAAGGCAATAAATTTGATTTCTTTTCTTCTCATTTCGATAGACTCTGTATTAATTTTCTTTCAATTTACACAAAACACAACAATAAATACGCACATAAAAGGGAGTTTAAATTAGCTTATTGATTGTGGATCTCTCCAAAGATCGCTCTCGCTCTTCACAGCTGTTCTAAGCAGCTGGCTTGTCCTTAATTATGGCTGCTTACAATGTACATGCATGTGTAAATGTGTGAATAGTCAGCATCTTAATAGGCAAGCATTTTTTCATTTACAGTTATGCGACTGTTTTCTTCACTTTTGCTTTTCAAGCTTGAGCTCCTTTTCAAGCCGATCACTGCCGCGCAAGCATAATGGCAAGCAGAGCGACCATTTACTATAAAGGACACCCACGCCATAATACGGTCACTCTGTCAATATGTGCTCCATTTTAAGTATTTGTGTTTAATTTTGAACTTAGAATTGCAGGATGGCATTTAAAATTGTAATATTTGAGAGTATATCATTTAAACAAGTTTTATATTTATATTTTTAATCGATTGCTTAAATCAAAACGAACAGAACTAATGCTGAGCTGTATTTCCTAAAGCCATCGCCAAATCTTATTCGATTGCAGAGTGACCATTTACTGTATAAGAGACACACGCCATAATAGAGTTACCCTTTACTGTACCATGGATGTTAGTTAAGATTTTGATTTTTGAAAGTAAAGTATTTTGAATTGTTTTATATTTATATACTTAATAGATTGCTTATACAAAAAGGAATATAACTAATGCTGAGCACTTTTCGCCTGCTCAGATTCGCTGGCAATGGCTCCCCGTCGCTGCGAGTGCCGGCAGCGCAGCATGTCGCCCTTGAGGGCATATCGATGCTGGCACACGGGACACTCGTGCGGCTTGAACTGCAGATGATAGCCCCTGATGTGCTGGGATAGACCATTGCGTCGCTTGAACACCCGCTCACATATGCTGCACTTGTAGCGTCGTTCCGAGCTGTGCGTAATCCGATGCTGCTTCAAACCTGTCAACGAACCAAAGATCTTCTGGCAAATGCTGCAACTGTGGTGGGTCCTTTGAGCCGCATGCGATCGGCGACGTGTGCCGGACCGGCGACTTCTGCTGCTGCTGTTCGCCTGCCGCTGCTTGCACTTGAGTTCGTGCCGCCGATAGACGCGCCAGTGGGTGAAACTGATGCTCTGGCAGTGCCGGCACTTGTAGCTCTGCATCCGAGCATTGCGCAACGGCAGCGATTGGCAGATGTAACGCATATGCTGACGCAGTCCGAGCCGTGTGCGAAACAGTCGCAGGCAGCCAAAGCAACGCACGGCAAATGTGCGTTGCGGTGGCACCACAAAATGCCGCCTCCTACGACGATGTTGCAGCAACAGTTGCACGCTGCCAAAGCCACGCTTGCAGCGTCCGCAATGCAGGCGAGGATGCAGTGGACGTGGATGACAATGCTTTGGATGCTGTTGTTGCCGCAGCTGGCGGCACTTGTGCTGCAACCGGCGGAAACGAGCCGCCAACTTGGCATAGGCCAGCGGCTGCACATCGACTGACTGCTGATGACTCACTGCTGGTGGCATGGCAATCAGATCGTTGCAATGCAGAAAACTGCGCTGCATGTCCAGTATATCGATCTTTGTCTTGGCCGGCAGCTGGGCAGCGGGCCACCAATCCGCTTGCCAGTAGTCCACAGCGGCAGCTGGTAGCGACAAGGAGCTGCTGGCCTCAAGCTTCAGGGAGCTGCCAGCGCTGGAGAGACTGATGTTTAGAGGAGGAACGCTAACCATGGGAGCGGCAGGAGCAGGGATTGGAGCGGGCGGAGGAGGAACAGCAGCAGGAGGAGCAGAAGCAGGTGCTGGAGGAGGAGGAGGAGCAGCTACAGGTGCTGAAGGAGGAGGTGGAGCAGGCGTCGTCTCTGTGGGCGTGCCATGTGCTTGTGCATAGTGCTGCTGCAGACTTTCCGCGGTAAAGAATTTATTGCTGCACAGGCTGCAATCGTGGAGACGAAATGCCGAGGATTGCACCACACTGTCGTTGAGGACGACAATGTTGGGCTTGCTGCTCGTCGCTGGCGGTGGTCGCAGTTCACAGATCATCGGATTGGGTATCTGGCTGACATTGGTCACAATTGGTTTGCAGCTGCGCGTCTCACTTGGAGCTGCAGCTGGAGGAGGAGCAACTGCTTCATTCAATTCAAAGCTTTCCACTTTCTCCGTTTTATATTGCTGCAACGGCGGCAGCTGCCAATCCTCCTTGGCATAGTTGTGCTCCTCGGTGAGCAACTCCGTTTGCAGCAACTCCTGCGCTGTGGGCAACACGGACACGGGCTGAGGCACATCTGCATCATCGGTTATATTTATAAATGGATCATCCAAATTGATAATCTCCATAATATCGCAATTGTTGATGATGTCCTGCGGATTGAAATCACAGAATTGAAACTTCTGTTCGGTCTCATCGTGTGGCTCCGGCTCATGATCGCAGCATGCCTCGTCCAGGCCCATGTCCAACTCATCGGGAAAGAGATTGTCGAGACTCTCGCATGCCTCCTGCTTCACACGCACCACTGGCTCCTGTTTGATCTTCAGCTGGCGGCGATATTTGCGCTGGAGTTCACTTTGCGCCAGCATCACCACATCGCAGAATTGCGAGAAACGCTGTAGCTGCCGGCAGCAATCGCCACAAATGTCCTTCGGCAGCGGCAGTGTATCATCCTGCAGGATTTGTAGGGTGGGAAAACATTTCTGGATCATGCCAAAGAGCTCGAAACTCTTGTCAAATGACACACAATTTGGCGCCGTGTTGCCACAGAAGCGACACGTACTCTTGCTGCAGTTGCTCGTTGGAGCTTCAGTCGCTACTGTTGGCGTCGGCTGCTGCTGTTGCTGCTGCACCACTTGCAGGGATTCGGCATCTTCAGGCAGCAGTTGCAACGTGGGCACCGCATTTTTTTTCAACGTTTTGCGATTGTTGCTGCAATTGAAGTCGGAGTCACTGAAATGGCGACTGCACACCGCACTCCACTTCGAGGGCATCCATTGGCCACTGCGTTGCGTGAAGTCCTTCCATTTCTGCAGCAAATCCTTGTGCTTAAATGGAAATCTGCAAAATTTTAATTTATATATGTTTTGCGGTTGAATTAATATATTTTGTTGCTCGTTTTACCTGTGAAAGGATATGCTGCCGGAATGTACATATTTATCGCTGCAATTGACCACCG
Source organism: Drosophila nr. perissopoda 5 BK-2023a (assembly GCA_035044105.1). Classification (NCBI taxonomy): domain Eukaryota; kingdom Metazoa; phylum Arthropoda; class Insecta; order Diptera; family Drosophilidae; genus Drosophila; species Drosophila nr. perissopoda 5 BK-2023a. The sequence goes on from JAWNMK010000018.1 coordinate 3,054,948, forward strand.
CGCAGTGTGCGGGCATTTGGCATTGTCTTTACAAGTTTTCTGTCTCTTAAAATGTTTAAAACTATTAAAAATTCAAGCTTAAATTTGAATTTTCTTGTTTTGTTTGGGTTTGCGTCTTAACAGCATCAATAATTTTAGCTGAACAGCTGACTGTAAGAACAGCTGTTTTTAGCCAATGTAAATAACATTACCAATTGATACACTTTTATTAACAACTAGCTGTTATGGATAGCCGTTAAAGCGCTATTCTTAGAACGAAAAAAATGTCGCTCACAAATTGCAATACATTGATATTCTGAAACATAAAAATAAAAAGGTCTGCTGAGAGCCAAGAAAATAATTCATAAATCCTCTCGGCTTTTATAACTGCACTTTCCTTATGACGAATAAAATAATATAATCAATATTTATTTCACTACTTTATTAACTTGCTGTTAAATCTCTACGGTATCAGCCCAACGCAAGAATGAGCTAGCAGCCGCCGTAAATGCAGTTCACCTGGAAGTCAAAATAAAAGACTAGCACATATTTATAATAAAAAAAACGCGCGCAGTCGCTATAAAACCGGAATGTTAACAGCCCAAAGACAAAAATAAGCTATCAAACAAAAATGAGCTAACAGCCGCTGTTTTGCAGTTCAGCTAACGATGCAAAGCGAACTGGTTCGCGGCTTATCAGTAACAGCTGATCGTAGACGAATCACCTTACCCAACCACCCCACAGCAGCAGCAGCAGTTGACGATCTGAATGAGTTCTTTAGTTAATCTGCAGTTGTGTTGGTGGCATTGGGGCAGGCGCTGTTAAAGTTTTGTAGCTGGAACAACGTGAGCCATTGGACAAGGTCAAGCAAGGTCTTTTTGCGTTCAGTCAAAGCAAATCAAACAAACGACGAAAGTGAAAACAAATCAAAATAAAAAGAGTAAAAAATGGCACAGCTGATGATGAGAAAAGGCGCTTCACTGGCAGCAGCGCGCTTAAGTCCCGTTGCCGGGCAGCGACGCTGGCAGAGCAACAACAGCAACAAAAAGTGCGATAAGATTTTCAACGCGTGTCAATAATTAAAGAAAACACATGAAATTAATTAGGCAATATTTGCAGTGATTACGATCTGGTTGTTGTTGGTGGCGGCATTGTTGGCGCTGCCTCGGCACGGGAAATCCTTCTGCGTCATCCGACGCTGAAGATTGCCGTACTGGAAAAGGAACCCAAACTGGCGATGCATCAAAGTGGACACAATTCGGGCGTCATCCATGCGGGCATCTACTACAAACCGGGCACGTTGAAAGCTCGCCTCTGCGTCGAAGGACTGCATCTAGCCTATAAATATCTGGATGAGCATCAGATACCCTATAAAAAGGTGGGCAAACTAATCGTGGCCACCGATGAAAAGGAGGTCAAATTGCTGGGCGATCTCCATGAGCGAGGAATCAAGAATAATGTGCCCGATTTGCGCCTGATCGAGGGTGATCAAATCCAAGAGATTGAGCCGTATTGTCGGGGTGTCAAGGCCCTGCATAGTCCACATACAGGCATCGTCGATTGGTGTCTGGTCACGCAACATTATGGTGAGGATTTCAAGCGTGCCGGCGGCGATATTCATCTTGCTTTTAATGTCAAGAAATTCACTGAATCTACGAGCGATGGCAGCGCCGATTATCCGGTGACCATTCATGGCGGCAAATCCGGGCAGAAAGTGCGCACCCGTAATGTGCTCACCTGCGGTGGTCTGCAATCGGATCAATTGGCCGAGCTAACGGGCTGCCCGCGAGATCCACGCATTGTCCCGTTTCGTGGTGAGTATCTGCTGCTGTCCAAGGAGAAACAACATATGATCAAGGGCAACATTTATCCGGTGCCCGATCCACGTTTCCCCTTCCTCGGCGTCCATTTCACGCCCCGCATGGACGGCACCATCTGGCTGGGACCCAATGCGGTGCTGGCCCTCAAACGTGAGGGTTACACGTGAGTAAAATCCTTTTATACACTGAGCGAGAAATATAGTAGTCTACAATCTACAATCTACAATTTTTCTATATGTGAATTCTAAAAATACTAATTTTTATTTCGAATATGAGCAACAAAAAAAAAAATGTTAGATTTGCTCGCTGTAAACAAATGAAAAAATAAGCTGAAAATTAATCATATTTTTCTGCTTAACTTTCTGAATAATAAGCGAGGATCAGAGCGATTTACATATGTGGAAATTTGTAATTATAGCATACTTCTCTCTTTTCCAGCTGGGGCGACATTAATCTGATGGAGCTGTTCGATGCACTCCGCTATCCGGGCTTCCTGAAGATGGCCAGCAAGTATATTGGCTTCGGTTTCAGTGAGATGGCCAAGTCGGCGTTTATCAATCTGCAGGTGAAGGCACTGCAGAAATATATACCCGATATCAATGAGTACGATATCCAACGTGGACCGGCGGGTGTGCGTGCCCAGGCTCTGGATCTGAGCGGTAAGCTCGTCGATGATTTCGTCTTTGATCGCGGCGTGGGCAGCGGAGCGCTGGCCAAACGGGTGCTCCACTGCCGCAATGCTCCGTCGCCGGGCGCCACCAGCAGCTTGGCCATTGCCAAGATGATTGCGGACAAGATCGAGACGGAGTTCTCCATTGGCAAGGCCAAGTAGGATTAGCTCAAAACGATGACTCACCCCGCCCTCTTCCACCATCCAATTCTGATCCGCCCCTTAAGCATTTTTCTTCACCTCTCTCGATTTATCTTTATCAAGCATAAAGTTCCGCTCGATGTACAAAAACAAAAAAATCCAAAATAGTTATAGTGAATATTTGATGCTTTTTAGAGAGTTTATTTGCTTTTATTGTTGTATCTGTGTTTTTTACATATATAATTGTTATCCTATTTGTTATCCTTATGTTCCCTATACATACTACTATCATGTTCCATCCCTTAAATTATTTTATTTAAACTACACTTTCAATATTAAAACTGAGACAAAATTCTTAAATCATTTAAAATCAATTTGCATATTCTAACAAAATTATTCACATTCATCTTTGTAACTGAAATTATTCACAAAAAAAAGACTAAAGAAATTGCTTACGAATAAAAAAAAATTGTTAATTATAATTTTAACGTTTTTCATTTACAAAAGAGATTTAAAAATTTCCATAAAAATAAATAAATTCAAAATGCTGATTTTTGCCACTTTCAGTCAGGCTTAGGCACAGAAAATCTTATTGAAACTATGAATCTTAGTTTTCGATTTTGAAAACATTCCGGCATGCTCCAATTTTCGAGGTGTGCTTACCAAATATTTATTTAAAATCTATTTATGGGCTTTTATATATGAAGTTTGCTATTTACTTTTGCTATTTACATTTTTCAAATGGAAAAGTTTCTCGCTTTTGCTAATTTAAGCGACAATCAGCACAGCGATAACAATACATAAATAGATTTGTATTGCTTAATAAATTATATATACATCAATCAGTCAATCAGTCAATCAATAAAACTCAGTTGAGTTCCAAAATGTGCCGCTTGCCCGTTTCCCGCTTGTCTTTAATGCCCAGCACTTGAATCTCCCTGGGCAGCTGATCAGCAGCTGCATTGCTCAACATTTGACGACACTTCTCATTGATGATCTTCAGTCCATTGGCGGCATGCTGACGCATTTGGGGATCGCACGATTCGGCTGCTTCGATGACACGGAGCAGCCTATAAATGGGCAGCAACATGTTCTGGTAGTCGAGCAGACTCTCCATGCCTGCCAGCAGCTCGGCGAGCACGAGGAGAGCACCACGCTTGGCAGGCACATAGCTCCCGGTACTAAGTTCCGTGTCAATGAGCTGCAGCAGTTCCTCGAAGAAACCATGCACCTGGTAGGCGAGTAGGCGGCACAGCTGCGCCAGATTCGCATACGCCGAACTCCTGAACTCATTCAGCGGCGAGCGTGCGCCGTGCAGGAAACAATTGAAGAGCACAGCCTTATAGCGATAGCAAAGAGGACCTGGGAAAGACAGGCAGAGAATAGCCTTGCTGATTGCGTCTGTAGTTATTGGAGAGTTTTTAGGACTCACCAATTTCATGGGCTGCCTTCAAGATAGCCTCACCCACAACCAGACGGTAGTCAAGGTCGGCTGTGTCCGCCAGATACTCATCGCTGAGCGTGTCCAGAACCTCCGATTCCCGGATGTGAACCAGAGCGACAAAGAGGCGCACACAATTGAGGAACGTATAGGATTCCTTGTTCCTCAGCGTACTCAAGGCCAAGGCCATAATCCGTGGTGCTTGGGATATAAATGAGGGATCCTTTTTGTGCAGTGCATCCAGCATTAGTTGTATACCATAGACCTGTAGATGGGGCTGATCCCGATTCTCGATGAGCTCCCGCGCCTGCTGAAAGCTGGCAAGGGCCGCCGGAGTAGAGCACAGCTCACCTCTCAGCAGTTCCAGCAATGGCAGGAGAGCGTTTCTTAGCAGAAGATTATCGGTTTGTTTGGCCAGCAACTGTTGCAGTGGTTGCCTCAAGCGTTGCGTGCTCTCCGCCAGCTGCAGTTGCTCATTGTGCTCGAGCAACTCTTGCAGCAGCAGCAGCAACATGAGCAACAGCATCTGTTCCGCCTCCTCATCTAGCTGCGCCAGGAATTCAGCGAGCAATAGCATAAATTGTTTGCTATGCGTCGCCGCCAGCTGCGCCTTGAGCGGCTCATGCCCGATCAGCTGCTGGAGTCCTAGAAGCAATTGCAACTTCAACTGATAATTGCGTTGCAAAAACTCAGCGAGTTCTGTTTCGGTGGCAAGCAAATCTGTTCTGACTTGGGTAGTTTCTTTTACTGCTGCCTGCTGTTGGAGCATGAGGCTAAGCAGCGCCAGAAATACTTTGCAGGTGAGCGCTTGATCGCTGCCAGACATGAGTAAAGTGGGCAGCATGCTGCATGCAGGTTGCTCGTCATCCAACTGCTGTTCCTGAGACACCTGCACCTTAACCTGATCTGTCTGCACAATTTTTAGACGTGGATGCAGCGCTTGAAATTCTTGCAAATCCCATTTGTATAGACGAAGTAGCAGTGCCGGCAGCTCCTGCATCGGCTCCCTGTTATCCAGACAGCGTGCAATGAGAGATGCCAACTGCTGGCGCTGCTCCTGCAACTGCTGTGCTGTCATCTGTTGATGCAGCTGCAACAGGAGCGGCATAAAAGGCACAAGCAGAGCGCTGGGCAAACAGGCAACGCTGGAGATGCAGAACAGTTGCTGAAAGAGATGCAGGCGCTCGCATAGCTCCGCTTGCTCCCACACAATTAGGCCATTGAGCAGATCCGGTGGCGATGTCAACGGTTGCCAATAGGACATTAACAGTTGCTCAATCCTTGCATGGTTCTCCTCACGCAGCTCGCAGAGACGTCGCAAGCTGAGCACACCAGCGGGCAGACTATGAATAGGAGCCAGTTGACAAAAGTCAAAGATCTGGTGAACTAAACGCAGCTGTAGACTGGGAGAGTAGCCACGTTGTGCCACAATATTGGCCATGATTTCGGCGCTGCGTGTGGCGTCCAAATTGGAGGAAGATGACGTCAGTGCCGCCAGCAGGCTGGCAAAGCCATGAGGCAGACTTAGTTTGCTGAGTAACTGCTGGTGCAGCTGTTTGGCCAGTGGAGCGCCCAGTTGCGGCGTCGCTTTCAGCAGCAGCACATGCCGAAAGTAATCCGCCTTGGATTCGTTCTCCCACAGATAAGCGAGCACTCGATTCAGTTCGACTTCCTGCTCGGGGCTTAGTTGCTCTTCCGTGCGCACACTCATAATAGCTGCTAGCAGATCACGTTGCACCAGTTCCATGGCATTGGCTATGTGCAGTTGACGTATGCGCAGCAAACGCACAAAAAACTGAACACTTAACAAAAGCAGCGATGAATCGCAACGCAGAAGATTCTCTCCGTGTGCCTGCTGGAACACTGGTGATTTGTAGAAATCCTTGTGCAGTTGCATGCGCAGCGCAAAGTATGCTAACTCCTGAGTCACCTGAATGCACAGCTTGAGATGTGCCACAGATATTAGATCCTCCTTGGCATCGCTGTGGAAATTAATGTTGTTCATCAGCGTTTGCAGCACATGCTGCAGTCGCACTATATAACAGTTAATGCTTTTATCCATATTAATCTGCGGCGCATTGTCCCCGGTCGTCGGTAGTCCTGCCCACAATTCACGCAACTGTTGTTTCACATCCTGTGTCACATATTTCTCCAAAATCCTCAAATTGGCCACAAGACTTGTTTGCAATTCTGTTGCCGTCATCTGCTGCTTGCTTGCTGCAACGTATACAACTTGATAATAACTTATAATAAATTGATAAATAGCTACGACTCACGCAATGCATTTGCAAATGTTAAATTCTCGAGCAGAACGAAATATTTCGCAATATTAATCATTGCGCGCCAAATGATTTTTACTCTATTTTTTGCATTCACATCAGCTGTTGCCCGAATTAAGTGGCAACATCAAGAACAGCAAATATAATTCGGCACAGTGACACCATAATGTAAAAGTAAAACTTAAATTTAGTAACATACTAAGATATTTTTTTAAAAAAATCATAAATCATTAAGCATTTATCAATCTTCAATTTAATAACAAGCTAATATATTTTTACGTGAAACATTGTCATCAGCTGTTACAAAAACTATTTGGCAACGCCTGCAGCGGCAGGTGTAATGCTGGAATGACACCTATTCGTGTCTATCTGATTGAAAATGCAACTTCTTTGCAAAAAACTGATTTCGCCACCTATTATTTATAATAATCTAAAGCATACACTGCTCTTATTGAAAATAGTTAATGTCCAACTCTGTAAATGCGAACATGTTGCTTGGAGTTTCCTCAATACCGTGCTCGATTGCAAAATCATTGCACAGCTCTAGTTTGCGACGGATGGCAACCTTGTACGAGCGAGTTAGTGAAATCCAATTTAATTGCAGCTAAAATTCGTTCGTTTTTTATTGCTGCTAAATATTGTAAATAGTTATTCCGCATTCTTGTGTATATAGACAAAAGATAATGTGCAGCATCAATAAATAGCAATAATACCAAAAATCGAGTATTTTATGAGCAATAAATATCTTGCCGTCAAATCTGTACGTGTACGAAGCAGGAAAATCGAACAACTTTCTTTTTCCGTAGTGTGCGTGTTTGTGTGTGTGTGTTGAGTGTTGGCGTGCGTTCGTGTGTGTGTATGTGTATCGTATGCAAAAAAGCGCAGCGTAAAAAAAATTAATTAAAAGTGCGCAACAACTAAGTTAGATTCACAATAATTATTCGGCTAACGCCTGCCTTGACACGCCCAGTGTTGCCAAACGCCTACGCAATTAAATACACACACACACAGACAGCTGCAGTTGTCGCTGCTGCTGCTGCTACGCGTAGTAAACAAACAAAAACAACAACAGCAAAAACCGAAAAATGAAGAAAATCCTGTCGAAATTCGACAGAAATGAGAAATTGGAAAACTCGCACAATAGCTCCTCATCCAAGGAGACAAACAGTTTCGTTGGCAAGGTTTTCACAGTCGGTCGCGTCACGGTCACCGTCGAGGATGTCTTGGCCGAAGGTGAGTCTGTCTATGAGTGTGTGTGTGGTGAGTGGGAGTGTGTGTGTGGGAGTGAGAGAGCGCTTATCATAATCTGGCTGGGATTGTTTCCACTTGATTTAAAGTGTAGAGTTGCCAGTGCGTCAGATAAGATTAAAAAAAACAATATGTGGGGCGTAAACAGATGCTCTGCCCCTTGTGAAATTGTCAGCACCACTTGTCGCATGCTGCGACAGAGAGGTAGAGGAAGAGAAAAAGAGAGAATGAAACTGCTCGTTTTTTGCTACACAAATCGATATAAATTAAATCAATTATGCGAATTAATTAAGCCAATAAAGTACAAACTACTATTCTTTCTTGCAGCAGCCCCAAACAAAGTTGCCATTTGCAAATGGCAGAGTTCAGTCTACGCAAGGCAGAGGTATTAGCGTTGTCAACTTTTCAAATAGTTTAGTTTTGTTAAATAAAATAGATTAGTAAACGTTAAAGCTATACTCTAATAGAAAAAACTTAAATAAAAAAAATGTAATAAAAAAAAAGCTAAATTGTCAACACTGACAGGCAACGGAAATATATTGGCATTTGTCCTTGAATTGAAGTGAATAATATTTTGCACTACTGTAAATGACGCCCCTTAATTGATGAGTGCTTTGCAAATAGATTGCCACTATTTTTAACAGCTTGCAGACATTTCATTTGCATGTATGTGTGAGTGAGTGCCTGTGTGTGCTTGGAGTCTCCTTTTCACCTTTTACGCTTGGCTACAGTTATTGATATTTTACTTTTCTTTTTTTTTTTTAGCTATATTTGCAACTTGGCAAGCAAAAATGTTTTTGTTGCTGTCAGCTGTTGTTGCTTGCTGTTCGACAATTAAATGTCAGCGTTGCCAGCTCAATCACGTTTGTTGTGCACGCAAAAACAACAAAAGCACACATTTGAATGACTAGTGCAAGAAGCAGAGCACGCTCCAAAAACTCAAGGAGTTTGCCGCTCATGCCGCCCCCCTTCCACTCCATTTCTACCTCTATTAAGTGGCACCTGTCGCTATCGCCATCTTCGTTTTTGGTCTGTTTTTGCGTTTCAAATGGACTTCTCAACGTTTTCTCTCGCAGCTGCTGCTGCGTTACAATTGCAATTACAATTTGTGCATTGTTATTGTTGTTGTTGGCCGCTCACAACCTTCAGCATTGATTAACATTTGACGTTATAATTTCACAAACGCCAACTAAAAAGTCGAATGAAAATCGACTACAGCTATACACAGTTACAGTTACTGCTACATACGAACTGTACTGTTTCTTGTTATTTTTGTTGTTGTTGCTGTTATTGCTGCTCTGGTTTCTACCCCCCTAAATGATTTTTATTATTCTTGTCATTGTTGCTGTTACTGGTACTGTTACTATGTTTGTTGTTGCTGTTGTTATACGTGACCTTCAATAGTTTTGTACAAATGTACACATGTACGTATTATGTTCATTTGTATGTACATATATTACGTCGCTTTTTATCGTTCATTGGAGAGTGCCAAGAGAAGCAGGAAGGGAGGGAAGGTTGGCTGCGTTTGTTGTGTGAGTTGGAAAACAACTTCTAACACGCTGCATAACGAAATACCCTAATAATCTACATAATTTGCATAGCTAAGTTAATTGTTGATTAGCTTTTGGGGGAGTATTTATCTTAATAATATAGAGATATGAAATAATATTTCATGCTATGTAAAAGCGACTGTTATTAGCATAGTTGTTAAATGTTAAACTGTGTAATTACATTTCGATAAAATGCAAACTTTACCAGCTAGGTGTTAGGCTCTTTTTTTATCTCAGATACAAGTTGCTTGCTTGGCCTCCAATTTGTTGTTATTCCAGCTGTCAACTGTCTAGACTTAAGACGACAAACACATACAAACACCCACGATATCAATTTACAATTAACAATTTAATTTGTTGTATTACAGGCGGCTTTGCCATGGTTTTTCTGGCTCGTGGAAATGGCGGAGGAAGTGCATCAGCCACAAAATACGCACTGAAACGTATGTACGTCAACAACGAGCACGATCTGAACGTGGCCAAGCGTGAAATACAAATTGCCGTAAGTAGCTTATTACTGATTAGATCTATACATATAAATAGAGTTATCATTTAATAAACTGTTTTATCTCTGTGTGTTTGTTTTTTGTGCAGAGCAATTTGAGCGGACACAAGAATATCATTGGGTACGTGGACTCGAGCATTACGGCCACTGGGAACGGAGTGTGCGAGGTGCTGCTCTTGATGCCATACTGCAAGCATCACATGCTGGCCATGATGAATGCTAGGTGAGCTATGGCCCAATCTCAATGTTTGACAAGCGGCAAATTGTTACGAAGAGATGCGCTGGATATATACAGATATATATACAAAAATAGCACAAGTTTCGCTGTCCTATCTTCCGAAAGGCACCGATTCTCCATCTAGTCTCTACCTATATTCCATTAGATGAAGAGCATGAAAGCATGAGTGAAAATGAAACAGTCAAATTAGTTTTGGTCGGTTGGGTGGGAGGTGGGTGGCATTTAACAAGCCTGACAAATAATTAATAACTTATCCCGCAGGCGACTCCTTTAACTATACCCTTAAATTATTTCAATAGAAAAATCACAGAATTTTTTACTTTATCGCATGCAAATTACTAAACAAATTCCTTCTTTTTTTTTTGCAGATTACATGTTGGCTTCACCGAGCCGGAAGTGCTGACCATCTTCTGTGATATTGCCGAGGCTGTCTCGCGTTTGCATTACTGCCAAACGCCCATCATTCATCGGGACCTGAAGGTCGAGAACATTCTGCAAACAGACGCCGGCAATTTTGTGCTCTGTGACTTTGGCTCGGCCACGGCTAAAACGCTAAATCCGCAGCAGCATGGCGTCACCGTTGTCGAGGAGGAGATCCAAAAGTATACGACGCTCTCGTATCGTGCACCCGAAATGATCGATTTGTACAGTGGCAAGAGTATAACGACCAAGGCGGATATGTGGGCCCTCGGCTGTATGCTCTACAAGCTCTGCTTCTTTGCCCTGCCCTTTGGCGAGAGCACGTTGGCCATCCAGAATGGCCAGTTTGCCATACCTGATAGTTCCAAGTATTCGCGTGGCGTTCACCAGCTGATCAAATATATGCTTGACACGGACATGGAGAGGCGACCAAATATTTGGCAGGTGTGCGAAGTCGCCTTTCGGCTGGCGGGCAAAGAGAATCCTGTCCAGAATCTGCACGTAAGTTAATTCAAAACTAAGCAACTTGTTTAGAACAGCTTCTTATACATAAAAAAAATTAAATTTAAAATAAAATTTAACATTTAAATTTGAATTTAAAAAATAATAGAAATACATATATTTTTTGGCCTATAACAGAAATTCAACAATGAGATTTGTTTAAAAAATCTCTCTTTGAGTTATATATTGAAAACTAACTTTTCCTAAAGATTTGACAACACCTAAAAAATTCCCCAATTTCATTTTCGGTTTATGTTGTTTAAGAATAGTTGCTGATACAGAAAACGATGTTGCGTAAGAGTGGTTTGAATATTATATATATATTATATACATGTATATATTTATCTTGCAGAAATCGGCAATGCCCAATTTTGAGCAGTTGTTGATACCCCCCTTTGAGTCAGAGGCGAAGCGGATTAGTGCCGCCGCCAAAGCAGCTAAGCCCCAGCAGAACGTGTCCCTTGTGGAGGCGGGCACGAGTGTGGCGCCACGTTCGCGTCCCAAGGGCTCGACAACGGTGATTGGACAGAATGCGCTGGGATTGGGACTGCCACCCAGTCCATTGCCGCGACAGGGCATCACATCACCACAGCCGCAACCTATTGTTGAGCAATTTCAAGCGAATTTTCCAGCAATGCCCGCAGCAGCTGCAGTAACAGGAGGAGCAGCAGCAACAGTAACAGCAACAGGAGGAGCAACAGCAGCCGCAACAGGAGGAGCAACAGCAACTGTACCAGCAACAGCAGCTGCAGCGCCAACAGCTGTTAACAGTCTGTTCGAATCCAGCGCCTATCCGGATCCATTTAATGAGGCACCTGCAGCAACAGCAACTACAGCTGGTGTTGCAGCAATAGCAGCAGGCATAGCAACAACAGCAACAGTTGCTGATGCTCCTGCAACTGCCTCAAGCGATGCAGCAGGCAGCGATCTACAACCTGTGGATGCAACATCAGCAGCCATCAATGAATTGGGTCTAACAGGCACGCCCACCAAACACATGCTAACACCGCCCAGGGGGGGAGGCGGTGGTCATCGGCGCAACGTCAGCGACACCTCGGCCTTTAATAAGTAAGTGCCACAATTACAGCTACTCAATATGTGTGTGTTTTTTATTCCCTGAACTCTGGTTAAAAAGTGTATGAAGATTTTACTGTTCGTTTGTCTCGCAAATATCGATACATCTCTTTTTCCGATAGCACTAAAAGCCAACATTTTAAAGGCTTCTAACTGATGATTGTTGTACATGAGCATATTATGAATCATTTGCACAAATTTCTGGGAGATCGATCAAGAAAAAGCCGAATTATAGTTAAAAAAAAATATATATCCTCTTATAGATCTAACATTTCTCTCAGTAGTCGGAATCATTTGGGTGTGCACATTTTTGTAAAGGACAATTTAACAAAAGAAAAAACCAGCTGAGTTCAGGGTGTTATCGTAGTCGAGCTCTCTCGACTACAGCTACATGTTTTTTTGTTTTGCCTCCTCTCGATGTATTTCTGTTTGTGACTTGCTCTTTTCTTGCTTTCACTCTTGTTGTGCTTCCACTGTCTACTGTCATTCGAAACTTAAGTGCCACAAATGACGATGACGCCGCATCGCAGAGTCAATAAACTAAATATCTATTTGTTGCTTAAGCCTGTTTATAAGCATTCCATTGAATTGATTTGATTTGATTTGCTTTGCTATCTTCCTTACACATTTTTTGCCATCATGCATTCCACTTGCAAAAAAAAACTCATGTTGCACAATTATCAGAACCTTTGCCAACGAGACGAGTCAGTTTTTGGCGCCGTACAACAACAACATGGCCATGTCGATGGGCGATGGACCGCAGAATGTGGCGACACTGGCCAGTGCCGCTTCCAATCCGGGCATCTACGCCGGCAGCAGCAGCACAACAGGCGCCTTCTCGCTCTCCAGCAATGAGCTGGCCAAGCAGACGCCAATGGATAAGCGTGTCGAGGCCTGGAATCCCTTCGAGGAGGAGCAGCCCTTCAGTCAAATGACCGAGGATCACATATTCGAGGCGGAGTTTGACAAGATACGCCAGCGCGGCAGTCAAGGCAGTAAGTGAAGTCAAATACTATACATACACTCGGAAAAAATCGAGCTACTGGCTACTCTCTAAAATTCAGGTCGATTTTTTTTCCGAGTATACTAAAAAAAAAACAAATTCTATAATAATTATTTGCTTTTGTTGCAGGCATCACGGCCAAGTCAGCATCGACCACATCCACACTGACGCCAACAGAGCAGAATGCGACTGTCGCAACAGTGGCATTAACTGCAGCAGCAGTAGCTGCTGTTCCTGTTCCAGTGCCTGTTGTGGCAAGCGTTACTGCTGTCTCGCCCAATCCTAATCCAGCAGTGGAAGATCCATTCGGCTCGGCACCGTTCAGTTTGCCGCCGGGTCTGCGCGAGAAGGCGAGTTCGCTGCGCAAAACTGGAGGTAAAGCATGAAATTTTGAATTTAAATATTGTTGCAAAGCCAGAAATACGTTTAGTTTCTCGATTGTTGCTTTTGTTTGTTGCTCTCAATCTCTCGATCTAGAAAGTGAAAATGAGTTGAACGTAGACGTAGTCTAAAATACCCATCCCACAGTAGAGTAACAGCAACAGCAACAAGAACAACAACAAGAACTACAACAACAACAAGAACAACAGCAACATCGACAACAACCGGCAGCACCAACAACAAAAACAACAAGCAACAACAGCAATGCGACAACATCTTTAACAACAACCAATAATAACAGAGAAAGCTGCGCTGAGCTTTTAGATTATGCTTTAACTGTCAGTCAGCTTTTGAGAGAGAGCAGAGAGAAGTGAGCGAGAAGAGAGAGAGCGAGTGCCGGGATTGGGTGGGTTGTGCAGTGAAATTAGCTTTTAGAGTGCCATAGAGCGACCTTAATGATTGATCCTCCTGTCATTACTTAAAAAAAAGAGAGTTTTGTATGCATATGTAGACATATATATATAAAAAAAACAATGTATTTGTTTTTGTACATATTTAAATGCACTCAAATACTAATCTATATTTATAGTATCTATTGACAAAGAACTTTACTTTACTTTACGTGATCTATTAACTAAACTTCCAACTCCAATCTAAGCGCTTCTAACAAAACAAATTTTTTGGTGCTGGTTCTATGCTAGATGAAACAACAATTATTACTTAGTAAACATTAACTCATAATCTAAACAGTAGCCGTAATGTGGTTGTGGTTTTAATTTAACCCAAAACATATATTTTGAACTTAAATTCAAGCTATGTAATTTTTGTAAAATATTCTATTTGATGTGTATGTCTTATGGCTGTTAATTCGAGTAAAATGTTAATAACAGAGCATTCAAGCTGTTTATGTTAATGCAACAAATGTTATGTTAATATAACAGCGTTTTTATTAATTTAAATTGTATTTTTTTAAAACTGATTTCAAATTGATTTAAATTCAGCCTTTTGACATATACTTTCAAAATTTCGTCTACTTATTGCCATATAAATATTTCTGTGTGTTTTGTAAACTAAATTAAGCCTAATCTGAATTGATATCAAATGAGAAGAAAATGTGTTTTTGAGCAATAATTTGCTGCATATCAAAATTAATTTTTAAAAAACGTGCAATTCTAAATATTTATGCTAATTAACTAAAGATTATTGATTAGAGATTATTCTGCCACTGCTCAAAATGACAAAATTAGTACAATTTACAATTTTAATTATCTCTTTTTATACTTTTGCCAAAGTTTACGTCAAGCTGCGTTCGCTGCGGATGTGGCAGCAATTAAACAAATGATAAACAATATTGTTAATATTATTGATCAATGAAGTCAATGTCCAATCAATGCTAGACAATATATATATTATATATATTTGCACAACAGTCCATAGGCAAAAGAGATTTTTCGTTCCTTAAAAAGCGACCACAACAACAACAAAAACTATTTAATAATGTTCAACTTAGCTATTAAAACCCAAAAAAAAAACCTGTTAATACTTGTACATAAATGTTATGATAATAACATAAAATAATTTAAAATATTATTCCAAAGAGCAAATTTCCATAAATTGAACACAAATTGAGAACAAATTTGAAGAACAAGCGCAATGAAAGCAACAAAAGTCAGGTAAACACGCTATTAGCAATAGCAAATCAAACTTCAGATGACAGGTATATATACTCTATATATATATATATATATATATTTATATATTAAATACAATATATATATATATATATATATATATTTATGATACGAACAATTTGGCAACGCGGCGCGTTATTTTTAAGTTAAAAACAACAAAAACCCAACAATGATGAATTTGTATGAGAGTTAAGCAGCGTTCTAAACTGATTTGAAATGCAATAAACAAAACAAAAACCAAAACAAAAAACATCACATTGAATTAGCTAATTTAAGCAACTACTTAAATTTAAAATGGGAATTTCAATAACAATTTACTAACATAAGGGCTATGCACAGGGCAGCAATATCTTAAAAAAAAGACTAACTTAATTTTAATTGTAGAAAAAATTACAAAATTCCATAATTATATTTTTTTTTGAAGTAATCCATTGAATCTAGTAAATATTTTTAATTTTTTTAAATTATACTTTTATGTTAAAAACTTTATTTATTTTCTAGGTATTTAATTTAACTTCTTCTCGAAACAAAACTCGGTTATTTTACTCTATTCTCTGATAATTCTATATTCATCTCAATTCAAGTAAATATTAATACAACAGCGCTGTAAAATGATCATAACAGCAATGTAAAATTATCATAACAGCGCGTTGAATCTGTTAATGTTAATGTAACAAACATTATGTTAATGTAACAGCGTTGCAAAATATTGCCTTTATTAACAGTTTCTTAGGCATTTAATTAAACTTCTTTCTTAAAGAGTTTATTCATGAGTTTCAGCCATGAGTTAAAGTATCTATAGACTTACATTATCCATAGAAATTCCATTCGATCTAAAATCAGCTGGCTATATTCTTCAGCTAAATCATGAATGAAAACTTATTGTAGTGTCCTGTGCATAGACCCTTAAGCCTCATGTATATCCTTAGATCATCGCTTAACTCACACCCAAGGATGACATCGAGCTACAGCCATCAATCAAATTTGCGTTTTCCTCGTCACATTTCTAACTAATCCTAAATGTTAAACTAACAAACATGACATCCTCCTCACTAACAAAAAAAGATAACACTCAAATACAATATATATTACTCACATTCATTAACATTAATGATCTTCGTAAGCACTCAGGCATCGTCACAAGAAATACAAAGAACACCAACAAATTCCCTTCTCGTAACTAGTCCGTAATCTCATTACCTTACTGCATAAAACGTACTTGATCTCATCCACAGCGAAATTCATCGTTAGCTGCTCCTCGGGCGGAGTTACGCCCATTGCCACAGCTGGCGGCAATCCAAT
The DNA here is from genome assembly GCA_035044105.1 of Drosophila nr. perissopoda 5 BK-2023a. Lineage (NCBI taxonomy): Eukaryota > Metazoa > Arthropoda > Insecta > Diptera > Drosophilidae > Drosophila > Drosophila nr. perissopoda 5 BK-2023a. The sequence continues at coordinate 3,071,191 of JAWNMK010000018.1, forward strand.
GGTCTCATCCAGCTCATCCAAGTGGCTGCTATCACCCACACTGGAAGAGGATAAGACTTCGCTAATTGGCAGCAGACTGAAAACCGATTCGGATGACATTGGAGGAGGCGGTGGAGCAGTAGGAGGACTGCAAACGGAGACAGTCGCCGGGGGTGGTGGCTTTGTCAAGCTGCCCCTGGAGGATCGCAACAAGTACGAGAAATTGCGCAGCAATGATCAGCCCACATCGGATGATTCCGATTCGGAGTTCTTTCAGCAGGACAGCGATGAAGGCAACAAGAAAGGTGCGGCGATCTTCAAGCAGATTGTCACCAGCAACATACCCGAAACCATACACAAAATCCAACAGGTTGCCTACCACAACATGGACAAAACCACACATTTGCCCATCGTGAAGAAGTTGCGCCAAACGGCGACCACAAAACGACCCTCATCCTCTGCCCAGCAGGCGGCGCAACAGCTCAACCTAATGGCAGCCGCAGTGGCTGCTCAGGCGGCACAAGCCGCTGCAGCGGCACAAGCGGCACAGCTGGAATCGGATGACGATGCGGATTCCATTGGATCGGCGAGTGATTTGCGCGCCGAGGACGATGATCTGTTCGATGAGAATCCGCGTGCTGGTTCGCTGGCCAAGCTGCGACGTCCGCCGCCCCTCGATATGGACGGGATCAGTGAGAGCGTGAAGACCTGTTCCAGTTCCGCTTATCATGCCGAATGCGAGAGCGTGACCACGCACGAGGATGATGTGCGCAGTCGAGTTGTGGTCAAGGTGCGTCTACGTAAAAAGGATCGTGCGGCGGCAGCTGCTGCAGCAGCAGATCCCAATAACGCCTCGGCTGCAAGTGGTGGCATCAATATCAATTGTGATGAACTGAGTCCCACATCGAGTGATCTGCTGCACAAGTTTGGGGATCGTCCGCTGCTGCTTGACGATGAGCTGGACTATGGTTCGGCGGAGAGCAAGAGCAGCAGCACTGAGTCATCTTCCACACAGGCTGTAGAAACTGCAACTGCAGCTGCAGCTGCTAACCAGGCGGAGTTCAGCGACGAGCTCGACGTGTTTGCCATGGCGCCGTTTAAACTACCCGTGGGTAAGCCGCCCAAGCGGCGACCGAGACCCAGCGAGCCGGAAATGTGGACATCGACGCCGGTCAAATCCAGTCAGCCCCCGCCAACTGCTGACTGCAATTTTGCCAACTTCCCAGAGCCGGATGCAAGAGTCGCTGCACCCCAGCTGGATGAGTTCAATGAGCCCATCTTTAATCCGTTTATTGGATCTGTTGCAGCAGAGGCAGAGGTGGCAGCAGCAGGACAAAGCGGTGGCGATGGCGACGGCAGCGAGCAGCGGGATCTCTTTGGCTCTGAGCCATTTCCACAGGTAATACGCAAATGTGTCGTTGTCGAACAGCCAACGCTCCAGCTCCAGCTCCAGCACTATCCCAAAACCAACAACAACAACAATATCAATATGCATAATAATAATAATATTAAAGTAATCCCGGCCAGCTGCTCACAGCTGGTGACAATCAATCATTCGATTATAATAAATAAAACGCCCGAACCACCTCCGCCGCTGGCTAACAATAATAATAATCACAAGATTAGCAGCAGTAGCATCAGTAGCGTCTATGTGAATGTGCCAGCCGCAAGCAGTTGCTCCGCCAGCTCCTCCAGTGGCAACAACACCAGCATCACCTCAACCACCACACAATCAGTTCCAGTTCCAATTCCAATTGCAATACCAGCACCACCAACCGCACCCGCAATTGCTGTGCCCGCACCACCTCAAACACAATTACAGCCAGCACATTTGCAACCGTTGCTGGCCATTGCTGATAATGGTTTTGTGCAAATCTCCCAAGATCGCTGCTCGGACTTTACACCGGACGATGAGGAGGAGCCGGTGGTGTTGCGTTGTTCCGCCGATCTGGTTGCCGATGGACCCAACCAGATCGCGGCCCCGGCAACTGTTAAGCCCAAAAAGGAAAAGTCCCATTTGGCTGTGAGAGCGCTGCCCGCCAAGCTCACCCAAAAGGTCAAGGGGCATGCGTATAAGAAGGTCAGCGCCGGCGCTCTGGGCTCCACCTCATCTTTGAGCTCCGGCAGCAAACAGAAGCATCAGCGTCTTCAATATCAATCCCATGACGATGATGATGATGATGATCATGCTGCCGCCCAGGATGAGAATCGAGTTAGTGGCAGTGGTGGAGGAGGAGGAGCCGGCAGCAGTCGCAATTTTCAATCGAATACCATACAGAACTCGGCAAAGACTGGCTTCAGCAATATGAGCTTTGAGGATTTTCCATCGGATCAGGAAATCGATCGCATGTCCAAAACAATACCCTTCGAGGTGGTGCGCAAGGAGAAGATGCTGCTTGAGGCCGAAAAGAAATTTGGTTCGCTCAAGCGGCGCAATAATCTCTTCTCTTAGAGAGTGACAGGCCGGTTATCGCTTATCGGTTATCGATAGAGTGGTCGCTCCAACATTGACATCTTTCAGAAATATCAATCGTCTTAAATTTCTTTGTTTAAACATTTTCTATTTTTTTGTTCTACAACTCCTTTTAATTCCAATCATAATAATAATAATATCATAATGTAAATACTTGAAATTTAATATAACTATGTATTTTTGTATTATTTGAATAATTCAAATTGTTTCAAAAATCGAATATCAGAATATCATCATCAAATATTGAAACTTTAACATGTACTTTTAAAAACTAATATGTTTTTTTGACATATCATCATTCCAAAACTGGTTAAGCCCTTGAATATATCGTATTACTTAAAGTATATAGAATAGTTTATACAAATATTGTTTAATCTTAATAATGACATCAATTTGAAGCGATTCAATTACCGAGCGACCACACGGAATGTACCGCAGCGTGTGCAGCGTGTGGAAAATTCCTACAAAAGAAAAATATAAAAATTAAACAAAACAGAGTAGAGACTGGGACAATGTTTAAAAAAAGTTGTCATTAGCCGGATTATCATCCGGATGGATGATAAAACCCGTAGCTTTTTCGCTTATTTTAATTTTTCGATATTCCGTTTTGTACTTTTTTTTTATATATCATTTGCATTTTCGCACTCATTACAGTAAGCAGAGCCGCCACACACACACACACAATGAACTTCCATGCACATAACCCGATACATACGCATACATACATTTACATAGACATATAGCCAATTTACCGTTACAACGGCAGATAATGTATTTTTTGAGCAAAGTATTTCTCTGATTATTCAATCAGAGCACGAAAACTCTTAAAAGAGATGATTATAAGCGCAGCTGACCTAAACATGGGAAGAGTAAAAATATGAATATAAATAACAACAAATTAACAATTGATATCTATACAAATACTGTTATTTAGTGAGAAAAAAAATACAAAATGAAGAAACTGTACATTAGATATACGTATTAAATATATATATATATTTATTGGCACATTTGAGCTGATGTTGCAAATGATGAACACAATAACAAAATGGATTTAGAATTTATACGATGCGTAAGTTTACCAAAGTTACATTTATTGTTTAATATGTCATTTTCCAATTTGATTTGCTTTGTCAAATTTACTATTATTTATTTATATATACATACCTATACATATATACATCTAAATACAAAACATCAATGTGATTATAATACCCTAACACCCCAAAAAGATCAATTATAAACAACAATAACAATATATATTTACTAACAGCCGTTGAAAATATGGCAGCAAATATTTAAATTAAATTCGTACTCAATTTGTTTATGAATATGTATTATTATCGACTATATAAATTATCAATATGTATTTATATATAAATCTATACTTATTATTCTCAGCGAATAAACTTGTTTCTCCACAAATCAAGCAGTTTACTTGGTGTTTTGTTTTGTGCAGCTGCACTGTAATAAATAAAGCACATCGACGGTGTTGTTATTTAAGCAACAAAAACAACAACTGCGTTGGAAATAAACGGATTACATCGCAAACAAAAAACTGTTTATTTGTCTTGTCTAGTGGAAAATGTTGTTTAGCATAGCATGTGCACGCACCATTAAAACATGGGGTTGAAGCCTTAGCTAATTGAAACTCAGTTTAAAAAGTTACGGCATACTTTTAGGGGCCGACAGGCGACCACAAAAAATATCTAGCTGCGCCATATCCTTGTATGGTAGAATCCTAACACTATCGAACTGCATTTAGGAACTATCGGTTCATCGAAGAAGCCAAACATTTTTAAAAAATTCACTCTCAGAGCGAGAAAAAATGAGTCGAAATAAGTAAATAGTTTTTAAATGGGTGCATCTAGAATATCTGATAAATATATAAATATATGTACATATTCACAGGATATATGGATTTTAGATGCCCATATATATTCATAGGATATCTGGATTCAACGCATCGCTTAATCGCTCAACAGAATCATCTTAAAGTTTTAATGTTCAAATATCATAACATTTACATCATCTACTTGATCCAGGACCTCATGGCACTCAACGCGCTCGCTTGACATTGCAGCTAAATTCCCACGGAGAGAACATCAAACAATTTCCACCAAGTGCCGAGGTTTACCAGACCAGATCCTGTCTAGCCGCTGGGATGTGCTGCGGTGCATGAAGTCAGGACTCCTATGGGAACATCTAGCATCAAGTTATCCGCGGCGAAATTGACATTTGCCGCAGTCAGCTAAATTTTCTAAAGATTGCAGATGTGCAACGCAAAAACAGTGTCAACTGTACATTTATTTTGACAGCCGCTGTTGCCATCGCTGCAGCCAAAGCAACAACAATGCATTTGTAAACAGAAGTCAGCTGTGCGGCGAATAAGTGTGAGTGCATGTGTGTGTTGAGTATGAATGAGAATGCGTAGTTAAGGCACAAGAAGAATAGCAAACACAACACAAGGAAAAAAAAGTAAAGTGTGCATGTGTCTGTTTCTGTAAAGAAATGTTGCCAGCACAACAAAAAGAAAAGGCAAGCGTCGAGAACAAAACAACAAAACAAATTAGGCAGAAACTGAGAATCTCACGTACGTAAATGTCGAATATCGAATGTATAAATATTATTCACTTCAAGTGAAACGAAATTCATTTGCAAGCTCATTTCAAGCAGAATGTTGCCCACTACAATCGGAAAATGGAATGTGGGAAAAGCAGAGCGCATTTTAGTGAAATGTGGCGGCTTTTCCAGTCAACTGGCGCGCAATGTGGACGAAAAAGTTGATGGGGATCCCTTGTGGGGCTCCCGTTTTGATTGCACCCAACCCGCTGCTGTGGTCCAAACACATTTGGACTTCTTGCGTAAGGGCGCTGATATAATACTGACCAACACGTATCAGTCCAGCGTGGAGGGTTTCATGAAGCATTTGGGCAAAACCCGTGAGGAGAGCACTGCTCTCATTGCGAAAAGTGTTAAGCTGGCACAGGATGCCAAATCGCAGTATTTGGCTGAATTGGCTGCAGCAAATAATGGCAACATTGACGCCAATATGCCCTGGATATTGGCCTCGATTGGACCGTATGGCGCCCATTTGCACGATGGCTCCGAGTACCAGGGCAGCTATGCGAATCTTGTCAACTACGAGCAGCTGCAACAGTGGCATACAACACGCATCGATACCTGTCTGCTGGCTGGCGTGGATGGTTTAGCTGTGGAAACGTTGCCCTGTCAACTGGAGGCTCTTGCGGTCACAGAGCTAATCCTGAACAGATCGTCGACGGCCAAGTTTTGGGTATCTTTTCAATGCAAGGTGAGTGTTGGACCTTTGAAATGTATATTATGCATTACAGTTGCGGTCAAAATAATAGTAGTGCTGCTCCAACCACTGCAAAAACTCAATATTTTCATGTCTCCTTTCGTAATACTTTCGATTCCTTTAATATTCTGAATAGAAGTAATCAATACTGAAGATGAGGAAGACTTAAAAGATGGGACAGTAGTGAAGCTTTCTTAGCTTATATATACATTTGTAGTAAACTTATATCTTTTGGCCCACAGGATGAGCTGCATTTGGCGCATGGTGAATCATTTGCGGGAGCCGCTTTGGCAGTTTGGCGTTTCGTGCAGAAGCATGAGGCACAATCTCGTTTGCTGGCCATCGGCGTCAATTGTGTGAATCCCAGGTATGTGACGCCGCTGATTGAATCTCTGCGAGCTACCATGGCGCAAGAGGAGCTGCCGCCGCTGGTCATCTACAGCAATCGCGGTGAGGTGTACGATGCCGAGCGTGGCGAGTGGACGGGCACCGGTCTCAATGTGGTCTCCTTTGTGCCCCAGTGGCTGCAGCTGGGCGCACGCATCATCGGCGGATGTTGTCGCGTCTATCCCGATGATATACTCGAGATACGCAAGTACATTGATAGCATCGCTCAGCAGCCGCAAGCGCATATCCAAACGGCTTAGTTCCATAATTTGTTTTCCACATACATATTCATATTATAAATCATGCTAATACATAAGTGTTGCTATCTGTATAAATATATAATATATATATATTCATACGCTCAAAATTATCAAATGCTGTTGCTAATGAAATTATGTATAATTTGTGAGTGTCTTTCACTTTTCATTTAAGTTGGCCTAGACCCATTTTTATAGCTAATATATATAAATATCTTTATATATATATAATATATATGTAAATATAATCTGTGGAATTGTTTGCTTATCAGTGGGTAAATTGAAAGCAGTGTCTGATTAAACAGTTCTATGCTGCAAGGTTTTAATAGTGTTTTTACAATTTAATTAGCATACACTGTGCCCGCAATAAAAGTGGGTATATTGGTTTAATGTAGTGTTCCTCTGTCTAATGAAGTTATTGAATTTAACTAGAATTCCATATTAATTTGACTCAAGCTATATAAGTTTGTTGCATTGTTTGATTATGTTCCTTGGGTTGCCAATCATTTTCAAGCTTCCAAAAAATTAAAAAAAAAAATAGATGTAAATTTTTGAATATTCCCTATATTAGTTAGATAATACGAATTTCTCGAAATTCTATTCTATGAGTCTATAATAGTTTTATGGTAGTTTAAAATTGAGTTATTTAATATTTCTACTATCAACTATTATTGCAACACTTTTTGCTTATTTTTTGTTTCGCATCGAGCACAGCTGCGAATGAAATATATATCAGCCATATGTTCAACTTTTGAGTTCACACGACATTGTGTGTGGTGCCAAAGGTAGCAAAGGTTATCAATCAAAGCAGGCACTGTCTGTTTGTCTGTTTGTCCAGACAGAACCTAGACTAATCTCTGCCAGAGCTGGCAATAAACAGAATAGGCCTGATTAATACCAGATTACTAATCAATTGTTTTGAGTTGAGCTATGGTAAAATTTTCCTCTAGTTTATATTACTGAGAAAGCGTTGAATATCCTTATTATAAGGATTATTCCTTACTTATTATAAATGCATCAGATTTATTTACTTATCATTAAGCCAGAAAATTGAGGTAGGCCAGAATCACTTTTTAGATTTAGTTTCCCAGTTAAAAAGCAATTTGTATATATTTGAATGATTTATGTAGATTTTAATTTACAGTCCAACCGATTAATATATATGCATATTTTAGTAAATGTCAATCGCTTGATTTGATTTTGACATACATATCTGACAAGTATCAAAGATTATTATTATTCACTTGCCTCTTTATTTGTTAAACAAAGGAAAGTAAACGGCCCAATTAATTTGTTTATACAAGCAAAAACTGAGATTACATCAGAACAGGGAAGCGCAAAAAAATCAATTGATTAATAAGTTATTAATTAAAAATATTAAAATATTATTTTATTTTTAAGCAATGGAAAGCAAAGGCAAAATTTTCAAATAAAATAATATTGCATCAGATTTCTTTGCCGTTCCCCGACCATTATCCGGGGTCAGTTAATATTTTCACTTTGTTGTGCTGCTGCTTCTGCTGCTGCTTCTGCTGCTTCTGCTGCTGCTGAGCATAATGCTCAGTGTGATAAGAGCAGCCTATAAAGGCAGGCGGTCAACATTGTAATCTGCCACATTTAGTTTGAGCTTCAGACCGAACGGAATATATATTATACAAAAACATTTGTTATTCGACCGCCTAGCAACTTTCAGAAAAATAACAATTTAATCAATTACATAGACATATTTATATGATTTTCAAGGTGAGTGCTTTGTGCTTAGCAAAAATCTTCCATTTTGTTATTTGTTGTTGTTGTTTGTTGAATGAAGCAAGTTCATCAAACTCTCGATGCAGCTGCCATTTGTTCAAACTAAAGTTTAAAAGTACATAATGTGTTCCAACTTAGTCAGTGACTAACTTAACAAGTTCAAAATCACACTTAGATATTGCTAGATAAATGATAAATCTGTATGATTTTAATACGCATTTTAATTTTATAAAGTTTTTAAAAGTATATCAAAAGAAAAAGATATTAGCTTGTTCATTATAGAATAAAAACACTCAATCAAAATATATATTTTTTGGTTTTCTTTCGATACGGTTTGTTCTTGATCAGTAGATCAGATTAGATTCGATTTTCTCTCTGTGCACTTACGAATCGTCAGGTGGCAAGGCTCACATTGAAAGGCTCGCAACAAAAATTGTTGCGTGGACGCTGGCTCTGCCTCTAGCTGATAAGAATCCATTACAGCGATGTAAAAATATATTATCAGCGCGAATTGCTATTAATACAAATTAAATTGAATAATAAATACCCATTCCCCCTGCCGTTTAGCAGAGAATTTTTTAATTATGGTTCTGACGCGATTGCTGGTTAAAGATGGCGGCTTTGGCACCCAAATGACGGTGCATGTGGGCAACTCCGTTGACGGGGATCCGTTGTGGAGTGCACGCTTCAATGCCACCAATCCGACGGCCGTCATCAACACCCATCTCGATTTTTTGCAGAGTAAGTGATTAAAATACATACATAAAAACATACATCGGTTAACAACGGCTTGCAATAGATGGCGCTGATATGATACTGACAAACACGTATCAGACAAGTGTCGAAGGGTATATGGAATATCTGGAGCTGGATGAGCATCAGAGCATTGAGCTAATCAAGAATACGGTGCGACTGGCGCACGTGGCCAAAGAAAAGTATCTAACCGAATGCTATGAGGCGCAGCTGGAGGTGAACGAAGGTGAGTAGTAAATTTCAAAGATTACTGACAAACTGTCAAGCTTTTTGCGACAACACAAAAACAAATTTAAAAACAAATTCCTTCCCATGTATTCCTAAAACATTTGTTTTATTAATAAGTTAATGAGTCTACAGTCACAAAACTGATTAAAGGTTATACTCATGTAGAAGGAATTTACTTTCAAATCTGTTAAGCTATCATTGGCATTATTGTACAATAATTTGATCTTTGTTTTCGAACGACAGTAAAAAACTACATAAATTTAAAACTCACTTAAAAAAGTAGTTAAAATGCTAAGGTGATGATTTTTTTTACAGGTTACCCGCTGATTATTGCCTCGATTGGACCATTTGGCGCTCACCTGCACGACGGATCCGAGTATACCGGCGAGTATGCTGATTTTGTGGCACCAAAAACCATAACCGACTGGCATCGCGTCCGCATTGAGGCGTGTCTGGAGGCGGGCGTGGATGCGTTGGCTATTGAAACGATACCGTGTCAAATGGAGGCTGAAGCACTGGTGGAGATGCTCTGCGATGATTATCCCGAGGTGAAATTCTGGGTGGCATTTCAATGCAAAGACGAGAGCAGGCTGGCTCATGGCGAAGAGTTTGCTGACGCTGCGAATGCGATTTGGGAAATATTGCGAGAGCGAAAGGCCCTGGACAATTGCCTCGCTGTGGGCGTGAATTGTGTGCATCCCAAGTTTGTGACACCGCTTTTTAAGTGCTTGAATGGAGAGCGCAGCGTGGAGGAACAAATCCCTCTAGTGGTCTATCCAAATAGCGGCGAGGTCTACGATGTGACAACAGGTTGGCAGGGCCGTGAACATTGTGTGCCGCTCGACAAATATGTGCCGGAATGGGTGCAGCTGGGCGCGAAAATCATTGGTGGCTGTTGCAGGACCTATGCCCGGGATATTCGACGCATTAGTGAGGCCGTGCACGCTATCAATAAACTCAAATAAGTCTCTTGATGTAGAAATTCATGTAAATATTTGTATTTAGATTGTAAATAAAAGCAAAACTAAAAATTCCGATCTGCTTAACAAATTTTGATAGGATTGAACTGAAAATAAAGGTTTATCTCCTTATTAATCTGGTATTTTAGCACAATTAAAATTCGCAATAAAATTAGCAATGTATGATTGCATATTTCCTTTTTCCTTTTCGTTAAAGAATTTTGAAAAGAATAATCAAATGCAACATTTGTTTAAGCAATTAAGAGAGTAATCTTTTTCTGATTTGGAGCATACAATAAATAATTTCTTTCCATATATAAAATATTTTTAGTTCTAGCATAATTCCGCATTAAGAAACTAATATGTTTTTACCAAAATACATTTATTTATTAGTGCTCTGACCACAGCAGGATCAATGTAACGGAACGCGCGAAATCGAAATCTATCGAGAACACGAGCTATCGACATTCAGAGCACAGGTGAATTGTCATTAATTTCATGCAGTTGGCAGCACTACTCGAATGACATTCGCAAAAACGCCGCGACCCGAACAAGCTTGCAATAATTTTTAGCAAATTAATTTTAAATTAATATTTGGCATTTGGGAGAACCAAATATAACACAAGCACAATGTTGATCAAAGTGAAGGTATGACCAATACGGCAAAGCAAGTAACATGCCCAATTTGACGGAATGATGCAGCTTCAACCATGCGTCAGCCTGGCGAACAACAAAAAAAATTACAGCAAAATAGATTTGTTAATAAAGTGAAATTCCAATTTACAGACACTGACTGGCAAGGAAATTGAGATCGATATTGAGCCCACAGATAAGGTTGACCGCATAAAGGAGCGCGTCGAGGAAAAAGAAGGCATCCCACCACAACAGCAACGTCTCATATTCTCCGGCAAACAAATGTGCGTCAAGTAAAAAAAAAAAGTTGATATATGTTACAGTATTAAAATGTTGTTCATTTTTGCAGGAACGATGACAAAACGGCAGCAGACTATAAAGTGCAAGGCGGCTCCGTGCTACATTTGGTTCTCGCCTTGCGTGGCGGCAGCAACAAAACTAATTAATTAGACAGGCGTTGAACACTCGTCTTTAGTAAATTGATAACTCATTAAGTCATTTTCTACAAGAAATTCGTGTTTCTCAAATAAACGAAAATCATCAACGGTATTTACGAAGAACTACACGTATTACGAGTTAATCTCAGTGAGAGGGATATGTTTAGTATGGGCTATTAGTGCCAATCGGGAATGTACATATACATGTATATAGTTGTTCAATACCTTACAAAACCATTCTCGACAACTCCCAACCATTACACCATAAATATTGCCTCTTAAATCCTTTAAAAATTTTTTTTAAAAAAATGGAAAACTTTTATTTGATTTTTTTTTTCTTCAGATGTCCACATACATAGTATATTTGGTCCATACATTTTAAGATTATTCTTTTGGTTAGGCAGTGAATGTTGTGTTGAAAATTGATATTAAATGCGACCGACTAGCAAATGATTCTTTGGCGTGCATTGCTCCGGCTTCAAGCGCGTTAGGATCACCTTGTAGCCAGCCTCCTCCGCCTGCAGTTTGCGATCCGTGTCCACAACGCACATGCAATGCAGCCCCTGCAACGTAATCTCCGGCTTGCAATTGGCTGTGCCCAGCTCGTGTGCCTGATCCGCTGTATGTGCTATATACAGATAATCCTTCGTGTCGAGCACCTGGCGAAATCGAGCACTCAGCGGATAGGCAATGTGTGGCATCGGCTGCAGAGAACCATAGCAGCAGGGGCAGCACACGAAGCGAGCGTGGACACGCTGACATTGTTGCAACACAATGTCGGTGGCTGTCCCGCAGGCATGCAACGAGGCGCCAATATCGAAGCGACCCATAAAATAATCAATATTGCACTGATAGAAGACGCAATTGGTCAGCTTCAGCTCCGCGGCCCGTTTGTGGGCATGCGCCAGCGAATACGCCTTATTCTCCAGCACAATCACAATGCACTTCGGCAGCTTGAGGGCCAGGAGTATAGCCAAATGTCCAGTGCCGCTGCAAAAGTCAACAATGCGATCGTTGTCCTGAGCCAGAGAGACAACCGCATTGGCCATATTCTCCAGTTGTTGACGCTTACGCTCCAGCCGCTCCTCGGGCAACGCTGAGCTCTTCGCATGCGTCGGCTCAATATCCTGCCAGTCGATCAATTGTTCGCCATACGTGTGCTCCGAATCGGTGCTAAAATGCAGTTCCAGCTGTGTGAGCTTGGCCAGAGCAGCATCGACTTCCAACTGGCTGGTGTAGATGCGATTCCGGGGACGATAACGCTTCGGATCGGCTTTGTAGAGGCTCGCCTCCTCGCAGTCGGGTATGCTCAGCAATTGAGTATTCTCCGCCGGCGCCACAAGCAGCGGTACATATAACTCATGCAGTATGCGGGCACAGTTCGTATCAAAGCTATCAATCTGCAAGCAATTGAAAGATTAATTAATAAGGAGTACAGATTAGGGAATTAAGAGAAGCTGACCTCACTGAACCAGGTACTGGTGAGTGGAAAATGTGGCAGCATTTGGGCGCAATGCTGGAAGACTAGTCTGAGCAGGGGATAGAGTATTAGATCGGCAATTGTAAAGCTAATGCCCTCTGCGAAACGATGCTCGATCAACAATTGCTCCTTGGGTATGCTACACTCGATGAGGATGCGATCTTTCCTCTTCACTGGTACACCATTTTCTCCCAACTGATTCGCCTGTTCCCGGGCCATTTTGTAGATGTTGTGCATGCGCACTGGTTGATTCATGTGCTGCTCAAAGCGCACCACCTCGACGGGCACTTCACGCAACTGTAACTCTCCGCTCTGCAGCTGGGTAACCAAATTAACCACATCCACCTCACAGAAACGCGTCCAAATGGAGGCTTCGGCAGGCGCTAGCAGGCAGCTGCCCTTGAAGCCCAACAGTTGACGCAAATGGGCACTCGGCTGGCGGGCAATGAGCTCCCGGCAAACGGCACAGGTGCCCGCAATGAAAATGTTTCCATTTCGCTGATAGATCGGCAAGCGAAGATCTCTCAGAGCGGGCAGAGTGGCAGCATCGCGACATGTAATATGCTGTTCGGTTAGTTCACGTCTCAGCTGGGAGCTGCGTAAAGCTATCTTTCCTGAGACAATTTTACTTGCAACAAAATTGACTTCAATGTTTGGGGGCTCATTGAGGTAGCGATATGTGTAAAGAGCTAGGAACGAAGGCACGCTGGTGTATATTGTTGTTTCCGCATTTTGTGTGCTTATCTCAATCTCCACATACAGTTGATCCATCGTCTCTATTAATTTAACTAAACATTTAACTTATGTGAATTGAAGAAAACAACAAAAAGAAAATTATATAGCGAAATCAATGTGAAAACACAAAAGAAATCGAAATCAAAGTGCGATTTTGAGGTTATGTGCTACAAAAATACAAAATAAAAACAGCTGGCAGCCATGGGCAGAGCAAGAAGCAGCTAAGTTACCATTCACGTGTTGACGCGCGTTGAATATATTTGAATTCCTTTTTCGATTAATTCGCTCGCGTTTTTGTTGTTTTGTTTTGCTTATGGCTCTGCTGGTAATAGAGAACATTTCGACATTTTCCATTGTACTGCTAATAATACAAATATTATGAGCTGAGTTATAAAAGTGCGTTTCTGCCTCTATATTCCAAGTCAGCCCTTCTTGGTCAGCTCAACTCGAAAACAAGTCGCAAATGTTAGTTTAAATTGACCAGTTGTACGGAGAACAGGTGCGTGTTTTTGGCTTGCCAAATGAAAAACGTGAATTCTAATAATGAGCAAACACACACTTGAGTAGATGAATTAAGTATTCCAATTTGCATAATTAACAATCGAAAGCTGTGCATATTTACATGATATGTGTGTGGGTGTGTGTGCGTGCCCAGTGTTAAATGCAGCACTCCAAGCTCTACGAATAAAACTGCATTCGAGTCAAGGTCGTCGTTCGCTCATTCATTAAAAATTGTAACGGCAACGGATATGGGCCAATGGAAAACCTTAACAACTATTATATAACTAGCTAATTTTAGCTCTCCCTCTCTCTATCCCTTTCTCTTTCGCCATCAAGCTGAGCTTTAATTGCGCATTACTCCCTCTACAGCAAGCAAAGAAACAACAAAACAAATAGATATATTGCACAATTTTGTTGCTCGACTCTGTGCCATATATTGCTAGATATGCCGCTCAATTGAGTTTTTTTTTCTGTCTCACTCTATCCATCTTTTGACATTTGATTGTTGCTAATTTATACTATCCCTTGAACGACAGCTAAGGCGCTATAATTTTATTGCAATCAAATCTATTGGATTTATAAATGTATGCAGATATTTGTATGTATTTATGAATATTTGTGTAAATATATATTAAGTGTATACATTGATTGACGTTAAATTAGTTTAGTATAGTGCGATCACGACTTGAAGTTTGTTTGCTTGGGGCCTCGTTGGGCAATGCAAAAAAAAAAAAATTATACAAATAGTTCGAATATGTTGCACGACTAGCATATACTCTAAAAAATTGGTAACTTTTATTCCAAGTAATTAAATTCAATTAAATTATTTAAATATTTAGTTATTTTATTCTTAACTAATTACTATAAAATATGTTAACTTAAATAGTTATTGCGTTTATAGTTTTATTATATATTATTATTATTAAATAAAGTAAATAATAAAGCAAACCGGCACAACTTTATAATACTCTTTATTATCGATTTAAAAACCGGCAGGGTAAATAAAAATGCAGCAACAATGAAAGTTAAAGTAAACTAAAAAGTAAACAACATATGTATGAACATATATATATATGATATGTATATATATACAGATAAATATATACATAAATAAAGTAGCATCGCAATCAAAACGTAAACAAAGAATGTTATAAAAAATTAAATAAATAAGACAATTAGCTGGGTTAAGAAAACAGGCGCAACACAAGCACACATAGACATTCACGCACCCACACAGATAAAAAACATACAGGCACACACATAGGCATTTACATATATATACACTAACTGCCTAAAGATATGATGAAGATGGGACAAAGACGACGACGACGAACTCGTTTCAATTCAAGCGCTTGAAATTGAATTCATTTCGCTTTCGAGCGCAAAACCAAGCACATTTCGATCGTGTGTATTCTGATCTTATCAAACTACATAGTAAATATACATATATATCTTTATATAATTTATTTATTTTGTTTCTTGTTTCTGCATTCCGATAACAACAAAGAGCCTTACAAAAATGGAGCAGTGGAACAATGTGGAGCTGACGAGCATTACCAAAAAGTCATATACACTGAGTCACGAATATGACGGCGCCCAAAAGCTGAACAGTGGCAAGGTAAACGAGACGACGACAACGACTCCAACAACGACATCAACAATAACAGCAAATGCCACAAATGGCAATGGGAGCACGCCAGCTGAGGGGGATGTGGTGCTGCAGCCCGGCTCGGATATCAAGCCCAAAATTCAGCCAGAAAATGTGGAGCCGCTGGTGCGACGTCTCTACGGGATTACAGTGAGCGAATTGAAGGAGCTAAATGCCTACGATGATCGCAACTATTTCATACAGGCCGATTGGTGAGTTGCAAAATATTATCAATATTATTATCATTCTTGTTAATTATTAATAAAAAAGTGAACTAGCTCGAAAATTGGAACTTATCGTTTAGCAGAGTTTCAATTACTGCAAGTACTTTTTTTCGGCTTTGTACAGTCAAAAAAAAACGCTATATTTTATAAATTATTATTCAGTAATTTTCTAATATTGTAAGTTGTGTCTTTCTAAAATCAAGCTTTGTTTTTTTTTAGTTAAAAAAAAATTTATCTAATTTCCAGCGTCCTTTTTTCTATGTGAAGAATTCTTATATTAACTTATATTGTTTACATTATTACTAAATTTTATTATTTTAAGATTTCACATTCACAAAAACCTTTTACATATTTTATTTTACATTTACCCTTCTTAGAAATACTTTTCTCAGTTACAGAAAATATTTCTAAAACAAATAAAAATAAACACTTTTTTGTGATTGTAGATTTCAGGCAAGCCATTCTAATTATTAGAAATGATTTTCTTATATTTAGAAAATATTTCTTAAGGCAAGGGAAACTTTCTAGTGTTCAGAAAAATTTTCGAAAATTCAGTGCAATTTTTTTTTCTGAGTGTGCAAGACAACTCACCCAAAGACTGCAAAACACAGAACATTAATGTTTACATTGGTTGTTGATTCCCACAATAAAACACACACACCGAGAGACACACACACAGAGAGACACACACACAGAGAGACACACACAGAGAGACACACACAGAGACACACACACACAGAGACACATACTCAGTCTAATTTTAGAGAAATTAATTAAAGTTGCTTTGAGTTGTGGGGGGCAATTGAGCTTGACGTGTTTTCGTTTGTTGTTGTCGGTCACCTTGTCAACAGCCTCCTTTTCTTATCGTTTGGGTGAGCACATCTCTCTTTTTTTTAGATAACATGAAAGCGCTCGCCATTAATCAATCTGGCAGTTAAAAAACTAACTAAACCTAATTGCAGCACCACGCCCAAAGCACGTATGTGATGCATTTTGCATAACAACTAGAAGTAATAATAAAATTTTACTGGTTTGTCAAATTTATGGCCAAAAATAGATTTTATGTTGTCAGCAAAATGTTAACATAAATAGCGAACAAAATTCAACTTTAAATACGAAACCAAAATTAAAAAAGGTATCGAGTATTTTTTAAAACGGTTTTGCTTTATCAAAGTAATTGTGGGAGATTTGAACCCATGCCTAAAATAGATTTTTTTCAAGCGAAAATTTACCTCGAATACTGAAAATAAATTAAAATTTAAATGCAAAATTATTATAGATATTAAAAAATCATAAAGAGTACTCGGTTTTTTAAATCGTTTCAACTTTGTGAAAGTTAGAGCTGTGGAAAATTTTTAACAGATCTTTTTTGTAATATTAACATGAATACCGACAAAATCGTGTTTTCAAATTTAAATGCATCAATTTTCCCGAGGAGAAATCGATCGAAACGAACTCATTTCAGTCTTGACAAACTTATGCTAATTGGCATTTTACACAAAAAAAAGCTTAAGCCTAAGCAAACAACAGTTAAGTTTTATATTATATATTGTTTATATATAATATGTACATCATATACACAAGAATACACTTTTACCTTGGCAGAGTCTAATTTTGCTAAAATTCAATTGTGTGATTAAATAATAACAGCGACATCAATTTACACATTCTTTATTGAGTTAACTAAATTTAGGAATGATTTATTTTTCCCCGACATTTTGTGTTTTTCATTTAATAATAGTAGTCTTTTTTTATTTGATTAAAACATTATAAATAGGGCAGTAAAAAAAGACTCTTTGTCGCTTAATAAATTAGTTTAAACAAATTGCTAACACTGACACGAACAAAAAATGTACTTAAAATTATTGAGATTTATTTTAGGACGGGTCTCTGCTGAAACCCAAACATGCTTAGCTTGGTTTGATTCTCACCCAATTTGGCAGTCTTGGCGGTGGTTCGCTTGCTCGTCTTTGGCTTGGACAGGCCAACACGTCTGGCAGTTGGCGCCAGGACAGGTTTAACGGGCAGTACAGTCTCCTGGCTACTCGCCACTGATGCACTCTGTGAATTGGCATCATCCTCCGAGCAGGATGGCGACAGCAAAATGATAACATCATCGTTGTCATGCTTTGTATCCGCTTCAGTTTCAGTTAGCTCCATGTGCTTGCTCTCGCTCTCAGTTATGTTGGGCTCTGCCTTTGCTTCAGTCGCCACTTGTGGCGTACCAAAGAAGCGACTACGCACCTCCACCACTGGCTGCTCCTGGGTGAATATGCTCCGCTTTAGCGCATTTACTCGCGTCGAACGCTCCGCGCTCGATTTCTTTGGACTGAGCAGTCGCAGCAATGATGCATTTTCACAGACGATCGGCGAACTTGGCGACTCCTTGGCAAATGGATTCGAGTGGCGACTCTTGCTCTGCACGGGCGATGCCGGAGGCGTTGTATTCCCATCTGGACTACGCTTGCGTTTGCCCTTTAAACTGTACATATTGAAGAGTTCGGCTTCGGTGTGTTTCGCCTGCTCCTGTCGTTGATTGGCTTCGATCTCGGCATCTATAGTCTGGCTCATAAAGTCCACTTTCTTGAAGAACAACGCGCAAGATGTTTGCTTTGTTTCCTTTGGCTGCTCCGCAAGTTCTTTGAGGCTGTTGCTTTGCCAAATACTTTTGTGCTTGCTGCGTTTTATGTGCTTTGTTGGCTTCGTGGCATCCAAGCGATCTGGATGCCAATTGTCCAGACGCTTGAGCGTAAACGGATTCAGATTGCCCAGGGCTAAATGCAAGGCTTGTTCGCTATCTGCCAGCAATGAGCCAGCATTGCTGCAGTAGCTTTCATCAGTCTCATTGTCTTCCAGAGCGCACAGGCGCTCCATGCGCCGCTCCAGCGGATTGTAGATGTACATGTGCTTGAAGGTCGCCTCCGCCTTCATGAAATTCTCGATATATGCATCATCCACCTGAACAAATTGCAAAACAAACGAACAATGTTAGTTAGCTAATAGATAATTGTTGCGATGTGTGCTGCGTAGTTTCCCCCGTCGAAATGGCGCCTTCATCAATTTTCACACCTATCAATAACAAAATCTTTATAGTTATAAATAATTAAGCTAACTTTTTTCTGACTAAACCTATTATTAGTTTAGACAGTTTGCCAATAGGATTATATAGAACAATAATAAAATGAATATTGATTACAATTGCCATGGTGTTTTCGCATGCGTACAGCGATGAATCGCTTACCCACCTCGGACCTCCTATTACGAACTCCTAGGGAAGTACACCAGCATATTTCAATCTGAACTATATGCAATGGGGAGGTGTGCATCGTATCCGTTAATCAAGCAACATTAAATTCACTTGGGAAACACAGATTATATCAAAAGTAGTCGGTTTGTTACGGTCCAAGCTACACTGAGAATACTTAAAGCACGTCAAAACTGATTGCGTCGCCTTAGCTAGAAAATGAAATAGCGATACGTATTTTCAACTCAGAAGAGATTAGTAACCCTCAACCAGACGAAGATGAATTAATGGAGAGCCAAAGGCACAGAAGGGAGCAGAATAGATCAAATAAAAAGTATTCTTCATTTGAATTCTGATTCCGTAACTCACCTCTAGATTGCGCATATTGAGATATTGTGGTATTTTCTTCAATGCAATACGCATATCGTCCTGTTCGGTTTTCAGCACAAATTTACATGCCTTGGCCAGGCCAATGCCCGGCAGGGAGTCTAGATAATCACAGCCAGACAAGATGCACATGCGTCGAAACTTATCGAATTGAAAGCGCTCCTCGCGACACCCCATGGCCAGATGAAGTTTCTCTGCCACCACTAGCAGACCGGCGCCACTCAAGTCCAACTTGAATATGATTCGCTGGGCACCGAATAGCGTCAAATCCGAATCCTCCGTGACAATATACTGGGCAATGCCCGCCCGATTTAGCCAAGCCATTTGTGCATCCGCCTCGTATGGCGCCACAATGCAATCGATGTGGCGTTCGCGACACTCGTGAATGAGGCGCAGTGCCATCTCGTGGGTGACATCCACACAGCGACGCATTTGAGAGCGTGCCTCCTCCACACGACCTAATCGCAGCAGTTCCGCGGCTCGTTTTTTGCTCTGTTGACGCGATTCGCGCCGTCGCTTCTCAG
Organism: Drosophila nr. perissopoda 5 BK-2023a; assembly: GCA_035044105.1. NCBI lineage: Eukaryota > Metazoa > Arthropoda > Insecta > Diptera > Drosophilidae > Drosophila > Drosophila nr. perissopoda 5 BK-2023a. The sequence goes on from JAWNMK010000018.1 coordinate 3,091,108, forward strand.
TCAGCGCCTTGGCCGGCAAATGTTGGCCATCGAAAACCAGTATGGGTTTAATATCGTACGAGACGAGCATTTGCACATACTTCAGGCAGTATTGCACATAGAGATCGGTATCCTCGCCACGGGCCAATTTCTCGGCACAGCTGAAGACGCCCTTGTGCAGCCAGCAATAGGTGTCGACGGCGACGGTGCTGCCGCGGATATCCTTCAGGTGCACCCTGGCCGATGCCTTTTCCAGGAACGGTATCAGGCCCGTTATGCCCATGACAACAAATTATAAACAAAAATTAATAGAAAACTCTCTCTGGCGAAATCAATAACAATATCTCCCGCCAAAAATAAAACAGCAGCTGAGTACTGATGTTGCTTCTTGCTCGCTGCTTCTTGCTCATTCTGCCATTCGCCACGACCTTTGCGCCTTTTTAGTTTCATTGTCAAATTTTACAACACTGCTTACGTGGTGTACGTTGAATTTGCTTCACTTATGTTATTAACTGTTCGTAATTTATTTATTTGATTTAATTGCATTTTTATTTTTTTACTTTCTAGCAATGTAAAGAACCCTTTGATTGTCTCACATTGCTCGCATGGCTATGTGCTGAAAATTCTAAATGCCTTGGATTCGAAAAAGGAGGATTTTGTGGATGCGCAGAATCAACTGCTGCTCTACTTAGGTAAATTTAAAAAATAATGAGAAAAACTACAATAAAACCATAAAATAAAAAAAATAAAAAATAACAGCGGCACACCAAATATTTCACACTCTTGGAAGCACAATTTTCTCTCTAAATGTATGATTAAATTCGATTCGATATTTTCAATAGGCAATATTTTTTATGTAAGATAGAATTTAAAATATATACATATATATAGATAAACGTTTACTTTTGCACCCATTTTTAACTTTTAGATAATTAAAATTATCTGCCACTACATAAATAAACAAACGTATACTTATATTTTCTTTGTTAAAGTGCGATAAAAAAATTTTTTCCTCAGCCTTATTTGCACAACTGTTGCTATAATTAACCAATGTATTTATGGCTTATCTTATTTATTTTATTTTTCTTAGCCAAACAAAACGTGCAATGTCCGCGACCCATTTCCAATGCACGTGGCAGCTACTACTCCGTGGAGCAGCTGAGTGGCAATGGACATGTGGTGCGTCTGCTGGAATATATACCGGGCAAAATGTTCCACGAAGTGGATGCGACCAAAAATCTACTTTATCAGAGTGGTGAATATTTGGCCAAATTGGATCGGGCACTGAAGAGCTTTACGCACAAGGCATACGAAAGTCACAAGACGCTGTGGATGCTGCAATCGGTGCCACAATTACGCGATTTCCTCTACGTGCTGGAGGATCATCAGCGCAAATCGCTATGCGAGGAGATCATCGATACGTTCGAGTCGAAGGTGTTGAGTGTTCTGGCAACGCTGGAGCTGCAGATCATCCATGGCGATTACAATGAACAGAATATTCTTGTAAATGCAACAAATTCCGATCGACCCAATTCCTACCGCGTTACAGGTGTCATTGATTTTGGTGACACCAGTCGCTCGCCGCTAATCTTTGAACTGGGCATTGCGATGACCTATATGATGCTGCAGGCCAAGGATTTGGCTAGCGGTGGCATCTTCCTCGCAGGTTATACCAGTGTCCAGAGTGTAAGCGATGCGGAGCGTGGCTATCTTAAGTATTGTGTGGCTGCTCGTCTCGCTCAGAGTCTGATCATGGGCGCCTATACGCACACCCTGCATCCGGGCAATGATTATGTGCTTGTTACCCAGGCGCAGGGTTGGATCTTGCTCGAGCAGCTCTGGCGCGATCAGCTGGACACCATCGACGAGCTGTGGGCCACGACGGCACACCAGTATCTCACCCAGAGCACCAAGTAGTTGCAAAGCTTTTCTTTCCGTCCAAAATGCAAAGAACTTTCTGTTGTCAATTCGTAGTATTTCCAAGAAATGAAAATGATACACAAAATGAGTCCAATTATCAAGTATTTGCAAATTTGCATTTTAATTGTATTACTTTTAACGTATAGCTATGAATATAATTATTATTATTATTATTATAATTATTGTATGTAAACATTTACTAAATATTTTTTACATTAAAACTTGTTACATTGTATGCAGCTTTGAATCGAGTTCTTCTTTTTTGTCGCTCTATATAATTATGTTAACCATAATTAACAATTCTCTTTACTGAATATATAGCCGGGGCAATTTGCAATTATAATTACAACATTGGTCTAATTATATTTAGAGAAAGTAATGTGGGTATTCAAATTGTTTTTCAAATCGGCGACAAATTCTTCTAGCTAACAATTACTTGAACAGATATAAGAAACGGATTAGAAAACATTTCTAAACAAAATGTTTTTTTTTTCAGCAATATATCTCTATATATATATATATATGTTTACAACTTACGACTATATCTTGACGTTCACTATATATCCTACTATTTTGAAGGGTTTAGTAGTCGACTTAAGCTAGTTAATTCAAGTGCTTAAAATGATTCAAATATAATTTACATGCAAAGAGTGCAACCAAAAAAGAACCGAAAAAACCACAAATTCAACTTTTTCGTTGACGCTGCACAATATATATATATATATATATATATATATATATGGGTAAATACGTTTTTATCTGTTCTTATCATGATAATTAGACGATTCAAGTGACTTATGAGCTCGAGTTGAATAAACATGTTTGTGTTTTTTTACAGTTTGGAAATCATATTTATTTATTTTTCCCGTTTGTTGAATTTTCATATTCAAGATGAAACAATTTTTTTGTGAAAATTATGATTAAACAAAGTATATAATATGCATGGATAGTTGGCATAAGTCAGAGCATTCTTCTTTATACTTCGAAACTGATAACGCTACCAATAAAAACTATGCAAAACTTTCAACGCACAAACGATCAGACTTTATATAAACACGTAAGTATATATATCTACGAAATTGATGAGTACATAACAAAACTATATATACCTGAGTAACTAAACTAACCAAAAAAAAAAATAATAATAAAAAAAAAAGCAAAAATATAAAGAACAAAATTATGAAACACATTGCGAAAATTAAAAATATGATAATCATAAAAGGTATTCAATTTTAAAAAGGAAATTTTTTGGGTGTTTTGTTATTTAATGGAGGATAAAGCTGAGATGTTGGATTAGATATAAATATTTAAAGTAAATTGTAGCTCTCTATCTCGCCTTGAGAGCCAGTTACACTTTTGAAGTCACTAAAAACTAACGACTGTTTAGATAGAAAAAAAAATTGGGCTTACAAAATAAATGATTATATATATATATAAATGATTTTAAATATATATATATATTTATATATATATACATATATATGTATTTGCAATATGCAACGTCAATTTTAAAGTGTGTTTTGTGGCTTAAAATTGATAACTACTTCGACGGCTGCTGCTGGGATCTGGGTCTTATTAGCGACGCTGTTGCCGCTTGCGCCGCTTGAGTAACACATAGGAAGAATTGAGCTCTTGGTGTCTCGCCTCCTTTTTCGAGGTGGGCATCTGTTTGTTGGCCAATGTGGCCACCGTCGCCGTTGTCGCCGTCCCCGCCGCAAGCCAGGGTAGTGTGAAGTTTTTGCGTTGCAATCGTGGATACATCATATTCTCACCGAACGCCTGCACGGGCACCTCGCTCACAAACTGTATGACCTCAATGTCCTCGGGCAGTGGGTAGAATGTCGATGTGGGCAATGGTGGCAACGGCACCAGCACCTCATCCTGATTGTGTCGCTGCCGCAACGCTTCAATTTTATTCTGTTCGAGATTGTAGCGTGCATCGCGTTTCTTACGCTCAATCTCCTCACGCACATATTTGTCGTGACGATGCTCGAATGCTTCGTTGCTCAACGCTTCGATTTCTTTGCCATCGGAACTGCGACGAAACTTGATCAGTTTCCATTTGGGTATCTCGAGACTGGGATTATCGGCGAGCAGTTCGTCGGCTTCCTCCAGAAAGAATTCATTGTCGCAGTGGAACTCTTGATCCTCCCATGAACGTGTCGTGTATGGCTGCAAAGAAGTGCGATATATGGACGTGCTGCTCCGATTACTGATTGTCTTATCAATATTATTGTTAATATTATTATTATTATTATTATTGTTGGATGCCAGTGGTCGCTTTCGTTTACCACTCGACTGTGGCGTTGTGGGCGTTGTAGGCGTGTCTACTATGGGTGTTGCTGCTGCTGGCGTTGCTGCTATTGCTGTTTGGTTTTTGAGTCCTCGCAGCCGGGGTGATGTGGATGCGGATGTGGAAGCATTTGTGGGCGGTGGCGTTGGCGCTGGCGTCATGGCTGTCGAGAAGCCACCAATTGTTGTCGTTGGCTGTGGAAGTGGCGGATAGATGAGACTGGAAGTGCTGCCCATATTGATGTCCATGGGTGAACGCTTCAGGCGCTCCAGCGGCTGCTGTTGGTCCATAATGCGTTTGTATTGCTGCTGCTTCTGCAGATGTTCGTGCAGGCGTCGCACAATCGTATCCTCATCAACATTAGGCTTCTCCCCGTCCGCTGTCTGCTCATGCTTCTTATCTGGCTGCTTCTTCACATCAGTTTGCACGTCTGAGATCAACTTGCTGTTCATTTTTTGGTTTTGTTCCTTGAGCAGTTCTTGTCGTTCTCTATTCCGATCCCTGATCTTTTGCAGTTCGATCTGCTTTTTCTGTTCCCGTTCCCGTTTCTTTTGCTCTATCAGCTGTTTCCGCTTCTTCTCCTGAATCCGCTTCTTCTGCTCGGCGCGCACCAGCTCCTGCAACTTGGTCTGCGCTCGCTCTTTCTTTTTCAGTTCTTCTTGGCGCGCCAGTTCCTGACGTTGCCTTAGCGCTTCCTCCGCCGCCTCCTGTTCTTGCCTTTGCAGCTCCAGCTCGAGCTGCTTGAGTTTCTCCTGCGCCAGTTGCTCTCGTTCCTTTTGTTTTTCGCGCTCCTCTTCCTCCTGCAGGAGCTGTTGTTGTTGACGCTCCCTTTCCTTTTCCTGATCCGTTTCCAGCTTCCACTTTTTCTGCTCTGACCGTCTCTGTTGCTCTTCTCTCTCCTCCTCCTCCTGATTTCTTTCTATTTCAAGCGGTTCCACGGCATGTCGCAACCGTTCCTGTTCCTGCTCCTGACGTTGCCTTAGCGCCACCTCCTCCGTCTCCTGTTCTTGCCTTTGCTGCTCCAGCTCGTGCTGATTGAGCTTCTCCTGCGCCAGATGCTCTCGTTCCCTTTGTATTTCGCGCTCCTTGTGTTGATGTTCTCTCTCCTCCTCCTCCTCCTGCTTCAGTTGCATTTCAAGCTGTTCTGCTTCAAGTCGAACACGTTCCTGTTCCTGCTCCTGCAACGCTGGCTTGGCCAACATGCTTTTATAATTTACTACGTTTTCGTTGCCCAATGAAGAATTCTCCAGTGTGGGCAACTTTCGTATGACCTGCTGTTGATTAACTCGAGTTCGAGCGAAGGTTCTTGGCCCCTTTTTGGTGGGCTTCAGTTTATGTGACGCATCCATTGTTGACTCCACTGCAGCTGGTATCAGAATTTCTGCTTGCGTTTGCGCCTGGATCAGCGCATTGACAACCTCATCCTCAGCGGCATTTGGATGGAGCTGTTGTTGTTGGTGTGGCTGGTTAAGGGACTGATTGCTGTCAAAGACACGCAGCTGTTGCGGTTTTATGCCCAAACGGCGCTAAAATAATAAAGACCAAAGAGATTAGTATCAGATGCTTGTGGAGATCTATATGGCAGCCACTCACCAGTCTCTCAATGTCCAGATAATGTCCAACAACCACTGTGTGGCCATTGTTAATGCCATCATCAGTGGACAATACATGCTGCTCCGCCACTTCGGTGATCAGTTCCTCCTCGGCGCCAATAATCGTTTCCGTCATGCCAACCATTCCATCGTCATAGATATGCTCATCATGCAATTGCTCCTCCTCTTCCAGGAAGACTCTCTCGTGCTCCTGCTGTTCCTCATCAATTTGCAGCTCCGTTTCTTCCGTTTCCTCATCCTGTTCCTGTTTCTCCTGCTCCTCTTGCAGCTGCAGACTGGATGATTCCTGATGGACACGATGCAGTATAATGGTGCTAATTTTTTTGCCACCATTGAAACCACGCGCCTTGATATGACCCAATGCCGGTGTCGTCGGTGGCAATTCCTTGACCGATGTGACAATCACATTTGGTTGCTTTCGTGGCAGCGGCGGAGGCGGCGCCGCTGCTGCTTGTGCCTGTGGTGGTGTATAACAATGATGCACTGGCTCCATGACCACCACATCTTGCTGTACCTGCTGCTGCTCCAGAAACACATGCTGCTGCTGCTCCGCCTCCGTCTGCGTTTGGGTCTCCACAAAGCGGGGCAGTTTCGCCTTGGTCACTTCATCTTCGTTTGCCGAACGTTTGCTGCCGCGACGCCGCTGATTCCGCAGCTCCTCTACTGTCTGCCCCAGCCTGGCAATCTGTTGCAGTAGTTCCTGTTTTTGGGCGAGTAACGTTTCGATTCTAGCATTCTTCTCGTCCAGCAGCTGGTCCTTCTTCTCCAGCTTGTCGGATTGTTCCTGCATTAGATTCACATGCAACATAATCATACGCTTTAGATTGTTATTGTCCACAATCAAAGTGACGACATCTGAATTATTGCTGCTCTTGGCCGTTTGTGGCGCTGGTGCGGGAGCGGGTGCGGGAGCGGGTACGTGTGGTGCGGCGACTGGATGCTGCCAGTGTGTACGCAACGGTGGCTGTGGGTGCTTATAGTAATTGGAGGCGCCACCAATGCTAACATTATTATTGTGATTGCCGTAGCTGTTGTAATTGTGACTGGGCCGCGCGTATTTTTTGTACGGCTGTTTGTAGCTGGAGCGGGGCATATGTTGGGCGTATGGCGGTGCATCCATGTAGCCATCGTTGCCGCCGCCGCCTCCTCTCTGCTGTTGTTGTTGCTGCTGATAGTATGCCGACCATTGATAGCGCGGATCCATTTCGTTTGCTTTGTTCACAAAGCGTTGCTCATAGTTTTATTTGGGTTGTTGGTTTGTTTTTGAGGCTCGATATTCACCACGAAACGCGAATAGCAACAACCGCTTTTTGGATGAGCCGCAGCTGATGGGCACAGAAAAATGCGTAAATGCGCCCAAATTCACCACACTCGATTTTTTTCTTTTTTCCTTCTTGATATCAATTTTTCGCAGAATTTTTGTTTTTGCTGTGTTTTAACGTGTTTTCCGCATTGACATTATGATAAGCGGCATCAATAGTTGGTCAGTTTGCCATAAAATTGTTTTTAAAATACTTCTTTAACTTGTTTGCGCTGTTTTTGTGATTTATGCGGTTTTAATAAACTGGCCCGAAAAAAAAGCATTTCAGAAGTATGGCGTTAGACTGGTGTTGCCAGGCCACACAAAGGCAGGGTTGCTAAATAGTGACATGCTGCCAACGTTGCTAGTTTTTAGATGTAACACCTCGAAAATTTTATCTTTTATGAAAATGCATTTTAAATATTAACATTTAATGTGTATAATGTAATTTATTGTAATTTAGCAGCGATCAAGCACAAAAATTATGTAACAAAGAGACGGTTTGCGTGGTACAGGTTGGCAGCCTACGAAAAGTGTGCTCGTAGGCGTGTGAATGTCACTGGCAAGAAGCAGAAAAATGGCGCCAAATCAGCTTGGTATTCTACAGTACAGTGTTATTTTTGTGCTAAATGTCGTATAATATCTAATGGCATCCATATTTGGTGTGGACGGGGTTGACGACCTGTTCAACGATAACATTGCCAATGGCAACGAAGATGAGCTACCCAGCGATGGCGAAGCAGATGGAGATGCCGGCGAAAAGCTCTTCTGCGACGATGAAGATGCTCCAAACGCGGATGGCGCCGGCGAAGAAGGCGGGGAAGTCGTCAAGGTAGAGCCTAAGAAGCGAGCAGTGCGCAATCCACGTCCCCGTCTCACCGTCGACACACTGCGCGGTCCGCGTGGCTTGCATACAATCGAGCACTATTTCAAGGATATCAAATACAAAGGAAAGGGACACGAAAAAGCCGATCTGGATGAGATTTTAAGACGATTGCAACACTGGGGTCATCGCATGTACCCCAATTACACGTTCGACGATGTGCTGAACAACATCGAGCGACTGGGCAAAAAGAAACCGCTCCAAGTGCATATGGCACGCTATCGCATGGGACAATTGGATGATCTTCTCGAACAGCAGCAGCAGACAAGCGAGCTACTCGACAATGCCAATGATGAGGATAATGAAGATATCGCCACGGAGCCCTTCGATGAGTTCGATGCGCTGCTGGGCGAACAGATTGCCATGTCAAAACTGGCACCGCGAACACCGGCAGCAGTTAATCGACGCAACAATCTATCCACGACGAGCAGCTCGCTGGTGACGCCCTCATTCTCACGCAATGCCATTGTGTCCACGCCATATTCCATAGCTTCACCCGGTCACCCGACTCCCAACGATAATATAAGCGATTATGGTGAACCATTGCCAGCGACCCCAAAATTATCAACGGATCAAATGGCTCGCATTGCGGAGAATCGTCGACTGGCCCAGGAGCGTTTGCGGGCCAAGCAAATGGAGGTTGCCAGTTAAATAGTTGCATAGTTATACTAATTTATTGTTGTCATAAATTAAGATTCGTAGAAATAATGGATACATATGTACATTTATGAACACGATCGAAGATTAATAGAAATACTTTACGGTCAATTTCATAAATTGTATCAACTGGTTTGATTGGATGGATTGGTGCATCAAGCATAATCTCAAGGTACAGGCGTGTTGTGCTGCTTATCTTAATAATAATTAATTGGTTTTTTTTAGGTAGTAAAGCGCATTGCAACGCGTGGCAGCATTTCAACGAGGCCCTTGGCGCCGTTAACTACCATAGCAAATATATTCGTGGCATACACGTCAGCATTCGTTGCGGACAACGGGCCATCAGTAGTGGTGGGTCCATCATCGTTCTGTTTGACCGCTTCACGAATGACGTGGAGAAGGCGCTGATAGAGGAACGACTGGCGATAGATGGGCTTGGAGAGGCTGAGATGGTCGTCTTTGAGCAGAAAAAAATCACCGAAATCGATGCGCGACGATTCGGCGGTGACAATGCGCAACGGAAACTTGAATGTGGTCAGCATGGTGGGTGAACCCTCTGCCACGCTGACAACATTCACGTGCCGTAGGCATGTGTGCAGACAGCCCATGAAACGGCGATGCATCTCCAATAGTTTCGGTGAATTCTCCTCCATTTCCTTCACTTCAATCGATGGCGACAATATCATTTGCATATGTTGCTTCCATTTGGCAATCGATGAACCCCGATGCGGTGTACCCAAAAATACAATGCCCTTTGTATTCTTGACCAGCTGCTGTACTTGCGGTTCCACGGAGTCCACCGATTTTAGTAATATCAGCTTGGTAAGTAGACCACCCATGGAATGTCCAATCCATACAATTGGACGACCATTGCCCACATCCGAGATGGCAATGCGTTCAAGCAACGTGCTCGCACGTACATCGATATGTCCCTGACCCTTCTCACAGGGACAGTACTTGGTGAAGTTCGCCGACCATTCCGTAACAGCTGACGTATAATCAATACCAATTATGCTGCAAATATATAATCGATATATTATCAGATATGGCAGAGAGTAATCTTCAATATTTACCGTGAGTCTGGATAGTCATCGGGTAGCCATTCCATGGGCCAGCAATTTGTGTACTCCTCGCTAGTGTCCTGATTGTTCCACTCATTACCAGACACACTAAACTTGCCAGAGCAATTCTCATTCGCCTCGAGCGGTATATCCGGATGCACCACCTCCCAATCCGATTCCAGTTCAGCCTCATTGTACAGAGTCTCGACAAACTCTTTGGTTGCCGCATCGCTTATATTCAGACGTTTCTCCTCCACTTTTTTGCTGGTCCTCAACAGAGACTCTGCTTAGAACATGGAATAATTATTAATAAATAAATTTAGCTATAATTAGAGTATTCTTTTTAAAATACCTTTTGATTCCGTTGGTTTGGTGGCATTTGTTTTGGCTGCTTTTGTCGCCGCTGGTTGCATTTGTGCGGGAATCAATTGTTTGGATTGCTGTTGTTTATGTTGTTGTCTGGTTCCATTCCGCTTCTGCTCGCCAACGAGGAAGACGTCATCCGTTTCGCTGGTGTAGAATGCATTTTTGCCATAGAGTCCGAGTTCGGTGGGTTTGCGATCCCGCTGGCGCCACGTAATGAAAACGCCACCGAGCAGACCATGGATGAAGACAATGTCTGCTTTGGGTTTGCGCCGGGTGCGGACACGTGGATGCAATGGATATACATTGGGCGGATAGGTGAACTGATTGGGGTCATCGTGATCCAGATTGGCCATTGCCTTGGCTGAGATTACTTGCAATCGCAAATCCGGGCATTGTTGCCATTCCGCTAAAGCACCCACCCAGCCGGAGGCAAAGAAATGCTCAACGGCATCGGGCACCACAGATAGATTGGCGAGGACTTTGCATAGTGTCGATAGTGTCTCATTGTCATCGGCGAATATTTTGCGCATCTCCATTAAATGCATCAGTCCGCCATCATGTGTGATCTTGGCCGCAATTTTCGGATCCTTGGTTATGTGATGCAGAAACGAGATGATCTCTTTCAGCAAGTCCGAGTCCTGTACGGATAGCGTTATGTTTTGTTCCTGTGTGAAAAATTCATTGGGATCCTCCTACCAGAGATTAGATTAGATTCGATTAGAAATTAGTTCTAGATTTCAACTTAGATTCGATGCTTACGAGATGCTTTTGATCTGGAAAGTATTTGCTGAAGAAGTGATCGACACAGGGCGATGGACGGAGATGGGCCAACATATCATGGAGTTCGGAGAGCAGCATTTTGGGATTCTTGATGCAGCCGCGCCTCGGCACCGGCATAAACCAGCGCATATCGGCGCCACAGCGTGCCAGCGAGACGGAAGTCCTAGCATCACAGATCTGGGCGAGATGACGGAAATCCCAATCCTTAAGATGATCCATGCATATCAGTTGCTGCACTGCTTTCAACCGTTCTGCTTGGCTGCCATTTTGGGCGATATTTAGCAGACGCCAGGCAACTGAATGCTTAGCAGCCTTCCACCATTTACCAATTGGATTGATGATAACACTGATCCATTTCTTTTCGTCCTCCTGCTTCTGTTGCAGTTTGCGCATCGATTCGCGATAAATGTGATATTTAATGTAGATATATTCAGTGCGACGCTTGTCCGGCTCCTGTTGCTTCTTGTCCACATATTGTGCGAAATATTTACGGATTTGTGGTGACTCGTAGAAAATTATGCCGGCGCTAAAAACGTGCAGCTATTAATTGTTGTTATTCTATTCTATTATTAATTGTTGTTGTTTTCGTTGTTGATGACCTAAATAACAACAGTTTTGCCAAATATTTGTGTTGTTGTTTTTGCCAAACGCGTGCGATAAACAACAATAACAACAACTGTTGCTATTTTTAAAAAGTGGGCACGTCAACCGCCTCAAGCAGTGCTGCCAACTTGGCTTTCTTTTCTTTCAAGGAAGTGATTGAGTTTAGTGAGAATTTATTTTTCAATTTATGTTTCAAATAAAGATACCTAATGCAATTGCAACTATTGTTCATAATTAAAACATAATAAAATGCAATTAACTTAACTACTTATTTCACTTATTAAAAATACCTTTGCTTACTTCTCTTCTTAAAATAGCTTTATTTTTGTTTTTCAAAATTTGGCAACACTGATGCCGAGGCAAGGGCAACACGCGCGAATTTGATATCAAAGAATAACAACAACACTGATAAGAAAAACCAAATTTGCGGGACATGTGCAAAAACTACTGCGCTCTATTTTGGCGGCCGGTTTGCTTGCTTGTGTGCGTGTGTGTGTGTGCGTGTTAGTTTGTGAGCCAGAGGGGGCCTTGAACAGCTGTTAAGCACCAGCAGCAGTAAAGCAAACGAAAGCGACAAATTCGCAATAATAACAGCTATCGTGCTATCTCATTTTCTCAAAATCGTACGTTTGCTTGATCGTGTTGTGTTGACGGGAGCAAATAACAGAAACTGCAACAACAACAGTTGGCAGTTGGTCAGAGTGTGCAGAATGAATAATTTTTATAGTTGCTGTAAACAAATGACGTCACAGTTGCAATCGGCAGTTGTTTGACTTGAATGCGGATGCACTTTTGACTCATTGTTTATTATTGTTTTTGTTGTTGCTTTTAGGTGCACACGCATTCGAGATACATATATTTAGTTTTGTGTTTCAGGGACAAGTGGCGCTACTTTGAGTCTGACATTGCTTGAATATGTAATGACGAGCCCCCAATTTAATTACAGGTTTTAAGTGTAACCAGTTACAGCTGTTGTGGCTACAGCTGCTGCTGTTAGTGTTAAGTTTGTACTTACGTGGTCAAAATGCCAAGACCACCAAGGAGCTTTGGAAAACGGCGTAAATTTGCTTTGATATCTTCTAATGACATTGCCTGTTGTATTTCTGTTGTGTATAGCTTGGCAAAGCCCACTAGTAAAATTTGTCAACTAGTTGCCAAAAGTTTGCTTTGTTATTTTTTGATTTTGTTGTTGTCACAAAACAATCACAATTTAATTTTAGATTATTGGGTCAGACTTCGAACTTATCACTTTCGAAACTTTTTAAAAATTATTCAAACGGTTTTGTCAATTTGTACCGTATCGTATTAATTAATAATTGTGCTACCCCTTTTGGGGATTTAAGTTCTTTTTTTTCTTTGTTTCGAACTTCTGTGTTGAGCTTCAAGTTGTTGAATGGCTGATTTGTTTTGGTTCATCTCTCTTATCTCTTTTTCGTAGTCGTGAGGGTTGCCACACTATCTGTCGAGGAGTGAATCGAGTGCTGCCAACTCGATCAACTATTACTAATAGGAACGTTATAAATATCCGGTTAAATTATTAACTGGTTTTGATTTTTAAAATTTAATTTTTTTGAATCCCATAACTTTCCTGTGTTATTAGTCAAATGGTGTTGTACTCGGACGATTAATTTTCTCTGGTGCGCATGAATTAAATTCTGTGGGCGCTTTGCAATTAGAGCTAATACTAGAATGAGGAATTAATTAAAGGAATGCCTGCAACGCATTGAATTATTACGAGCTTTTGACATTTTTTCATTTATACATTTTCATTTTTAAAGTGGTATTTTGAACAGCCGCCATATTAACATTACAGGAAATGTTAAATTTGCATTTGAGTCTGTGGTGCTGCTGTGCGTCTGTTATGATTTAGTATACGGCTGGTGCGCAGCGAGTGTGCATGGGGATTGGTTGTCGCTCTCCGGGTTTGTGTTTAGAAATTCAGCCATCGTCTTGATTTAATGTCCAATAATGAAAATACATTTTCGCGAGCAATATGGTACCAAAGGCGAGGAAATACTCTATGTGACGCCGGCAGGTGAGCCCCAAATTGTGTATTAACAATTCCATTTGGTAACAGTTCTAATTATGCAAACATCCATTTAGATCAAAGTAATATTGTTCGCGTGCCTTTACGTGGCGATAAGCTGGTGATACAGGAGAAATTCTTGTTGTTTCGTGTGCTGCAGAATATATTTCTGCCCAAGGGCTATCCGGACTCAGTGTCCGATGATTATGTCGTCTATCAAGTCTGGGACACGCTGCAGGCTTTCTGCAGCACCATTTGCGGCACACTGTGCACCCATGCCGTACTTAAGGGCATCGGAGTCGGGAGTGAGAACATCAATGCATATTCCGCCACGGTCACCTGGATACTGAAGGAGGGCAGTGGGCATGTGGGACGGATATTGTTTGCCTGGTGGCAGGGCAGTCAGCTAGATGTCGATTCGAAAAAGTGGCGTTTGCGTGCCGATTTCCTAAATGATCTCGCCATGGGCATTGAAATCTATGTGCTTCCCAAATATCCACATTTTAGTACACAAATCCTGTGTGGCTCCACACTGCTGAAAGCGATTGTGGGCGTAGCCGGTGGCGCAACACGTTCGGCTTTAACGCAACATCATGCGGTCCGTGGCAATTTGGCGGATGTTGCGTCAAAGGATAGTTCACAGGAAACTTGCGTCAATTTGGTTGCCTCGTTTGTTGGGCTCTATTTGCTCACGATGATCAAGAGTCAGGCCATGTTATATACCATTTTCTATATTGTTGTCACGCTGCATCTGTACGCGAATCTTAAAGCGGTGCGTTCCATCTGCCTGCGCACATTCAACGAGTCCCGATATTTAATTGCTCTGGAGGAATTCTTTCGTTCATCCCACATGTTGACACCACAACAGGTGAGATTTAGCTTTAACGATTTGTATAGACCGTATTTTTTTTTGTAGATAGTTTAATTAGCTCTCGACAATTTCTTGAAACCTTATCAATTGAAGTTAGCAATAAGTATTATGCACTTGCATAGTGTTATAGCTTTGCCTAGAATTGTGTAACTTAATTATGGACACTTATTTATATTATATATAGCCATGTCTGTTTAAATCGTGTTATCTCTAATCTCTCTTTTCTCTGGGCAGGTCAATAAAATGGAGCGCGTGACTGTTGGCCAAACGGTATCCGTTTCACTCAATATACGTCTGGGCCTAAGTGTAAAGCATCTTATAGATGAGTATAAAAGCAGCAGCGTTATTGAGAACATTGTCTCCTCATTTGATCCCCATGAGCGCTTCATCATTGCGGAGAGCAAGAAACATTTGGGTGTCTATCTGCACTTTGATACGCGTCCGCAGGATGTATTGAAGGCATACTTTTTTGCTGTCTCCTATCTGCAGGATCGAAATCAGATCAAGGAACAGTATTGGGACATTCAAGGCAAATGGCAGGAGTTTCTCAATCTGGCGCAAAAGGAGGGTATGTCATGTGAAATTAACAAATAAATACAATCATTAACAATATTTGTATATTATCCATATAGGTTGGTTAATCCATCAACATTTGCTGCTGGTCGATGAGTATCGTTTGGATTGGAAGGCTTAGGGTCTAAGCTAATGCTCAACAACAGGACCAACGATACATCGCTAAGATTCTTGTCATGAACGATATTACTTGGAGTTTTTTTTGTTTTAACAAAAATCACATTTCTCACATATCTCACACGGTAATACACATACCATAAAATCATAAGGCAAAAAGTTGATATTAGCAAAAGAAAAAAAATCAAGAAACTTGCGATAATACACTCATATTTACACACACACAGTTAGATTTAGTCTCACGAATCTCATCTCAAAAATATTTTGAAACAAAACAACAAAAATTCGAATATACATAACGTGAACATCTTCCAACTATGTAACTCTGCCTTAGCACAAAGTAACGTTAGTAACCCGATATTCTTATAAGATATTCAGAGCGCCGTCTGAACATTTCTCAAGTGTATAAGTATATAGCTTAGCCGTCTAAAACATTTTTAAATTAAAAATAAAATGTGCTTATTTTGGACTAGAATCTTGAAAACAAACCAAAAAAAAAAACAGCAGACATATAATATCTCTATTTTGTAATAACTATAATAACGTATATTTCGAGAGGGTACTTTTTACCAAAATGAAAAATATCAAAACATAAAAACATTTAAAATACAAAAAAAAACCGAAAACTACGCATCGAACGAGCAGCTTCAAATGCATTCCACAAATAATTGTACAAAGTTTTTAAACTACATTTTTTAAAAGACATGTTTAAGCTTTGAATTTATTGATTTAGATTTATATATACATATATGTTTACTTGGCGATTAGCAAGTCCGTTAGCTTAGCACTAAATAACTATCTTGTCAATGCTTTTATATAATGCGAATAGTAGTAAATTACGCAACAGACGCAATTGATTTTAATAGGGGAATTAATAAAGTTCTTCGCAATTTTACGCAGTAATTTAATATATGTATATATTTACATATATGCATTTTTAATGCTCAATATATAAGTTAATACATTTTATTCAATATATTTATGATCTTAACATAAAAGGGTTGCCCTCAAGCAGTTTGTATCGATACTTACCGATACTGTCTATCGATAGCAGAAGCGATTAGTTATTGCTTTCAATCAAAACACGTGCCCCTGTACAACGTGCTGCTGTTTGAAACAAGAAAAAGAAAACAATTTCAAACGCTATTAAACAATGGCAGCTGTGCCGCCAGAGACGACGGTGCCAACCGACATGGAAAAAGAAGCAATTCCCACACAGTCAGCTACAACTGAAATAGTTGTACCAGAAACAGTGCCACAAAATAGTCCAACTAAAATTGTTGATCCAGCAGCAGAGACAGAGACCACGCCTGAAATTGATGAATTCACGAAAAATGAAATAATTGCAGAAGTAAACGTCGAACAAGAGGCATTAATTGTAGAAACAAAAACAATGGCAGCTGTGCCGCCAGAGACGACGGTGCCAACCGACATGGATCAAGAAGCAATTCCCACACAGGCAGCTACAACTGTAATAGTTGTACCAGAAACAGTGCCACAAAATAGTCCAACTAAAATTGTTGATCCAGCAGCAGAGACAGAGACCACGCCTGAAATTGATGAATTCACGAAAAATGAAATAATTGCAGAAGTAAACGTCGAACAAGAGGCAATAATTGTAGAAACAAATACAATGTCGCAAACAGGTAAACAAAAGGGGATTAAAGTTGACATATGAAATAATTCTTTATTATATTTTCTTCTATTCTATTTGCAACAGAAATTGCAAGTGCTGCGGCTCCGGAACTAGTAGAGGAGCCAAGGAGCACAACAGTGCCAATTGAGCAAATTGCTTCGCATGGAATTAATCCTACGCCTCAAGTTGAAGGCGTAACGGAGATGGAATGCGAAACAACAGCATCAAATGTGGCAAGGGTGCCAAAACCAGCTGAAAAAGAGACCACGTCAAATGGACTCAGTTTGTTGGCTGCGTACAGCTCAGATGGGGATACAGATACGGAAAATGTACACGAAATAGACGATAGCGACAATGAGGACGATGTGGTCGAAGTGCCTGTGCCAGCTAATATATCCTCCGGTCTGCGACAGGTTGTTGCTTTGAGCTCTGCAAGCAGCAGCGACTCGGACTCGGAGGGCGAGTATCTCACTGTGCTGCGGAAGAAGATTGATAAACGCATCAATACGGAGGAAATCGATGAGGAAGAAGACGATGAGGATGAGGATGGCACTCGTCCCACACATCGCCGTCAGCCGCCCAAAGTGCGCGGTGAAATGTCGTTGGATGAGCTGCCACCAATTGATCAGCTAGAGATTACGGTGCCAGAGGATGAGTGCATTGAGCTGGGCAAGGTGCAATCGATCGTTGATCAACTGGTGTTGGTCAGCGTGCTGCCCAATTCGATGTTGTTCGATCTGGACACTGTTCTGTTTCTGGAAAAGGGCCGCAAAGTGCTTGGCCAGGTGTTCGATGTGCTCGGCCAGGTGGCCGATCCGCTGTATTGTGTACGCTTCAACACCAATCAGCAGATCAAGGATCGGGGCATTAACATAGGCGACATTGTCTATTGTGCCCCGCAAACGGAGCACACTCAGTTTGTTATATTGTCAAAACTGATGCAGGTGCGAGGCTCGGATGCATCGTGGGAGCATGATGTGGAGCCGCCGCCTCGTTTCATTGATTACTCCGATGATGAGGAGGAGCGCGAAGCGCGTTGGGAGCAACGTAAAAAGCGTCAACGTGAACGCACCAATTCCACAGACTCTGTGGAGACGGTGGCCACCACCACCACCACGAACACGGAGTCAACGGAGTTGACGCCCCGCCAACGTGGACGTCGCGGCCAACGGGATAGTCGGCACTCTTACAATTCCCAAAATGGCAACCAGCCGCAGCAGCAGCAGCAGCAACGGCAACAGCAGCAGAGTCCAGCTCGTGATACACAGTACAACTATCATCCCAGCTATAATCCTGGTAGCTGGCACTCCAACTATTATCACAATTATCATCCGCCGGCGGCCAACTTTAATATGATGCCAGGCATGCCGTTTCCCATGCCCCAACATGGCTATGGCTATATGCAACCACCGCCTCATCCCTATGGAATGCCTCCACCGCATGCGATGGGCATGGCAATGCCACCACCGCCACCCCACATGTATCATCCACATGCGCCGCCTCAGCAGCCATCCTACAACCAGCGCCAACAGCCGCCCAATTCGGGCAATTAGTTTAAGACTAAAAATACGTTAACAGACATGATTCGAATTTCTATCTATAGAACATGAAGTAAGATAAAAAAAAATATATGTATGCAAAAAATGTAAATGTTGGTTATTTTTTATATGTTTGATATTTTGATGCCCTGTTCCCAAGTGGCTTATGGAGTATATCCTTTTAACTGGCGATAACAGAATATTTTACGCATTTATTTATCATTTTAAAATAATTCTTTATTTTTAGTTTCAATTTCAAATTAACCCTCATTAATTGCATGCCCTGTTATTAAATGGAATAAGGAGTATATTGGATTGTTGGAATACTCTCTATACTCCTGATAAATGGGTACATGATATTAAAATTGTTTTTCAAGGCGATAACTGCATATTTTCTGCATTTATTTATCATTTTAAAACATTGTTCTTTAATATAAATATCACCCTTATTTTATTTCATTTGATTTGCTTGTATTTTATTGCTTTTTGCCACACTTCGTTCTTCTTCTTCTTCGTTCAACTCTAATTAATAATTAATCACTCAATTGTAATTTTTTTTCTAATGCGATTTTCTTTATTCCAATAAAAAACTCGTAAACAATTTGCTTTTGTGTTGATTTTTAAAAATGTTCTCGTTAAAATGTTTTTGTTTTGTTTTTTTTTTTTTTTGTATAAAAAGGTACTTAATCTGTGTGGGATCTCAACAATAACGCTGATTGCAGGTGTGTTTTGTGTGTGCGCCTTGTAAATATGTTTAGTTAAAAATGTATGGGCAATACCCAATTGACAAACACTCTAAGGCAAAGAAAGGATAACTCAAAACGTTCAAGGATAAAATTGTTTGATCTTATAAAATGGATTATACGTTTTTTTTTTGTATGGTATTGTTAAACTTATGTATGTGTACTAGAGATAGATTGATAGATTTTTAGCATTTAGGGATTGTAGGTATTTCAAAATTAGAATCGTTTTAGGTATTCAATTATATAAAAGCGCAATTCTTAATTAACATATATATACATCATTCAACTTGGATATGGTGTGGGAAAACCATTTTAAATTTCTTGTTACTTAAGTATTCCGTATTCTAACACTGAACTTTAGAAAAGCTTATGAAATTGGTCAATAGAAATGATTTATCTTAAAGTATTTGGTGACTTGTAGAAAATATTTTTCGAGGATTTTCTTGAATTTTTAGTTGTTATTGGGCAGATATATAAATATTACTATTACTCATAAAATAGAGCACTCGTTGTTTGGAGTTTCGTTAGCTTGTCAACTGGGCTGATTATAAGAATATATAGGTGTATATACTATATATATATATATATGTTTGCTTTAGTATATAATACAGCAATTAAAACTTTTGGCGGAAGCACTGTGAGTCATTTAAAAAGCTGCCAATAAACAATTGTTAATTTTGTGGTTGTGTTTTTGTGTGTAAATAGATGTGTATATATATATATATATATAATATTTATATATGTTTCTGATAAGGGTGGCATGCAAAATATATAAATATATATATTGTGATTGAGCTTATTCGAGAGGCAACCAAAGTGGCGCCACAGGCACATATGAGAATGATGATGATTTGTGGCATCATTCTAGAAATGCGTACTTAAATCTATTTCGATTTATATAAACAAAAAATATTAAAACAGACAACAATATGCAGCTAACAAATTCTACACAAGAAAAAGAAAAAAAGAAAAACTCAGTTGGCTAAACGGGGGCCAATTTGCGGGCGCGGCTTGAGCAGCACCAGAATGCAAGTGATATTATCTTGGGAATCACGCTCCTTGGCAGCCTCCACCAGCAGTTTGGGAATGTCATCGAGCTTCGTTTGCGGATCAGCAAGGCACTCATAGACCGTATCCACGATAAAAGCCTCGGGCACATGATCCCACAATCCATCCGAGCCAAGGACCAAAAAATCATGTGCCTCACTCAATGGCACATCAACGAAATCCGGTTCAGCAATCACTGCCTCAAGACTATAGTCGCCAATGGAACGACCCACATTCAGTATGCCATTGACGCGCCACTGACCCTGGGCATGGATAACGCTGCCACCGCACAACTCGATGCGTCGCCGCTCATCCACAGCTTCCGGTTTGTGTGGCTTCACCAGCTGCAACTGTGTACGTTCACCCACCAGCAGCGCCTTCGAGTCACCTACCCAGGCAATGCACAACTGACGATCGTCGGTGATCAGAGCACAGACGGCTGTGGTGCCGCTGGTGATGCGTTTTCTCGCAAACCGTTCATCCGCCTGCAGAAATGACGTCTCAAAAGCTGTACGATAGAAATCCACACTGCTCTCCATGGACTCCGGTTCACGTCGCAGCTGCTCAGCCAACAACTGGGGCAACTGACTGGTCACATAGCTGGCGGACAGGGCGCCCGAATGGCCATCGAAGACGCCAAAGAAGCGACAATCCGGGTGATTCTTCAGCTGATAGATGGCACCGAAGCGCTCCAGGCACACATGACGATCCTCCATTTTACGCGGCTTATTCTTAATCGCTGAAGCACTACAAGTCGGGGGCTGGGACTCCAATGATGCGCACTGACAGCTGCCTGGCTCCGTGCAGAGGATGCCATCATCTGCATAGAATTGTAGCTTCTCCAGTGCCGCATTATCCGTCAGCGTGAGCAGCAGCTTATCCAACTGTGTGGCAACATACTTTTGCAATTTCAGCAGATCATATTGTGGCTCCGCAATGTCCAAATTCGTTTCAAACTCCTTGGCATGGCGTATCTCGTGCTCTACTTGCTCCCGGGCCAAATGGAGCAGCTTCAACTGGAAGCCCTGCGGACAGCCGCGTGTGCTAAGCTGTTTCCAAATGGCGGCAACAATTTCGGCTCGTCGCTCGTCTCCGGTGACTTTGTAGGTGTCGTTGCTGCTGCGCGTTACACAACTTCCATTGCGGGCCAACAATAATTCGTTGTTCGCGTTTTGTTCGCCGCTTTTGTTGCTGCTGCTGGCTACAAATTCCTTAAATTTCAGTAATCGGGCACATTTCGTTGCGGCGTCCGCATCGGTCGACATATTTTGCAATCAGCTGGCTTGGCTGTTGTTATTGAAACATGTGGCTTAATTAGCAATGACGATGATTCACCAGCTTTAACATATCTATTTTTTTTACGCAATGTTTCTATTTGTTTATATATGCTATGCAGCGTGACCGTTTCGTGCTAACTGGAATATACTGCTTAACTTCTCACGAGTATCGATACTTTAATTCTTACGATAGTCATCGATTTGAGATGTGTGAATGGCAATGCGTCTGCTTCTTCTTGCATTGCCGGCAGCAACAGCACTCAGCTGTTGCTTTGTTGTGTGTTGCAGCATCAAATTAATTTTATTTTCAATTCTTGTGTTATTGCTTTTGCTTGAAATGTATGCTTAAGCATACATATATACAGAATGTCAACCCCGCTCGAACAGCAGACAGATGAGCGCGAAGCCCTGCAATCTATCTACGAAGGCGATGACAATTTCAAAGAAATTAACTTGACCACATTTCAATATAAAGTAAAAAGCCACATGTGCAACGAACACTTAAAATTATTGTTATTAATGTGTGAAATGTTTTTAGTATGGCGAGGAAGATAATTACAAGTCATTTCTGGTGGAGCTGCAATGGGGCGATAACTATCCAGATGAAGCGCCTACGATTAATATGAACACCTTCTACAATCGCAATCTGTTAGCTAAAATTAATCTCAACGCTTAGCAATAAATTAATATAAAATGTACATTTCCAGATTGCCCGCCGTCAAGGAGGAAATCCACGCGGCGCTTAGCACAGAGGCCTCCCAATGGCTGGGCTGCGGCATGACTTATACACTTTTCGAGTGCATCAAGGATAATATTGAGCAATTGACTGCCGGTCAGACGGAATGTGTACCAACTGTGGTCGCTGTGGACGAAGGTGTCGGGGCACTCAAGATATCCGATGCCACAGCGGATGCCAAGCAAAAAGAGCCGAAAAAGGAGCAGCTGACCAAGTCACAGAAGCGTCGACAATGGGAACGAACTGACCACAAAGGCGAACGGGCACGTGGCCACGATTGGGTGGACATAGTTAAGCATTTATCGCAGACGGGCAGCAAAGAGGACGCCGCAGCCGCCTTGGAAATTGCAATGGCAGCAGCAGCCGCTAATCCTGTGCTGCATCCGCTAAACACTTGAGCAGTGACGCCGGCCAAATGCAACTAGTTAACTAATTACAAATATCAGACACTCTAATCGATCAACCAACGAAAAAATAGTAAAAACAAATGAGTCAAATGAGTTCTGTTCTGTTCTATTAAAGCCGATCAATTTACGCACGCTTGTCCGGCTCGTTTGGACAGACAAGGCCAGCCACCTTGCCACTTGCTATTGGCTGGGGTCAAGCACATTTACGTGTGGAAAACCAAATCATTTGAAGAAGTTCCAGTCGAAATTGGTTTATGCACTGCGACAGTCGTTTATTTTGGTGTTGCTGCTGATGATGTAATTTAAACGCAATTCTGTTACAGTTTGAACAGCTTTAATTGGCGATCCCCTTAGCACTTGCTTAACTGTAAACATATTGCCAGTTTATGACTGACTCTTGTCAAGTTAAAAACACACAGTTTTAAATACTGCAAAACAATTTGGTCGCGCTTCGCTTATCATTTGTGTGTAAACCGGTTCAGAAACGCCTTGAGCTTTAGGCACGCCCGCGTCTGATAGCATACCAATATTATACATACATATACATATGTTTAATCCACAATGGGTCACAAATTCTCTTGCCTGAAAGTGTGTACAAATTCTGACGAATCGCCTAAAAGTGAGACGGACGCGACAAAGGTGCGCATGCGCAATGTCAATGCAAATCTATTGACGGCTCCGGGTGAGTATTTGTGCAAATAGTTGAAATAGATACAGTGAACCTTCAGTAAGTAAACTGCTTAGTTTTTGGTGGTAATTTCAATTTGTTCAAGATTTAACATTCGTAGGAAATTTGGCTATTTCTTTAAACATGCCTCAAAAGATATCGCTTCAAATTTTGAGACATTTCTAATCTGTAAAAACTGCAATATTCGAGCGTTCACTGTATTTGGCATATTTTGTTTATTTTCTACAAACTTGTTTAAGGCTTGTTTAGGCTTTAAAGATGTTTAGTTAAACGTAAACGGAAAAAATGTATTCATAGGAAATTTTGTTATTTTTGCAAACTTTTTTAAGTCGTAGAAAAATGTATAATTCGATTATAATTCTACATTTATTTTTGGTTTTCTGTATTTCTTTTGTAGTAATACTCAATTAATGTAAGAAAAAACTTACATTTGCTCAGTTTGAAAATCAATTTCTATTGGTTTTCTCAATGCTCAAAATAGAAAAGAAGTCATCGAATATGCCCCAAAAGAGAATAATTTCTATTTTTAATTATTTCAAATCGCTAAAAATTGCAATAATCGAGCGTTCACTGTAATTGGCACATTGTGTTTATTTTGTACGTGTATGCGACAATGCGAATGCATGCAAATATTACCTAATAACGATATTGCCTTTTTTGCCAGCCAATTTGATGATCACAGAAGGCGTACGTGTAAAATTCAAATCAACCTGCCCACAATCCAAGATAGATAGACACACTATTTACATATATATATAAAATCATTAAATACCTACAAAGACTGAATTCCATTTTGCTGCTAAGACTTATTCATCAATTATTCTGGAAATTGCTTGTACTTGAATGTTGAATAAATAAGAAAACACCTGGAAGGCTGTCAAATATCTTAAACAGCAGTCTCAAAAATTCGAACAAGTGTTCAGATATATTTATTCCAAATGAAAATTGCTTGAAATTGAACATTTCGCATTTTAGTCATTTCAGGTGTGTGTGTGTGTGTGTGAAAAAAAATGTGGGAATTTTTGGCCATTATCGAACTTTAAAAGTCGCTTTTTATTTAACTATTTTTCAGGTGTGTAAATTACCTTATAATTATATTTTTTAATCCTAAAACAATTATTAATTATTATTTTCGAAAGGTTTTAATGTTAAAAGAAGCAAAGCTGATTATCTGGTTTTTACACCCAACTTTTAATTAAATTAGCAACAGAGTATTGGCATCGAAATTAATGATAATGATATTAAACCGGTTTATAGACCCAATATTTTTGAAAGAGCACCTAAAATTGGGTTAAAAAGCAAAACTATGATCAAAAAGCCCTTGCTTTTTAAAATCAGTTGAGTTTTGACGAAGTTATGGCATTTTGAAGTTTCGACCTATGCCCATACACCGATATATCGATTTTCAGGCTATAATTTTTACTTGTCTTCCGACCTCAAATTTCATTTTTAACTTTAAATGTACGATTGATTTAGGGGCAAAACTATGATCAAAAAGCCCTTGCTTTTTAAAATCAGTTGAGTTTTGACGAAGTTATGGCATTTTGAAGTTTCGACCTATGCCCATACACCGATATATCGATTTTCAGGCTATAATTTTTACTTGTCTTCCGACCTCAAATTTCATTTTTAACTTTAAATGTACGATTGATTTAGGGGCGAAACTATGATCAAAAAGCCCTTGCTTTTTAAAATCAGTTGAGTTTTGACGAAGTTATGGCATTTTGAAGTTTCGACCTATGCCCATACACCGATATATCGATTTTCAGGCTATAATTTTTACTTGTCTTCCGACCTCAAATTTCATTTTTAACTTTAAATGTACGATTGATTTAGGGGCAAAACTATGATCAAAAAGCCCTTGCTTTTTAAAATCAGTTGAGTTTTGACGAAGTTATGGCATTTTGAAGTTTCGACCTATGCCCATACACCGATATATCGATTTTCAGGCTATAATTTTTACTTGTCTTCCGACCTCAAATTTCATTTTTAACTTTAAATGTACGATTGATTTAGGGGCAAAACTATGATCAAAAAGCCCTTGCTTTTTAAAATCAGTTGAGTTTTGACGAAGTTATGGCATTTTGAAGTTTCGACCCATGCCCATACACCGATATATGGATTTTCAGGCTATAATTTTTACTTGTCTTCCGACCTCAAATTTCATTTTTAACTTTAAATGTGCGATTGATTTAGGGGCGAAACTATGATCAAAAAGCCCTTGCTTTTTAAAATCAGTTGAGATTTGACGAAGTTATGGCATTTTGAAGTTTCGACCTATGCCCATACACCGATATATCGATTTTCAGGCTATAATTTTTACTTGTCTTCCGACCTCAAATTTCATTTTTAACTTTAAATGTACGATTGATTTAGGGGCGAAACTATGATCAAAAAGCCCTTGCTTTTTAAAATCAGTTGAGATTTGACGAAGTTATGGCATTTTGAAGTTTCGACCTATGCCCATACACCGATATATCGATTTTCAGGCTATAATTTTTACTTGTCTTCCGACCTCAAATTTCATTTTTAACTTTAAATGTACGATTGATTTAGGGGCGAAACTATGATCAAAAAGCGCTTGCTTTTTAAAATCAGTTGAGTTTTGACGAAGTTATGGCATTTTGAAGTTTCGACCTATGCCCATACACCGATATATCGATTTTCAGGCTATAATTTTTACTTGTCTTCCGACCTCAAATTTCATTTTTAACTTTAAATGTACGATTGATTTAGGGGCGAAACTATGATCAAAAAGCCCTTGCTTTTTAAAATCAGTTGAGATTTGACGAAGATATGGCATTTTGAAGTTTCGATCTATGCCCATATCGATACATCGATTTTCAGGCTATAATTTTTACTTGTCTTCCGACCTCAAATTTCATTTTTAACTTTAAATGTACGATTGATTTAGGGGCGAAACTATGATCAAAAAGCCCTTGCTTTTTAAAATCAGTTGAGTTTTGACGAAGTTATGGCATTTTGAAATTTCGACCTATGCCCATATATCGATTATTAGGCTATAATTCAATATTTTTGAAAGAGCACCTAAAATTGGGTTAAAAAGCAAAGGCGCCAAATCTGCTTAACACTTTTATTAGACAATTTGAAATTGGCTTAGGAATGTTAACTGGTTCCATTTGTCATTTGTACATAGTTTTGAAATGAGTAATGTCGACTTATATATAGTATTATATTTATGCACATTCAAATTAAAACAATTGCAGTGCATGCAAATCGGTGATGATATTTATGATGATGATGATGATGATGCTGATGATGATGCTGATGATAATGATCAAGTTGAGGCCGCTCCAGGCCTATTTGCTCGCAGATAAATCAATTAAATTGGCCTCATTCGTTGCGGCTGTGAATCAAGACTCGACTTGGAGCACGAAACCATCAAGCGATGACGTCGTCGCCCAGATGTTGGTAATATTTAGCTTCTACTGCCAAGAGCTAAGAGCCAACGCCAACGGACGGACACAAATCACTTCCCGTTCATAATTAATAATAACAGAGAGATACACAGACAAAGAGAGGGAGAAAGAGAGAGAGAGACTAACTAACGGTTAGCTATAACAAGAAAGAGCACTGTAGAGGGGAAAGCTAGACGAGCAGATAATCTGTAGACAAGTTTTTAGCCATCATAACACCCTGTAAGCTCAAAAGATTTTCTTTCAAATAGTTTTTGAATAGATATGAATTTAGAAACTACTTTAAAGTATGAGTAATATAAGCAACAAAACAGATAATACCAGAATTGCCTGTAAGGCAACAAAAATGTGCCTTAAAAAATCCCTGGTTATGCTTTCTGTTACATACCTTTGCACAGCCCCATCATACTCCATTTGGCCACTTCTACGGCGTACAGGGTATGCAAACAGAGAGCAAAAGAATTAGAGAGCGTTTGCTTTTGCCAGCCAGCCAGAAAGTACCTCGATTTCAATTCTAAAACTGATCAGTGTGATTTAAGCCGTCGCAGCGTTCAGTTTCGGTTTTGGGTTCTATTCGTATTTCGTTTTCGGTTCCGGTAATATTATTGTTTCAAAAAAGTAGCGCTAGTTTCTAAAGAAACTTTTCCGTTACGCTTTTTCGGTGTGTGTGCGTGTTGTATTGTATTGTGATCTTCAAGCAGACAGACAATGGGCAATTGGTATCGCAACTATGCGCCAAGTTGGCTACAACGCTGGATACCTCCACCATCTCCAGCCAGGCGCATAAATCCATTTCGCAGCATACGTCCCGATCCCGATATTGAAAGTAATGCATAGTAATTAAACTGTGAAAACGACAAGCAGAATATAAATTCTTGATTCAAGTGGAAAATAACTTCTTTTTTTTAAAACAATTATTAAACGAGCTGCGCCATTTATTATGTGATTTATTTATTGCGGACCCCATAAATGGCATTTGCGACACTCTGCAGAAAACCAATTAATAATTGTTGGGTTCACTTATTTATTTTTTCGCCTATGACTTCACTCGTTTTTTTTTGTATTAGTTTTGTTTTGTTTTTGTTTTTGTTGTTTTTTTTTAGTTGTTTGACATGTTTTGTGTTTTGCATATTTTTGGAATTTGTTGCGTTATTATTTGTTCGTTATAAAATACTTTTATTTTTGTTTGATATTTGCATTTATTTCCTGCTCAATAGCATCAACTCATGCCTCAAATATTCATTACAATGAATCATTTTCTTGACAGACTTAAGGCTATCAAGTCTCCCATCTTCTAGCTGTCAAACTTAGCATCCCAAAAAAAAACCCCAAAAAAAAAAACAATTTTGTGATTAAAAACATCAATTGAAATTGGGGTCTCTGGGTGCAGCCATGTGGAAATGCAAATAGAATTAGCAAAAGCATCTGTTTGGGATCGCGTTGGGATCGAGATTTATTGAAAAGTTAAAAGCATCAATAAAATATTATTTTAAATGTATGCTTATCATTGTAGCTTATTATTTTACATCTCAGATTCATTTAAGAATTTTGTATCTATGCTGCGTATATTGACAATAAAAACAAACATTTCATGATCTAATTTTCTAAATATGTTTTTTTTGCTTTTCACCATTTAAGACCGTATACAAAAAGTTCAATTTAAAAGTTGATGCAATTTACTAAATATTTTTCTCTTGCTCTCTTGCAAGAAAACATTAAAAAAGTTAATTTTTAAAGCAAATAAGTAAATCAACATGCTAGCCAGATGGAATCTCTTGCCATTATTGTTGGGACACACTAAATAGATATTTGAAAGTATTGTAGAAAAATGATTTGAAGATTTCACAGATGAACTCAATAGGAAATATATGTTTTTTTAGCAAGCATAAAAATACATTTGATGGATTAATATGTGCGTTTTTTTTATAGAACTCGATCAAAAGTTAAGTATACGTATTTTGTTGGGGAAATACAAAACTGTCCATCAGCAAGTTTTGAATGTTATTGCAATGAATTCCGCGTTGTTCACAAACATGATGTCTTTAGTCTAATTTTATGTTTCAATACTCTTGCTTAGGGTATAATAGTTGGGTTGTGAAATTTGTAACGACTGAAAGGATAGAAGTCAACTAAAAAGCAAGATTAAAAATAAATTTATAAAAATCAATTTTCTGTCAACGATTTTTTTCTAAGCTTAAAAGATAATATAATATGTCTGTCAGGGTATTAAATCTTCGACTAGATCTCTTCTTAGTGCTGTTACTGTGGGCGACTTTTGTCTATCAAAAATCGCTCATACGCCCGATTGTCCACTCTGGGAATTAATTGTGTTGGCATTGAACTTTTGGACAGTGTGCCACAAATTGTATTTGTTTATGGCCAAAGGCGATTATTCAACAAATCTGTTTTGGCTGCAACAATTTGACTGAAAGACTCTGAGACTCAATCGAGCTGGCCGCCCAGCTTTTCATAATGAGATCATCACGAGATCTGTAATCCACTGGATGACCTCTAATTATTTTTATGTCAGAGAATTAAATCAAATTGTTGACTGTGATTTTGATGCTCGTACAGATTCTGGCAGCTCGGCGGTGCTGGGCGTGCAGCGAGTGGATCTTTGTCTGGAGGACAATCACGAGGAGCACCACACAAGTCATTTCTATGCGGCGGCAGCCAAGGAGGCGCTGATTGTGCGGCGTGGCGATCCATTCCGGCTGCGCATCTACTTCACGCGGGACTATAGTCCCAGCAAGGATGCGATTAGTTTCATATTCAGTGTAACAGATGATCCCAAGCCGAATCCGGGTCATGGCACACTGATGGCTCTCGTGCCGCACGATGGCATAGATTATTTGGGCGATGCCCTGGAATGGGGTGCCGGCATTGAGGCCCATGAGGGTCAGATTCTAACAGTGCTGGTGAAGCCGCCAACTACATGCTCGGTGACCGAATGGCGTCTGGATATCGATACTAAGCTGCTGGGTGATGGTTCCCGCAGCTATCAACTGCCCCTGCCCATTTATGTGCTCTTTAATCCTTGGTGTCCCGAGGATCAAGTCTACATAGAGAATCGGGAAGAGCGCAAGGAGTATGTGATGCACGACACGACTTTGATATGGCGTGGCTCCTACAATCGATTGCGTCCCTCAGTCTGGAAGATTGGCCAGTTCGAGCGACATGTGCTCGAGTGCAGTATCAAACTGCTGGGCACCGTGGGTCGAATCCCGCCTGCCTATCGAGGTGATCCGGTGCGGGTGGCCCGGGCACTGTCCGCCCTGGTCAATTCGGTGGACGATGATGGTGTGCTGTTGGGCAATTGGACGGAGGATTTCTCGGGCGGCACAGCGCCGACCAAATGGACGGGCTCAGCGGAGATTTTGCAACAGTTCCACAAGACTCAAAAGTCGGTGAAATTTGCCCAGTGTTGGAATTTCAGTGGAGTCTTGGCAACGATAGCCCGTGCTCTGGGCATACCTTCACGTGTCATCACTTGCTACTCCTCCGCCCATGATACACAGGCATCCCTAACGGTGGATGTGTTCATCGATGCGAACAACAAGAAGTTGGAGGCGGAGACAACCGATTCCATTTGGAATTATCACGTGTGGAACGAGGTGTGGATGCAGCGACCGGATTTGGGTGTGGGCCAATTCGGTGCCTATGATGGGTGGCAGGTGGTGGATGCGACGCCGCAGGAATCGTCCGATAATATGTATCGAGTGGGTCCCGCATCCGTGCTAGCCGTAAAGCATGGCGAAATCCTGCGCCCCTTCGACTGTGGCTTCGTCTACTCGGAGGTCAATGCGGATAAGTTATATTGGCGCTACAATGGTCCCGCCCAGCCGCTGAAGCTGTTGCGCAAGGATACGCTGGCAATTGGTCATCTGATCAGCACCAAGGCGGTGCTGAAGTGGGAGCGAGAGGATATCACCGATAGCTACAAGTATGAGGAACGCACCGAGGAGGAAAGGAGCACCATGCTGAAGGCATTGAAGCAATCTCGTCATGCGTTCAGTCGCTACTACCTCAATGACAATTTCAATGAGGTCGAGTTCAGCATGGAGCTAAAGGATGACATCAAGGTGGGTGAGAACTTTACCGTTGTGCTCCAGGTGAGCAACAAGAGTGAAGAGCGGATTCATCAGGCCACAGGCCAGCTCAACTGTGATGCCGTCCTCTATACGGGCGTCGGTGCGGAGGAGGTCAAGATCATGGGCTTCGAACTGGATCTGAAGCCGAAGAGCACCGAATATGTACGCATGGAGGTCACATTCTTTGAGTACTTTGAGAAGCTATCATCGCAGGCCGCATTTCAAATCTCGGCCGCGTGTCGCGTCAAGGATACCGACTACGATTATTATGCTCAGGATGATTTCCGTGTTCGCAAGCCGGACATCAAGTTCCAGCTGGGCGATGCACCGATTGTCGCCCAGCAGGAGATCGACGTGATTCTACGACTGGCCAATCCATTGCCCATACCACTCCATCGTGGCGTCTTCACAGTCGAGGGCCCTGGCATTGAGCATCCGCTCAAGTTTAAGGTGAGCATGACTTTTCGCAACTATATATCAAACATAATCTCTAATCTCCACATCCCTTGCAGATTGTTGAAGTTCCTGTGGGTGGCACTGCAGCGGCGACCTTTAAGTATGTGCCACCGTATGCGGGTCGTGGCACAATGCTGGCCAAGTTCAGTGCCAAGGAGCTGGACGATGTGGATGGCTATCGGCACTACGAGATTGAGCCCCGTCCCGGCGATATACTCCAACCGAACGGAAGTCACAGGAGCAGCAATATCATACGAAGACGCACCGATGTCATTCCCTGAACCTCAACTTGTTCGCCTTTTCTATATGTTTTTTTATGTACATTTTGTTTTAAGTTTAAGTTTTGACTTTAAGTTTAAGTACTAAACATTATGAAAAAAAGTGTGAAAAAGATGAAATGAAGCAGCTCACTCAGAACCAGAATAATCACACTGATTTCTAGAATTTCTCAGCAAGTAAATTTATAAAATTGAAGTTTGTGGCTTTCCAAAAACCAGGGCTTGCATTTCTTAATTTCGTGGTGGATTTTTTCTAAAATTTAGAAAATATATGTTACATTTTCAGAAGCAGAATTCTCATTTTAGTTTTTGTGTTACTCATATTAATTATACATTATTAATTTAGGAGTTCACAAACACAATTAAATTTCTACTTTATAGAACTGCATTTTTTGATAATCAAAAATATTAAAAAAATATATATATATATATATATATATAAACACTATGTTTTTGGGTTTGTTGATTTTTAATTTTTAGAAAAATGTTTTCTTATATTTAGAAATAATTGTTGAAAACAAGAAAAACTCTCATTTTAGGCCGATATTTATTATTTTTTTGTGAATTTTGTTGCCGGTTTAATTATCCGTATCCTTGGGCAGAATATCGTCCATGCCGAGTGCAAAGCTGGGCTTCTTGGCCGTCTTCACCAGATAAATGCCGCGTGATTCTCGCGGCACCGGATCGCCCATCAGAATCTTGCCACCGGTGCAGTTCTTGCCACGCAGCTCCTCCAATGTGCCACACGGCATGCCATAGAAACCCTTCTCACTGTTTATTGACTCCGCATAGTACTCATAGGATCGACCATGACTGCAACCGGCTGGAAGATATTTATACGTACAGGTTTTATTTGTATTTTATTTATTTATTACTTTTGTACTCACTGAAAATCTGGGAAATTTCGTTGCAGCCCGGCTGTGGGGGACCACCGCCATTGGGGTAGAAATCGACCATGCCGATGGGCTTCTTGAAACCCAAGTAGCCCGCACAGCTGTGAATGACATCCACGAAATTGGCATCCGTTTCATCCAAATGGTTCTCCGGCCCAATGCAATTCTCGAATGCGGGTCGTGCCGGATCCAAGCCAGTTATGCGATCCACACGATATTTGGTATAGGAGCCCGCATAGCCCATAATATGGGCACCCAGACTATGACCAATTAGATGGATACGCTGCGGATCCGCATCCTTCTCCTCGACAAGCAGATCAATCAGTTTGGCCACCGCTCGACCCACTTGAACCGTATAACGCGCCGGCGTCAGATAATAGATATTATCCGCCTGATCCTTCCAGTTGATGGCAAACACATTCACCTGACCCCGCTCTATATATGCACCCCTTATCGACTGTATCGAATTGCTCATCGTACTCGATTTCCAGCCATGCACAAGAATCTTGGTATCCAATTTGGCATCGAATTTCTCGGCCAATTCCTGCCAAGTGTCGCGCTTGTGACGCACACGCTGAACATCATTGTCATCGATCCAGAAATTGGAACTATGCACAGCATCACTAGCGCGGTCAAAATAATTTAAATTTCAATTAAATTAATTATTAAATTATGAATCATTTTCTGTAGAGAATTGTTAACAGCAGCAGCAAATGGCTTGTACACTGTAAGTACTTTTACAAAATAGCGAAATGTTAGTTGATGGAAATGTAATTACATTGGCAGACCATGTTAAGCGCACTTAAAATGCAGCAGCCAGCATTAACAGCGCTCTCTCGATGATCTGCCGGCTGCTACAGCCAAACATTCATTCGTGTCACGCAATCATTTTCGATCTTATCGATTTTCGATTGTTTCTAGAAAACTATGCGCGCGATATGTGTTTTTGTTTGAAACTAAAGCGTAAACAAGATCAGAAATCAGCTACGTAAATCTTACTTGACATGCAACTCAAATTGTATCAACTGTGGTAAACTGATGCGATTCTCTGGCGGTGGCTCGACCAGATAGGCAACCTCTGCCTTGCCATCTCCATTGGGCATGTAGATCCAGGTCTTGTTGTAATTCTCCTGATTCAGCGCCACCTCACCCCGTATGCCAACTGCAAAAGCAATAATTAACAATTAACGAACTCACTTAATAACAAATGTAAATTTTACAGAGTAGGAGCAGGGGTCGGACGACCTGGGCGAGTGCAGCGAATCCTGTGAATAGCCACTGGACAATGACAAAGGTGTTGGAGACCTCGTTGCGACACGGATTAATTACATTGCAGATGCAGGCCAAAGCATTCGACGAAGTCATCTTAACTACTTGCTGGCCACAATTCAACTGAACGGGCCATCAAATTGGCAACTCTGTGGTTAGATCTCAGCATCTCTCTCTTTCTCCCTGACAAGTCTGACGCATTCTGTAATCCTTTTGTTCTTTAAAAACAATAAGCAAAAACGACTTTGTCGAGAGTACCCGACTCGCAGATACTCTGTATGAAAATGTTCCCCTACTGTATACCGGATATCCTAACCAACTGTTTCATACTTCATCATACCCTTTTCTTATGATCATTTTGCTCAGTTTATTAAAAAAAAACCGGTTCAATGAGTAATTAATTCTCTGCCTGCAGCACTTAAAAATTAATCAACAAAAAAAAGTCGGTCAGACTTGAAATACACTCACCTTGCCAGGCAACTGTCAAGTAGAGAAAAAGCAGCCACATTTTCTTTTTATTCTGGATTTCCCATTAAAGTTGGACTCCGAGTGCGACGCTATGTTCCGGTGATTTTTATAGTTAATTGTGAATAGGGCCAGGTGTCAATCATGACTGTCGCTCCCAAAATTCTGGCAGCTAACTCGAAACTTTGAAGGTAACTCGATGACAAACTTATCTGGCACAACGGGTGGCAATTGGGTTAAATTTAAATTAAATTCACTGACGCATTTTAGTGGGGTACAACAAAAACATTGATTTTCCAGATAAAGTAGTTAAATTTAAAGTTATATATTTTCTGTGGTTGTTTTTTACTTTATAATATTTTTACTTATTTATTTATTTATTTAATGTCAAATTAAACTTCAATTATCAAATAAAAAACGGAAGGGAAACAACAAAAATATATAATTTAAAATTTATATCCTACATGTGGAAGATCCAGTTTCTTTTAGCCAACTTAATATTTAGCCATGGAAATCAAAATAATTGGTGTTTGTTTCTACAGGGTAGCGGAAAGAATGTATGTACTCCTTAACTTATGTAAGAAATTGTCAAACAAAAGAACGACAAAAGTATGCCATAACTTTTAATAAAAAATGAGAGCAAAATCTTCTCTACGCCAATTATCGAAAAAAAAAACCATTGAACTTAATTATTTGTTAATGTTAATATATATATATATATATATTTTTAATTATACATATGTTTTCAGTAATATTTTACGTTGCTCATCATTTTTAAAACAATTTTTATATTTAACGTTGCAGTCATCGATATTTATATACACATCTATCGATATATATGTATAAATTTTTTGTTGATATTTTAGTGCTTTCCGCATACTGTCGTATTCTTTAAATGCGTCACTTTTTTTTGAGAAACGCCGAGAAGTTTTGTTGTTTCGTAAATTTTGTAATCGTATAACGACCGCAACTAACCCACCAATAATATAAACAAACAGAAATCTAATCAAAGAAAAAAGAATATGTCGGGAACTACACAGAAATACAAAAATTTCATAGCGGAGCCGATGGGACAGAAATCGGTCACAGAATTAGCAGGAATTGGTGAAACGCTTGGCGGTCGTTTAGCCGAGGCGGGCTTTGATAAGGTAAAAGAAAAGCTGGGAGATGAGACGAGTTAATAATATCATAAATAACGTAATTTAGGCTTACACTGTGCTCGGCCAGTATTTGGTGCTGAAAAAGGACGAGGAGCTGTTCAAGGATTGGATGAAGGATGTTTGCAATGCGAGCTCAAAACAGGCATCTGATTGCTATAATTGCCTCAACGATTGGTGCGAGGAATTTTTGTAAACAACCAGCGGACTTCTGCACAAAAATCTCTGGACAAAGCAATTATTAACACAAAAACAACAACATTATCCACTCTATAATATTCTAAGCATACATATATCGATTGTCCACAGTAACATTAACTCCTAATTAAATGTATAGCGTCTTCTTTCATAATGTAATAAACGTTTATTAATAAGGTCATCATTTTAGAATTTTTCATTCAACACTACATATACTTCAAATATACATCATAGAAGTATGCAATATTCATTCGATATATATTCGTTTGGTGTACATATTTAGCAGTCGATAACGGACTGTAGTTGCGATAAATTTGCGGTGGTTGCCGGACTTTGAAAAACAAAGGTGAATGGAATGAAAGCAGCTGCCTTAAAATTGAACAAACATTTCTTAACAAATAAGCAAACAGTGCAATAAAGTGCAAATCAAGGCAAAAGCGTAACTGGCGCTTTGCTCCACATTGGTAACACGCAATAAACCACATAACAATAATTTCAATTACAAAAGCAAAAAAAAAACAAAAAGTGAAATTAGTACGGCTTTGGCATGCATGCGCTTGTATGTTCGTGTTCGTGTGTATGTTTTTCTTTGTATATAGATTCGTAGACGGAGATAGCTATATACAGTCGCAACACTGTTAAGGTAACGTGTGCAAGCGAGCCAACCATATAGCTTGTGCAGCACAACTCTGTTGTTTCAGAGTTCCAGGCCAAACATTCTGTGCGACGAACGGCTGAATCGACTTTTTTTGTGTGTGCAATGTGCACAACGTTAGCACATTCATTATATTTACTTACAATTCGTAAATAGCGCAATTTATAACAACACCAATAAGCGCAATTTTATTGCGAGCGAAAATCTCAGTTAGTCTGCATTTACACATTGCCCCCTTCGCGACGCATAAAAAAAAATTAATACGTGTGTGTGTGTTCGTGCGTGTGTGTTCGTGTTTTTTTTTTGCGTAAACGTCTCTAACCAAAATCGTAGTTGGAAAAACGGTAGCAACAACGTTTCCTTGGAAAAAAAACAAATTTGTAAATAGTAAACAACAAAATTTTCTAGTAAATGTGAGTAGATTCTAACAAAAAAAAGAGGTTCGGACAAGTCGTAAATGCTTTAACAACAACAACAACAACAACAACAATACTCTCCAGTATGTGTTCCTAAATAGTTGTAAACGTCGTCGTCGTTGTCATTCAAATCAGTGCGATTGGGTGAGTGCGTTTAAGTGTGTGCGTGTGCGTATGCGTGTGTATGCACATGCGTGTCTGTCTGTGTGTGTGTGTTTAGTGTGTGACGTATCGTCGTAAAAAGAGAAAGAGAACGCGCGCGGAGCAGAGCGCGGGGGCGTTAACGGTTCCGGTGAAGTGCTGCGAAAACAGAGAAAGAGAGAGAGAGAGCGTAACGAGCGAGCGCAGTTGGGAGACACAGGCAGGCAGGCATTTAATTTGTGCTCCGTATCCTTTTGCTGCTGCTCGAAAAATTCAATGACCTCATTTGTCTCACGTATGGACATGATATTTCTGTCCATTTCTGTATTTTTTTCTCCCAAAACTAAACAGGACCAATAGCAGCAGCAACAACAGCCAGCAACAACAAAATATCACTCGACGACAAGCTGTAAGAAAACGATCAATTATCGAGTGAAATTTATCGAACCAAAAGCAATAGAAAAAGTAAAAAAAAAAAGGAACCAGGAAAAAAATAAATTAACGGCACAGTCACGGCTCGCAAAACGGAACTCGAGAAAGAAGAGGAAGAACAACATCAAAAACAACAATAGCAAAGCAAACAGCGACAAGCAGCAACAACAACACCAACAACAAATGGGAACCAATTCGGGAGCCACCGCTGGCATCAATAATAAGCCGGTCGGTGGTGCAGCCGTCCTCGGCGTCGGCGTTGCCAACTCAGCTGTCGGCGGCGGTGGTGTTCTCTCCAACAGTTTGGGCGTCTCCGGCGGAATTGGTGGCGGCAGCGGCGGCGGCCTCAGCATTAGC
This sequence comes from Drosophila nr. perissopoda 5 BK-2023a, assembly GCA_035044105.1. Taxonomy (NCBI): domain Eukaryota; kingdom Metazoa; phylum Arthropoda; class Insecta; order Diptera; family Drosophilidae; genus Drosophila; species Drosophila nr. perissopoda 5 BK-2023a. The sequence goes on from JAWNMK010000018.1 coordinate 3,128,467, forward strand.
GGCCTGAGTGGCGGCGGTGGACAAAACTCCAATGTTGGTGGCATTATGGCCGGCATGGGTGGACCAGGTGGCGGCGGTGGTGGCAACATGGGCAGCGATGATGGCATGGGCGGACCTGGTGGCGGTGGCGGCGGCGGTGGACCCAATAATCAGCAGGCTACCACGCCCCAATACACAATTCCGGGCATTTTGCATTTCATACAGCACGAATGGTCGCGCTTCGAACTGGAACGTTCACAATGGGATGTGGACAGGGCCGAGCTGCAGGTGAGTAATTATAATTGTGCCCACTGGGTATCCTTACCGTTTCAATGGATCGCTTACGTTCATACGTTATGTTAGTTTCCAGCCAGCAGCATTTCAACAATATTTTCCTTTGTTTTGTAATCATCTCAAAATCGTTTTATGGTCTGCTTAATTCAGCTAAAACGGCTTGGAAAATGTTATCGCCACTGGAATTGCTTTAGTTTAATATAAATTGCGAAAATTGCAACATTTTGAGTAATGAGCAAGTTTTTTTATGCGGGCAATTACGCAACAATTTCTGCTGCTGCTATAATTTTTATTTATATATATTAATATATATAATGATATTCTGGTTCTTTGTTTGCAAGCCAAAAATATTGACATTTTCGCAACTTGCTGTTTTTCCAAAAATATTAAATGCAATTTAAACAGTTAAAAAACTAAATTAACAACTCTGTGATAAGACATATTTTTTATATCTTGATAAACTCAATTCAAATCTGTGCATTTTAGTTGCACATGGTAATGTTCAGGTTTGGCGGCGCTTTCACCAAAAATTACGCACCGTTCCGTTCACAGTGTTTAAAACGTGTTATCGTTATCGATACTACGCCGCATCGCTGCACTGCATATCGGTGTGAACGTACCGTTACGCTCTGAAAATCAAATGACATTCAAAACGTCACACTGCCTGCAATTGGAAACAAGTTGACGGCGCTGACGCTGTTTTTATTCTGCACACACGTATGCGTCTATCTATCTATGTGTGTATATTTGTCGCAAAATTGTATGAACCTGTTCGCCTTGTTTGTTTCACCAAAAAAAGAATAAGAAATCGAAGTTGGGAGTGGGCAGCAGCGAGACTAGACGACGACGACGTCAGCAGCGCCCCTGGAAGCCATTTTAGCGCTTTTGCATACAAAGCTATGCACATGTGTGTGTATGTGTGGACATATGTGTATGTATGTGTGCATACACATGTCGTGTGCCGGGCGCTGCTGCTTGCGTCTATTTCTGGCCTTCGGCCTGTTTGTGTGTCAGTGTCAGTGCTGTCCGGTGCCTGCTGCTGCTGCTGCTGCTGCACATGAAACGTCCTTGTGTATGTGCCGGTGCTGCGCTGCTGCTGCTGCTGGTTCATTATACATTATCTTCCTACTCTTTGGTTCCTTTTCTACTCTTCTCTGACTGCCAGCTGTTAATTAGTCAATTTGTTTTGCATTCGACTTATTGCTCAGTGTGCGCTGATGATGATGACAGCGATTAGAAAAAATTTCCGCTGCATCTGTCATTTGCTATCTACAATTTATTTACATTAATTTTTTCATCCTCTATCTCTTTTTCCGCATTAATTACAAATTGCTAAAAACAAATTCATTATTCACATTTTGTACCAACAAAATGACTGCATATTTTAATGAAAAAAAAAGAAAATAAATATAATGCACATTCCATCTTTCAATTCTGCTGCTGTCTTCCCAGTCGTCGTCGTCATCGTTGTCGTTGCATGTCTCTGAGTAATTTGAAATTTTTGCTTAGCGTAAACAAACAGACACATGCAGGCAGGCACACAAACACTAGGGCAAACTCATTGCGATTGTTGCCGTTCCATGAAGTGTGCCCTTTTTGCGCTGAATACCTTCTTTTTTTCAGCAGCTCTTTAACAGTAACTGCGCACGCTAACAGCATTCTAACATTTGAGAGGTTAATGCGTGCTCTTTAATTAGCAATTGCGCAAAATGAAATGCCATTGAACGTTAATTCAAATGCTGAACATGTTCCCATTAACAGAACCAGCAGCAGTTGTATGCTCCTCCCCTCTTACGTTTACTTCCAGCGACATGTTCTATTGCTCTCTTCTTAGACACGTCTGGCCAGTTATTAGCTTATGTTGGAATTGTTATTGTTACTTGCAAGGCACGAAATCTTAGACCCTTATGCGTTCATTATTATGCACCTTTCTGTTGTTACTGTTCCTGTTCCTTTTCTCCTTTAGCGTTTATTGGGTGTCAATAAGCTACATAAGCTTATATTGTTTCAGTTGCTGTCGAAGCGAGTGGAGAGAGTAAGAGCGAAGAGTTAAATATACGACTAGAAATTTATGGAAAGTCGACAGCGTTGCAATTTATTTGTGTTACGCAGATTGCGCTGACGGTAAATGTGGCCAGACTCTCGCCTTGTTCCCGCCTTCCCTTTTCAACAACTAATTGAGCAAGCCTGTAATTTTATATTACAATTAATTGAATATAATTGTTTTTCATTTGCGGCCAGCCTGGCGCAACGGAGCGTCAATTATGAGTTCGCCACGCTGCGGCATCGTCGCGCCAAACGCAGCAATTGGAATGCAACGAAAAATGTACACATTCATCGCACACACACAACACATACATGTGTATATGTATACATACCAAATACGCAGCACAAATTTGATGCAAGCTTTTAATTGTAGTATTAATGAAAACTTACTGTACCCTGTAGCTATATTTGTGGACAGAGGGGCGTATGCGTTATGTGCATTAGAAATAGCATTGGGCAGTGCACGTTTCATTTCAAATCATTCGATATCGATACAGTCTATCGATAAATTTTTAAACTTGTCAGCCGTGTTTTCAGATTGAAAATTGGTTTTTATCGATAATGGAAAGAGTATACAAAAACGGTATAAAAAACTGAAGTCCACAATATTAATTCGCTGTTAACTCACTGCTAAGCTGTGTGGATTTTGTGAATAATGAATTTGATATGTTTACACGGCAGCTATAGGGAACAACCCCAGAACCAGGCTTTATGCTTTGGAAAATGTTATCGATAATTATAGATATATTTAGCCTAGCCTATCTTTCCATTCGATTAATTTTAAACGTTTATATTTTGCAGGCCCGCATCGCAATGCTGCTGGGCGAGCGCAAATGCTTAGAGAGCCTAAAATCAGATCTGACGCGACGCATCAAGATGCTGGAGTATGCGTTGCGTCAAGAACGGGCGAAATTCTATCGGTTAAAATACGGCACCGATCCGCCGCAACTGAATGAACTGAAGCCTTCGTCGAATGACGACGGAGGTCTCGGCAGCGATGTGGCAACCGATTCGGAGGTGCCCTACAGCTCGGTATCGAATACCACGTGGCGACAGGGCAGGCAAATGTTGCGTCAATATCTCGCGGAAATTGGCTACACAGACAACATTATCGACGTGCGCTCAAATCGGGTACGGTCCATACTTGGTCTCAACAACAATGCGGATCATGATGGTGGCGGCGGAGGTGGCATCGGTGGCATTGGCGGCGGCGGTGTTGGTGGCATCGGCAGCGGTGGCGTCGGCGGCGGCGGTGAGAATCTCAGTCCCAATGTTAATGGCAATGAGAGTAATAAACGTGCCTCGGAATCGGAAGGTAGGTCATTGTAAACCCCTCAACCCCCACCCCTTCCCCCCTGTTGAAGATTTGAATAATTTGCTCACATTAGGCCGTCATACTCCCGCTAAAAAAGTGCAACAATCGAATGATGCCATCATTACGGACACCGAGGCAGCGGTCATGGCCAATTTTGAGTTCCTTGGAACGACAGAGATGTCCGACGATGATGAGATATCCGATGATCTGGAAATGGTCGCAACCGACAATGAGGACTCCGATGTTAAAATGGCCAAACGGCCCAAATCTGGCAAGGATATGCTTACCGAAGGTATGTCAAAATGATCTTATTTACTTGATCTACTCCTCTTTGTAGAGCTAATCCAATAACCCGTACAACAATAACATCTTTGATTATTAGCCCTCCCGCCCCGACGCCTCACCTTTTACTCTTTTTCTCTAGTTTGCATATTTTATTTTACATATTTATTTGGAAAACAAAAACCAAAGAATAGAAGAAATTCCCAATTTGCCCGATTTGCATCCACCATTAACATTTAGTCCACAATCCACAAGAATTCAAGTGCGCTGTATTTGTTGTCTTATGCTTTTTGTTTTCTGTTTTCTTTCGCTTCTCTCTCGTCTTCTTACGTCTTCTTGTTGTGATGCGATCCATGTTTGCGTCGTAGATCTTGAGGCCGAGGTGGGAGAGCAGCTCTTGACCGATATGAATCTTATGACCGAAGGTGCTTTAACAATAACCCCAGATAACCAAAGATAAATCACAAATTGTAGCGTTGCCAACTTATCGATGGAAATCGATTGTTTCGATAAAACTAAAACAAATTACTGTAAAGTTTACAAATTTTTTAATATCCTAGATAATTCAGAAATATTATAAATTGTACTTAAAAAGCGCAAGATGAAAATTTAGCAGCAGCTGCTTTGAAATATAAATGAATTAGTCTTAAGGCCCTGTTTCAGATCGAAAAAAAACTTACCAATAATGGCAAAGTGCATAATTTATTTTGTTTTTTGACGTCAAAAATGAAATCCACATTCGTTAACTAACTGTTAATATGTGTGGATTTTGTTCAACGGCTGTCCGAACTTGATGTATTTTGACGGTGATTAATGACAATCTTGCAAATCAAAATGCATTAAGTTGTGAAAGTAAAATTAGACGAACATATTTTTACGATCTGACGATATTAGTTTTATAATTCGAAACAATCGGTGTTTCCATTGATTCTTCACACATTATTTCTACCAGTTAAACTAACGCTTTTTGCCCCGATTTCTCTCTTCGCAGAGGTGGACGGCTCGCTGGGATTGGGTGAGCTGGCGCAGCTGACCGTCAACAATGAGTCGGATGGGGCGTACGATGCAAATGCCAAGGATGGCACCGGGGGCAGTACTGGTGGCGCTGGCTATCGCAAGACCTGGAATGCCAAGTATACGCTACGCTCACATTTCGATGGTGTACGCTCGCTTATCTTCCATCCGGAGGAGCCGGTGCTAATAACTGCCTCCGAGGATAATACGCTCAAGCTGTGGAATCTACAGAAGACGGTGCAAGCCAAAAAATCAGCTAGTCTCGATGTGGAGCCACTGTACACGTTCCGTGCCCATACCGGCGCAGTACTCTGCCTGGGCATGTCGTCCAGCGGCGAGACATGCTATTCGGGTGGACTCGATGGCAACATCGAATGCTGGCAATTGCCATCCCCAAATATTGATCCATACGACTGCTATGATCCGAATGTTCACTCCGGCACCCTCGAGGGGCATACGGACGCCGTTTGGGGTTTGACAACAATGCAAAATAATATTGTATCATGCTCGGCGGATGGTAGTGTTAAATTGTGGTCACCCTACACCAAGGAGCCGCTGCTGCGCACCTACACGGCCGCGGAGGCCGAGGGCGGGCCCTCATCCGTGGATTTTGTGCGTAACGAGGTCGATCATATTGTCGTCGCCTATAACAGTGCCCATTGCATCATTTATGATACGGAGACGGGCAAACAGGTGATTAAGCTGGAGGCCTCACAGGAGATGTCCGGCAATACGGGGAAATTCATCAATAAGGTCGTCTCACATCCGACACTGCCGATAACAATAACCGCGCACGAGGATCGTCACATACGCTTCTGGGACAATACATCAGGCACATTGGTCCATTCAATGGTTGCCCATTTGGAGCCGGTCACATCGTTGGCCGTCGATGCGCATGGTCTGTATTTGTTGTCCGGTTCGCATGATTGCTCCATCCGCCTCTGGAATTTGGACAATAAGACGTGCGTCCAGGAAATCACCGCACATCGCAAGAAATTCGATGAGAGCATATTCGATGTGGCGTTCCATGCCACCAAGCCCTACATAGCCAGTGCCGGTGCCGATGGACTGGCCAAAGTCTTCGTCTAGGTGTTTTGGTTTGGTTTTTTTTTAATAGGATTCTTCGTCACCGTCTTCGATCCCCTCCCCCGCTGCTGCTGCATCAGCTGCTCTCTCTCTCTGTCTCTCAGAGCAAGTGCGATGATTACCGAGTTCGAGTTAAATAATTATACATATAAAATACACTTATATATATATATATACATAATACATATACTATATACATTTAAATCTAATTATACATTATACACAAGAGATGAACAACAACAAAAATTGCTATAAGTGGGTGGAATAACTCAAAATCCCCTCTCCCGTCACCCCCATTATCCTCCCTCCTCCTCATAATATAATACAAAATTCACACAATAATTATGGCATTTTTTCGAACAAAATTTGTAATCGACAAGTAAAAGAAAAAAACAGTCGCATGCCACATTATTAACCACATATACATAAGAAGTGCAAAATACACACCCACACACACACATCTAGCGTTAAAGCTCTCGATATTGTGGCCTTTTTGGTCACAAGTTCGAAACGCTTTTTCCAACCTATTGCCAGGATTAGATTTACAAATTTTTGGTCAGATAAAAAAAACTGTACAGCGATTGTGCCAATTAGTGGCTGATGAATATTCTGTACATTTTATATAATATACTTGAATGATGATTGATCGATGATTGATGCTGATGTATGTGCGTACCTTTGTTTTATTGGCCGCTCGCTGTGCAAGTTGCCAAAAGAAAAAAAAAGAATATAGAAAGAAAATGTTTTGCATCCGAAAAGATTTACTCATCTAGCAAACGATTACGTAATGATATATATATATATATATATATATATAAATATACATATAGACGATCAAATTTGTAGTCTTAAGTGGCATAATTATTATATATGCATAAATCCGCATTTGCATGCCTCCCCAGCCCTCCCCCAAACACCTTATCCACAAATATAGAAAAGCGTGCAACAAGTTGTAAATTAATAATGACGATATTGATGATAATGTTTATTTATTGAATGTAGTAGGAAGTGAGAGGTGTGCAACATACATACATACATAACACACATACATACATAATTAGTAAAAAAAAAAAAAAACCCACAAAATAAAAGCAAAATTCACAAGAAAAAAAACTTTATTAAACACTAAGTGAAAAAAAAAATGAAAATGAAAAACTCAAACGCAAATGCTTCTATTTCTATAATTTTTCATACAAAATGTGTACGCAATGCTTTGGGCCGATTCTACAGATCCAGATGATATAAATAATAATGCCGTTGAGCTGATAACTGTATGCTAAGCTATTTATTTAATTTATGCCTAGTATTAAACATTAAACAAGAAAAAAAAACACCGGCAGCGCCAACCGCTGATCCAATGGATTTCGTACACTTGTAGTTGAAAATATAGATATATATATATGTATGTGTATATATACATATATTCTTATATATGTATATGTTTGGGATCGCTTAACGATTCGTAAATTGTAATCAAATAATCGTTAAAAGTGGAAGTGAATGCCGAGCAACTCAATATTAGTTCTAGTATTACAAATTATTAAAAATGCGTTAAAAACAAAAGAAGAAAAAAACAAAATGAGAAGCGAATCGAACGCAGCTAAAAAGGGAGAAGATAAGAGAGCCCAACTTGATATTCGATAAGAAAAACAAAAATTAATTGGATAAAAACCCAAAAAAAAAAAATTAGCGATTCGTATGAAAAGAAAAAAATCCTCTACTGTCTATATACATAAATTATGTGTATTTTAATTTGTACTTTTAGTTATTACAAATGAAAATGCGATATCATATATAAATATACATCCGCACACACACACACACACATACACAAACTCACACATGTAGATCTATACGACAATGGCGATTATGATATATGTACTACTAATATGATGGCAATTATACAAAATTGTACACACACACACACACTCTGATAGCAGTGTGACGCGCATATTATACATACACACAAGAAAAAAACAAAAAAAAACCAATACACAAATCGATTGAGTTTTAATTTTAATTGTACATTTTTGATTTTTTATTACCTTGTATTTTTATTTTAAATAAAGTTTTAAAAAATTATAACAGCCTTGCGAATTTTGAAACATCCAAAAAACAGACTAATGTTAATTTTATAAAACAATTGCATAATAAACACAATCGTCAACCAGCGGGTTCTGGTTTGCAACGATGCAGTTCATCGGAATAGAATCGGAAAGACACAAAACCAATTCACATCAATTTGCATATTCGTTTGAAAAAATTTTGCTGCTGGCAGCCTTTTCATTTATTTTGATATAAAGGGTCTGATGAAAACAAAGAACCAAAAAAATGAAAAAATAACACGCACAAATTGGTTTTTATTTTTGTACCGTTTACAAAGTCCACTGCCATATTTTTCCAACAACAACAACACGCATGCGTTTCCAAAAGAAATTATTTTTCATTGTTTTTGTTGTTTTTTGTTTTTTTTTGTTTCGTAAATAGAAGTAGAAGCGCAAAATATTCAAACGTTATTCGGGAAATGACAAAAGCTGAGGATATAAAAAACGAACAAGTTAAGCATTAAGTCGTACAACGTTCATTGTAGATTTGAGCATATAGAAAAGATCCACAATTTCCAGCACATAAGTTTATACATATAGAAATTAAAAAAAGAAGAAAAACCAAAAAGAAAATTCATGCATATTAACTGAAAGAAAACCAAATATATAAATACTTTTATAAATAAATCGAAAAACGTACATAATACTTTAACAAAAAAAAATCATAAAGAACTTCACACAATTCATGTTAAGATATAAAATTAAAACTGAATAAATAAAATATTTAAAAACAAAAAGTTCGTTAAATGGCAAGGGCTTTTTCGCAGCGCTCTTTGCAACACTGAAAACGGTTACTTTTCGATATTGTTATGTAGTGCTATCGAATATCGATGGTGTTATCGCCTTAAGCAGAAGTGTAGTAATATTAATAATAATAAAGAAAATGGAGCCCAGCGCAACGTTTACTGGGGATGTGGATAAAACACAAATACCTCCGCTGAATCAAAAGCGCATACTCGCTTTTGTCAATCATTTTCTAATCAGCACATGCACTTTTCTCAATGAATTCGCGCTCAACTGTGAAACGAAATTTGTGCAAATGGAGCGCCAGTTGCAACGAACAGAAGCCGCATTAATTATACTGGAAGCGAAGCTAGCCTCAATTCCAATAGATAACGAAACAGACCCGGCCGAATCGAGTAAAACAATTAATATTGTTGCAACCGCAGCTGAAGATGTAGACACGCCAGAAATTGAAGAGGTGGTGAAAGGTGTGCAAGTTTCGCAAGACATTCGCTACAGGAAATTCTTTAAAATGCTGCAAGTCGGCGTGCCAGCGCCCGCTGTTAAAATAAAAATGCGATCGGAGGGCCTGGAACCGCAGCTTCTAGAGTGAGTATAGGAGCCCGTCAAATTGACATCACTGTAGCCCAAATAAAAACTACATTAAATATCCACATTATTTTTACAGTCAACCCGAATTGATACTGGAGGACGGCGTGCTCGAATAGCCTGAATCGTGTTATACAGTTATAAATTGTGATATACACTCTAATTTTGTATAAATGAAAACATTTTGCTTAGATTTACGTCTACAATTTGTTTTATTTTCCACTTGTTGCATACACACACACAACCCGCATTAATAAACACTTACAAAGCGTTGTTGGCTGGGTTGCTGTTGTAAAACACAAAAGCAGTCGACGAAAACAACTTAAAAACACTTCAGTTATAAAAATGGAGGCGGCGGTTGGCTTAGAACTGAATCATTTGTCCCTTGCGCTTCTTGTCGCCACCCAGCTCGAAGTGCTTGCAACGCTTGAGGGGCGTCTGCTTGCGGTACTTGCATTCGGTGCACTCCATACGCAGCACAATTTTCTTAGTGGTCTTAGCCTGGGAAGGAAAAGAAATTATTAGTAAACATTTAGGTCCTGGTCCTGGAATAACTTTTATCATTCATTTATCCTACTCGGAGTAATTGTTTGAGGTGCCTGGTGAAGAGTTAAGCGCCAAATTAAATGCGTCTCAAATCGCTGCCACCAAATAGCAGCAACAAATAATTTTACTTTTGCACATTTTATCCCATCAAAAAGTTGATTAGCGCAACATTTCGGTTCTACTGGAAGTGCCATATTACTTATTTTCATTTTCACTTAAGGTAAGATTGTTTGAAGGGCCGGTGAGGCTGAGTGGGCCCAGATATCGGGACAGCACCGCTGCCATTGAGGCCGCACCAAAAGCAGCTTCAAATCAAAAATTTACTCTTGCACATATGTCCCAACCAAAAGTTGATAAGTGCAACATTTCGGTTCTACTGGAAGTGCCATATTACTTATTTTCTTTTTCACTTAAGGTAAGATTGTTTGAAGGGTCGGTGAGGCTGAGTGGACCCAGATATCGGGACAGCACCGCTGTCGCTGTAGAACTCACCTTCTTCCTGAAAATGGGCTTGGTTTGACCACCAAAACCCTGCTGTTTCCTGTCGTAACGCCTACGGCCCTGGGCACCCTTGCGCTCCTTAGACTTCTTGTACTGGGTCACCTTGTGCAGCTTGTGAACCTTGCACTTCTTGCAGAAAGTGCGACGTTGTTTTGGTACATTCACCTGCAAAAAATAAATTGCACAAATCGCATTAATTTCCATTTGCCGCCTTTGCAGACTCGCAAAATTACAATGCGAAGAAAGTACATTTAAGCCACGCACATCTGCTCAATATTGCCATCGCATCATTGACAACGCTGTAGTGTGCGAAACTTGAACATTTGTTTCACATTTTAAAAGTATTTGACGCGGATGTTTAATGATTTTCAATATCGCTCGACGAAACACCTACCATCTTGAATAGGAAAGAAGACCCAAAAAGACGGAATTAGCGATGTGCAATCGTAACGTATCGATGTGAATGACAGAATGTCAGTACTGCCATATGCAGACATATTTTGTAATCGATATCTGCAAATCACTGAGCGATGTATTGCCAATTAGTTTAAGTTTCCCACCACTAGTTAGCAAAATTAAACAAAAAGAAGAAGATACGCACATCAAAATCGCTGAAAAATCCTCAATTTTCAGTGGCAGTCGTGGATCCTGGTGTACAACGGCCTTGCGCCACTAATTGGTGTGCAATGAACGAAGGCTGGAAGATATGCACAACCCGAATTGCAACCGGATAATACCCAATTAATAGTAACGGCGCTGACCGTCACAGTTGTGTGATATCGCATAATTAGCATAAAAATTAGATTGGACTGCAAAAGCGAGACTGGAATTAAAATGCAAAGAATGTACGCACTGCTGGCAACCTTGACATTTTCGTTTATCGTCATACAATTGCCGTCACAATCCGAGCAGGCGGCGACTACCGCTCAAGTAACGGTACCATGCGATCGCAGTCGCAAAGTATTCACAGAGCCCTACGGCGAAATTAGCGATGGACCCTCGGGATACAATTACACGCAGGACTCGCACTGCGAATGGCTGATCAAAGCGAAAAATGACAGCCAATTCATAACACTAACATTCCATAGCATGGGCACCGAGTGCTCCTATGACTATATCTATGTATACGATGGCGACTCATTTAATTCAACGCTGCTTGGCAGCTTTAGTGGACGCACCCAACCCCAGAAGCTCGTTGCACGCAGCGGCAGTGTAAGTAATGACTAATGCCGGACATTTCCGTAGGCACCTGCCAGACTAAAAAAAGCTAAGCTTAAAATGGGTTTTACATTGGTCAATGAGAAGACGAATAGGTAGCATCCTGCTGGCTGTGGTCACCCAAATGAGGATAGAGTTTCAGCACGGCGAGCTGTTGCCTTTTTCAAACCATAGCGGAATTTTACGATTGGAATCGGTAGCGGTGGAACTGATGTTCCAATGGGGTGCTGATTGACGCTGATTGAGATTAAACCATTGTCACAGGAGCTCACGTTAAACACATCGATTTTAATGCTCCACGTTGCCACAGACGAGTCCAAACTGGCAGCCAAAATTAAACTTAAAATGGTTTATTTTTACATTGGTTAAAAATGAGGCAACAAAAATTTGATTTTTTTTACTTTTAACTGATTTTTTTTGTCTTTTTTGTTTTTGTATACAGTTTTAATTAAATTTCTCTTTTTACACAGATGCTTATACTGATGTACAGCGACACAAATTATGTGCTGGATGGTTTTCGAGCTTCGTACTACATATCAAATTGCTTGAACAATTGTCACAATCATGGCAAGTGTGTGGGCCACCAGTGCGTCTGCCATGGCGAATGGGTGGGCCCCGATTGTGAGGATGAGGCCTGCCCTCAGAAATGTGGCGAACACCAGGGACGCGGCAAGTGCCAGAAGAGCATTTGTCATTGCTCCAATGGCTATAGCGGCAGATTATGCGATCTTAGCGATAATCCACCGGGAAGCAGTTGGCGTTGGCTGGCCACAGATGCCGAGGGTATGACACCCCGGGCTGCACACACCGCCGTCTACATGGAGGATGAGGATGCACTCTACGTATTTGGGGGCTATGATCTAAACAATGTCATCAGCACATTGCAGGTAATAGCGTGGTTATTACTTTAAATTTGGATTAACTGAATATTATTTCTGCAGATATATCGCTTTAGCACCAGTCAATGGGAGGATGAGTGGGGCATTCCGTTGCAGAGTCGTCGTCACTTTTATCATCCGCAAAAAATCGATCATACGCTCCTGAAAGCGGTGCTCCAGCACAAGAACGAGGATGAGGCCAAGCTGTGGGGTCTGACCAGCGATGTGAGCTTCTTTCGCAACATACTCTACACGCTGGCCGAATCGAATTTGCATCAACGACGAACACGATCCTCACTCCCGCTGACCACTGTCAATGCCAATTCGACGGATGAAGAGCTAACCGAATATCTGGAGGATATACTTGAAGAGGTGACCGATCACAAGCCACATGGTCGTTACGGACATGCTGCGGATCGTGTGCCGGGTGGATTTGTACTGTATGGTGGCAAGCATGCCAATGATAGCTTCTACAACGATCTCTGGCAATATAATAACACCGAAAGTGGTGGCAAATGGAAACAGATGGCCATAAAATCGAAACTTCAACCGCCGGCCCTGGCCCGACACACTCTGACAACGGCAGCGGATTATCTGTATTTGTTTGGCGGCAGTGTCGAGTCCGGCGAATTCTCCTCCAGCGTTTATCGCATACGCCTGCCACTGAGCGAGGAATCGCAGTGGCAGCTGGTGCGTCCCCGAGGTGGTAAACCTTTGGATGTACGCCTTGCGGCACATTCTACCGTCTACTATGCGGCAACGAATTCGCTGATTGTTTTCGGCGGCATTATGACCAGTTTGGCACGTTTTTCCAAGCTATCGGATCGCATTTTTGCCTTTCAACTGGATCAGCAATTTTGGACGGAGATCCTCTATCCACGCACTGCGCTGCGGGATACAAATATTCCGAGGGAACGTGCATTTCATTCGGCCACAATATCCGGAAATTATATGATTGTATTCGGTGGATACACTCATCGGCATAATAAGGATGAGATCTGCTACGATAATCAGATGTATTGGTATCATCTCAGCTGTCACATCTGGATCAATCAGGTTGTCTCCGCTGATGATTCACTGTACCCAAAGCATCAGGGTGTTTTTGCCCATGCGGCTGCACTGCGTCGCAATCACACACTGCTCATTGCGGGTGGCTATCATGGCAATGTGAATGCGGATCTCTTTGCCTATGAGCTGCCAAAGGTGCTGCGCGAGGAGAATACCATACGTAATCACAATCCGGAGATGTCGTGTCGCTTGCATTCCTCGCACACCGCTTGCCTCTCGAATCCGGAGTGTGGCTGGTGTTCGGCGGATAGCAGCTGTTATGGTCGCACCATTGGCGCCAATTGCACCACAAATCTGCAGACAACCCGGTGTCCGGGCATTTGTCCTTCCCTCGGCGATTGTCATGCGTGTCTGGTGCATGGCACCAGATGGGGACGTGGTCGAACTGGTGCCTCCTCCGTGGCCAGCAAGCTGGGACTTAATGAGTGCACGTGGTGTGTTCAGAATGCGCGTTGTCATCATCGCGATGACACCTACAGCAACTGCGGCGACAGCAACGGCTGGTGGGGCAAGAAGGGCACCGAGATCCGGGAGCCCATCATGTGCACCCGTACCGATCGACGACCGGGATTAACCTACATTAGATACAACTATCCGGTCAACTTCACGATGCCCGACTATGTGGGCATTGTGAATGCAACCATGGTGGACTTCGCCTCACCCCCAGCAGCGGCATTCTTTGAGCAGCAGCAGCAGGGCGAGATGCTGGCTCGTCTGATCGGATATGTCCGGCCGGAGAAGCAGTGGAAGAGTGACAATTACTCCGCCATACAAGTCTGCAGCAGCTATTCCTCGGCCGTGTTGCGTGCCGGACCCGGCTTTGATCTCGACAAGCTCGAGGAGGTGACCACTCAAAGCTCAAATCAATCTTACTGCAGCACCGTACAACTGAACAACACGGATATGCCGTTCCTCATCGATTTTCAGGTCAGATTGAAATATGATTGAGTGATTGAGGGACTGATTGCTGAGTAGATTACTGAATGAGTGATGTGAGATTGCTTGATTAGCTGCTTAAATGGCTTGGTCATTGTTCGATTGATTGATTGACTGACTTTGTGTTGGATAAGTGGTTGTATTAGTGGCTAGCATACTCTTCGATTGACTGATTCCCTGTAGTAGACTTTTTGTTTGTTTAACTAACTGGTTGATTAACAGAAACTGAAAGTAGTAGTCAACTGATTTACGATTAGTCAACTGATGTATGATGCCCAACATGATTGACAGATTAAATTGCTTGGTGATTGACTGAGTACCTAAGGGAGTAGATCTATTAATTTTTTTAAAAACTGGTTGATTGGTGATGGATTAGTGATGGATTAGTGACTGACTGATTGACAGACTAGCTGTCTCATCCGATTTATTTCCTACTTAACTGATTATTCCGTTTTTTCTGCCAATTTTTCAGGCCCGCCGTCGCCTTGGTCAGAACAACATTTACAACACGTATCAGAAGACGAAAATGGAGCTGCAGCACTTGCGTCATGGCCAGTTAAATGCACTGACTTTTGAGTATTTGGAGCCGTATTACTCGGGTATGTGCAGCCAGTACAGCAACTGTTTGCACTGCTTGACAGATGCATCCTGCTCCTGGTGCGCCTTGACCAACAAATGTCATTTGCGATCTGTGAATGAGACTGCAGTGTGCTCGACCAACGACCCAGAGGATGGCTTCCATTGGGCATATCTGATCAATCAGCCCACACAGTGCTCCAACTGCTCGAACTATGTGACATGTGGAGCCTGCGTCTCCACTCCTGGCGATGGCGATTGCGAATGGTGGGTGGACGATGCACGTTGCGGCCGCATTGGCAAATCCAATAGCAGTGTACGCTCAATTGCCCAATGTCCGCGATCATGTCGCGAACGGCGTGGCTGTGATCAGTGCCTGGGCGAACGGGGACGCTGTGTTTGGTGCGAAGCGAGTGCTCAGTGCTTCAGTTTCTCCGTCTACACCAGCGAGTATCAGTTTGGCAAGTGCCGCGAATGGATCGACAAGGTCGCAACGCCAACAATTGCAGCAGCAACAGCGACAACTACGCCAGGATCCTCCTCCTCATCCCCGTCCACAACAACATTAACGATGCATCCTGCGCCGCTGCGTTCGCTGCAGCAGTGCAAATCGTGTGAACGTTTGCGCAACTGCACCGCTTGTCTGGGCACCTTGAGCTGTGGCTGGTGCTTCGATCGCGACAATCCCATCGAGGGCATCTGCATGCAGGGCGATTTCAGCTACAGTGCTGGAAACTGTTCGCTGGCCTTGAATAGCAGCTCGCAGCACGATGCCGAATGGGCCTATGCCCAGTGTCCCGATGTGGATGAGTGCGGCCTGGGACTGCATGACTGCCACAAGGAGGCCAAGTGCACAAATACCCAGGGCAGTTACAATTGTCATTGTCGTCGTGGCTATATTGGCGATGGACGCTTCAGTTGTATCCGCACCTGCTATGAGTTCTGTCAGCATGGCTATTGCTCTGGCGCTCCGAGCTACAGCTGCAAATGTGATCTGGGTTGGACGGGCAGCGATTGTGGCATCAGCTGCGGCTGCAACAATCATTCCACCTGCATCGAGCGGATGGGCAAGTGCGACCAGTGCCAATCGTGGACGGAGGGCGAACGTTGCGAGAGATGCCGCCAGGGTAGCTATGGCAATGCGACGGCCACCACTGGCTGCCATCCCTGTGAGTGCAACGGACACGGCAATCAGGATCTGGTAAGCAATGACCATTTTAAAGTCAGACCCTTTCAATTGACTTAAGGATTAAAAGTAGAAACCGTTCATCAATATCACTTACAGTCCAAGACATATTCTTAGGGTATCTCGTAGGCGAGCGCTCACTTGTCTACAGCATTCTTTTTTTAGGAGTGCAATTTTTAATATTAGAAAATATTTTTTGGGATTATCGATTTAGGCATTTAACCTAGATCTGGTAGGTCGCAGTGCATGAGTCCCAATAATAAAAATAATAATAATAATTGACTAGTTTAACTAATGCACTGCTTTCTCTTCTTCCCGTTGCCGCAGGGCATTTGCAACGTGCATCACGGCGAATGCTTTTGCAAGGACAATACGGAGGGGTCCAAGTGCGATTTGTGTGAGCCGGGCTTCTATGGCGATCCCCGCGATGGTGGCCAGTGCTATTATCAGTGTGAATCTCGTGGCATCCTCACCAGCATTGGACGCAGTGCCATTGGCTCCTATCAATCGTATCGTTCGCCTTGGGGCGCCAGCCTCAAGGTGCGTGAATGCTTGTGGATCTTGCAGCCGAAGACGCTGCAAGCGGATAAATCTCTGCTCCAGCTGGAATTCCAATCGAATAACCTGACCATGGATTGTGATGAGAACGCCGTGTACATCTATGATAGTCTGCCGGATCTAACGGGCGCTACACAACAGAATCAATTACTGGCAGTCGTCTGTGAGCCATATAGCTCGGGAAGGATCATCGAGGCACGTTCCAGCCACGTGACCGTCTACTATAAACAGGGCAGCGAGCGACGCAACTTTGGCTTCAATGCGCTGTACTCGGTGAAGAATTGTGTGGCCGGTAGCTGTCTGCATCCGCACGTCTGTGATGCACTGCAGCGTTGCGTCTGCCCCTCCGGATTTGTGGGTGCTCGCTGCGAGATGGAAGTCTGTCCCAGCAATTGCAATGCCAAAAATGCCCAGGGATATTGCGATACGGAATACGGTCGTTGCATTTGCAGCAGTGCCAGCTTTGCCGGCGCTGATTGTGGCACTTTGGTTGAACCACATCATTTGGTCATGACGGAGCTGTTTAACACCCAATTGCTGAGCGAGTCCATGGAGCATCTGCGGAAGACTATACCGCGTTTTGGGCACTCGGTGAATGCGGATCGACGCGGCTCCTTGTGGATGTTTGGCGGCTATTCACCGAGTCATGGACCCTTGAACGATTTCCGGCAATTCGACACGAAGAATGCCACCTGGCTGCAGGTGACGGTGGAATCGTCCACGCCGGAAGATCGCATGCCATTGGGTCGCTACTTTCATGCGGCTGAGATTCATGTGAAGCGACAGATAATTTTTATTTATGGCGGCATTGGCGCCAGCTCTCGTCTGCTCCAGGACTTTTGGCAGTTCTCCATACAAAACCAGCGCTGGAGTCTGATCGAAGTGAACGAGGGCAAGCAGCAAGAGCACGACCCGGAGCAGTCGGATCAGGAACAGGAGAAGCAGCAGCAGGAGCGGGAGCAACAGCAAGTGCAGGAATCCCCACCAGCACTGGCCGGGCACACATTGACGCACTTCCGCTATCAGGAACGTGACTCGCTGCTCCTCGTCGGTGGTCTGACATTGAACAAATCCCGTTCGCTGGAACTGTGGGAGTTCAATGTGGATACTGGCCGTTGGCAACAATTGACCGCAATGGGTGCACGCCTCCCGAAGCTGTACGGGCACAGTGCCGTCTATCATATGGAGACGCATAGCGTCTATATCTTTGGCGGCTATGCGGGCGAGGCCCAAAACACACTCTACGCCCTGGATCTGCACAAACTCAGCTGGAGCGAGTTGCCCACATTTCGAGAGATCAATCATCCGATATCAAATCTGCCACGTGCCCGTTACTTTCACTCCGCAGTCACCACGGATTCCTATATGGTTGTCTATGGGGGACGGACGAGTCCGTTTAATGCCACCGATATGCTCACTGCCTATGTCTACGCGTGCAATCAGTGGGTGCGTCTAACGAACGATGTGACACTGATTGGCCGAGTGCCTGTGGCTAGTTATGCCGAGGACATGACTATCGATCCGGATACGGGTGCCATCTATGTCATTGGTGGCTGGGATGGCAGCGCAACCCAATCGCATGTGACCCGCATTAATCTGCCCGATGACATTTGTCATCTGTGGAGCGGTAGCAAGTCCATTTGCCGTCATTACATGGGTTGCAGCTATTGCACCGTGCAATCCACGTACAAGAACACCTCCACTTGCTTCACCCAGGGACGGACGCCGTGTCTCAATGAGAATGGCACGTTAATCATCAATAATGGACCCGCTTGCAATGATCAGTGGATGGCGAAACGCGTTTGCCAAAATTTTATAAGCTGCAGCTCCTGTCTGGCCGCGTGGCCCATTCACCCAGAGCCGACTCCGGTTTGCCAATGGTGCGATGAGTGCGGCATTCTTGAAAGATGTGCGCCGGCTGGCGTCGATTGTATACGCGGCACTGCCTGGAGCTGCCCCAGGGAGCTTAACGTCGGCGGGATTAATCAATGTCCGCTGCCGCGTTGCCATCATTTGAGCTGCGAGGCTTGCATGCTGCGAAAAGATAAATGCTATTGGGCACGCAACGATTTGGGGCATGTGGAGTGCATTGCCCGGGATCTTGTGATGAAGAATGCCTACCATCTGATCGAGGAGTGTCCGGCTGCGTGTCACACGCACACCAATTGCAGCAGTTGTCTGCTGTCTGGCCAGGATGAAATCTCAACGGATTGCAAGTGGTCGACCATGTTGAATGAATGCGTGTCGCCCAGTGCTCAACCCTTGCTCTGTGCCGGCGGCGTTTGTGGTCTGGTGCTCATCTCCAGTGAGCTGAAACGTTGCCCGGAACCGTGTCATGTGTATACCCAGTGTTCCAGCTGCTTGGAGCATGCCCATTGTGGTTGGTGTGCTCGTGAGGGTTTCAATGGCGATGGTATTTGTACGGAAGGCGCTCTGGAGCATCGACAGGAGCATCCGTCGGGCTCGACCTGTGATCTCATCTACAGCAGTTGGCGCAACGATTCCCAGTTGACCCATGCGGACGTGGTCAGCTGGCACTATGTCCAGTGTCCGGCGGAGAATGAGTGTGAAAACGGGCATCACGATTGTGATGCCACCTCCGAGCAGTGTATCGATCTGGATACCAACACACCCGGCTACAAATGCGTCTGTGCCCTGGGCTATCGTGGCGATGACCATGGCTGCGTTCCCGTCTGCCAGCAGGGCTGCGTCCGTGGCAGTTGTACCCGGCCCAATGAGTGCAAATGTGACTTTGGCTATGTCGGCGAGAACTGTAGCATTCAGTGCCTGTGCAATGGTCACTCCAACTGTGAGTCGAGCCATCGCCTGGACATCTGCCTGGAGTGCCACAACAATACCATGGGCGAACAGTGCGAGAAGTGTCAACCCCTCTTTGTGGGTAATCCCCGGGAGGGGCATGCCTGTCAACCCTGTCTGGAGTATTGTCATGGCCATTCGGATGCTTGTGTGGACTACGATGCAGATCCGGCTGTCTTCAATATGACACGTTCGGATTTGGAGCGAATACTGCCCGAGGGACCCTCGCACAATGCGACCTGTTTGCGTTGTGCAAATCACACGGCTGGCGATCGTTGCGATAGCTGCTTGCTGGGCTATTTTAGGGGCAGCGAGGATCTGCAGCGCCAGTGCCGGCCGTGTCAGTGTCATGGCCATGGCAATATCTGCGATGCCGTCACCGGCGAGAAGTGCAATTGTGCCAATAACACGGAGAGCGATGCCACCTGCACAGCGGGCGGTGGCAAGAATTCGGCACAGCTCTGCTGGAGCGTTCAGTGCTCCAAGTGTCGCGACTCGTATGCGGGCAATCCCACCGATGGACATCAGTGCTACAAGCAAATCACCGTCGAGTCGCGGATGTGCTTCGATGCCAAACCCATTGGTGAGCTCGGCATCCTCTTCAAAGGCACAATTTCTTATAGATGTCTTTCTCTCTCTCTCTCTCTTTCAGAGGAATGCAAATCGAAGCCGGCGGCGCTGAAGCCCGGTCAAACTGTATTCTTTGTCATCCAGCCGAGATTCATGAATGTGGACATTCGCATCATTATCGATGTGACCAAGGGTGAGTTGGATGTGTTTATGTCGCCGCAGGATGATTCGTTTATTGTGGAACCGAATCAGACAACGGGCTACCACGAGATCTTCCTCGACAATCGCTACAACTGGGGACCCAAAGCGAAGCGGGAGCATCCGCTAAATATTGCCCTGCCCCGCCACGACAATGTGACGCTGCAGAAGCTCTTTCAGCCGGAGCGACGCACGGGTACATTGCAGCATGGCAACGGTGCGGGGAGCAGCAGTTACTATGTGCCACAGTTGCACGATTGCCGCAGTCATGGCGGGCACAGTTTCGTCGTCCAGGATCAGTATGCCAAGGATCTGAGCACCCATGTGACGCTCAATCAGTGCAACACGCTGCTCCGTCTCTTTGGGCTGAAGAATCGTTTGGTACTCACGCTGCCGCAGCATGCGCACAATTTGAGCGCCACGCGTTTTTTTATTGCACTGCGCGCCAGTTCAGGGCCGGAGTCGAGCTATGGCTCAGTTGTGTTTCGTCAGGATCAACTGCACATCGATCTGTTCGTCTTCTTCTCTGTGTTCTTCTCGTGCTTCTTTCTGTTTCTCGCCCTGTGCGTCATCGTGTGGAAGGTGAAGCAGGCATCGGATTTGCGTCGTGCTCGTCGCCAGCAAATCGTCGAAATGTTGCATCTGGCTAAGCGTCCATTTGCCCAAATCTTTCTAGCCTCGAACAGTCTCGATATAGACAATAGTCCGCCAGCGACTTCGGCATCCTCCTCGACCCGAGCAAATCGTCATCGTGCCCGTCAAGCGCTGCTCCTCCAACAGCAGCAGCAACAGCAACCCAATCATCAGATCCAGGTTGAGACGCAGGTGCACAGCCAACCCATACAGTTGTCAGCCTCCTCTGCCCCATCGTCGTCCGTGACGCATGTGTCCACCTACACCTCCACGCACAACTCGACACACACACAAACGTCGACACGCCACATCAGCAGCAGTGGAGGAACAGGCGCAGCCGCAGCCACCAGCAGCAGCAACAATAACAACACTCGCTCGGGGCATGCCACACAAGGCAACACAAGGACACGCCACAGGAGCCACAGTCATAGTCGGCCTCGTCATGGCCAGTCCACGGAGATCATGTTGGTGGCCATTGAGCCCACTAGCGATAATCTGGCAGCTGTCGCCACCGTATTTGTCAGTCTGCCCGGGCGCTCGAAGGCACCAACAAGCATTGCGCTCGGCTCCACATTGATATCGTATCCGCGTCAATATCCGATCAATTCGCGACACTATATGCGCCAACAGCGGAATCATCATCATCCTAATCCGGCCAATACGGCTAATCAGGCCATTCAGCCAGCGCCGTAAATCAAACAAATAACTAGAACAAAAAGCAAAAGCAAAAGCTGTAAGTGTTAGCCAGTGTTTACTATATAATATACTGAACCCGCCCTCCCCCCCCCCATTCCCCGCGCTCACTCCTAGCAATATGATGTGCAGCTAACTAGTAAATTATAGATTTATATAATGTACTATATATGTGTATATGGACGGGTTGTGCAAAGTTGTCGCTTGCAAAATTGAAATGAGTTGATTCTATTGAGTTGTGATCAATTCTAGTTACAAAATTTGTATGGTTGTAATAGATATATACTCCTTAATTGATATACACTTTAATTTAAAGTTAGTGCTTCTTAACACCAATTTGTTGAGAGTCTTAAAAATGTTCCAAGTATTGCATATTATTCCAAAACAGGAAACAATTGCAATTTTAGATTGAATGCATTTCTCAGATTTATAACTCTGTTTTTAAAAATACTTTTAATTCGATTCCAGATTATAGTATTCAATTAATTTTGATTCCTTAAATTTCGTATTTTCTTGATTGTTAAATATTATATTTAAAACTAAATAATTTTATTAGACCAATTTTGCAGTTTAAAAAAAAATTCTTAAAATGAGTAGCAATTTTAGATTAAATTCCAATTACTGCACATTTCTTGATTCTGATAGATCTAATTTTCGAGCGACTACTCTATATATACATACATATATACGTACGCTGAGTGGAAGGTATACATAATTTAGGTAATTTTTGTATATAACTTTTAGTTAACAAAAAATCATACTTTATAATGCTATCTTTAAAGAGAAGATCTGAGGGTCTTGACAAAAATAAACTGAAAAAGACATATTTTGTGTGCAAAGCTGGCAAAGAATACTGAAAGTTAACTTTCGCACGGAACATAAAAAAACAAAACCAATATACTCTATTAACCCTTTGGTAATAGAGTATACCCAAAACAAACAAAATGAACAACTAAATGGAATTTGAACTATGTGTTAAGCTTAAGATTTAAGTAATACTATGTGTATTGTCAATTTTACAGGAAAACTTTTGTGGTGCATTTCGGGATGAGCGCACATCAACTTTTTAGAAGCCATAGCAAACAAAGCTAACTACAATATATATAAATAAATATTTATATTTATAGGAAAAGCTACAGCAACAAATACGTATTATATGTGCATGTATTTACTACTACTAAATGTGTCATTGTGCCCCGCCCATTTTCCATTTGGTGAAACAAACAAATAGCGAATACGAAATCGAATCTCTATCTATATATTTATATTTATACATATTTTTTTGTATATGGTTTAAGGTATTATTATTAGTAATGGATCTGATTTTCTGTATAAAAGAGTTTTATGATGATAATGGTTTATGTATTCGTCTCTCGGTTAATGGTTAGCATTTGCTCAATTTAGTTAATACTATGACAGCTCTCGCACTCTTTGCACCTATGTACCTACTAATTTAAGATGAAAACGGAACAAATTGCAACTACGTATTTAGTGACTATCCATATACGCTCTCTACTATCCATACACTTGTTATGTTTACACTTACACAAGAACACTCACAACAACAACAACAATAAGCAACTATCGGACAAATCTCAGTGATTCTTTTATTTCACTTTCTACACTACGCTAAACATACTCACGAGAACCCCCAAGAAATAAAAGGTTGTAACAAATGTATTTTTTTTTTATTTTTTGTACATGCTCTGTATTTATTATGTTATTAGGTATACTTTTTTGTGAAATAACAAAATTAGCAAAATTTATACTAGAACTGAAATTTGTAATTATATACTGATGATATTTTTTCTACTTACGTACGTCCCCAAATTTGCAATATGTATGTATAATTATTATGTTTATTATTTTGTATTTATTTGATAATTTTTCGATATTCGTGTTTCAATAAATGATATCTCATATAAATAAAATAACTGGTGTTGATAAAAATGGTAATTGACAGATTTTTACTCAATCTTTTCCTGCCAAAGCTGGGCTCGCAGCTGAGCGTTCCACTCAATGATTATAGTTTTGATTGCTTTAGATTAGCTAAGAGTTGAGCTTGCAGTCAAATCCAGCTCAAAAATTCCACTCAACGTTTGATGAGTTTGAGTGCGTTGTGCAGCTGCAAATTTTGTTCGCCTGGTAGATCAGATAGAATTTCAAAAGAATCACAATAAAACAATGGCGTCATTGTGCAAACGAATAATTTTATTGATTAAACAGTTACGGTGATAAATATATATATGTGTATTAATACGCTTATAAGCGAACTACAGCGATCGCTGGTTAGTGTTAGTTGTGTGTATATGTATTCCATTGTTAAATATAATGAAATATTCTCCCTTTAAATTAACCAGAGCTTGATGTGGTGCTAGGCAACGCGGCGAGTAACTCGTCAATGAAGCTATCCGGTTGTTCGATCTGATTTAGCAAGCCTGTTAAACGAAGAGATTCGCATATTAATATCAAAGATAAGAGATTTAAAAGTAAGCCCAAACTCACCCGCCACATCGCAGAACTCGGCAAACGAGGTGCACGGTAAAAACTCGTCGGTCAATGTTTGCAGGATGTTATCCGTCGACTTGAGCATCACCTCATCATTCTTGCGTATAAATTCAAATAGTGAAGCTGGCCAATCCTCCTCCTTGGGCGTGCTGACCGTCTTGAACAGCGAATTATAGATCAAATCGACCAGTGACCACATCATAAGGAACGGCTTATAAACGCCATACTCCTTGGTCTGCCGATCCGCTGGAGAGAGCAGCGCCTTGCACAGCACAGAGGGGGAGACGTGACGCGCCTGTGCCACCGCCAGTAGACGCTTCAGATGCGCCAGTTTATGCTTGTTCCACAGTTCGCGACTGTGCAGCGACAGCGATATGGTTAGCATGTACAGTGGTCCATCCACCTCATAACCACATTCGAGCCATTTGTCCGACGGTGCTGCCGTCAGATAGTTGAGCAGCGTTTTGCTATCCCGTGCGGCGGAGCGCGACGAGAGCAGCAAATAGACCGCATAGAAGAGCAGGTAGGGCACGAAGTGCATATTGGATTGTGGACCACCGCCGCCGGCATCATCGTGGAAGCTACGCTCCCACGCGAAACGCACCAGCAACAGTTTCAGATCATGCACACTGCTCGTATACGAGATGTCGCAGCGCTGAGTGCTCTCCTGCATATAACTGCTGTGACGGGTCATGCAGCCGGAGAAGGCCGCCTCTCCAACAGCGGGACCCCAGAGGGGCAAGAGACCATTGCAACGGGTATTCGCATTCTGCAGGCTGGCGCGTTCCCATTCGTCGCGACCACGTGTCAAGCGGATGGCGGATGTGTGACAATCGACGTGCACCACATTAAAGTGGGTGACGGTGGTGTACCCAATCGTTTTGCGTGACTTCAACTCAAATTCCTCGACATTGCAGCGCTTGGTGAACGTATAGATGCCGAGCACCTTTTCGGGCTGACAGGCGTAGCCCTCGCGGCAAATGAAACAGGTGAGGCCCGTCTCGTCGCGCAGTTTTTCAATCTTTTGCAGTATAGAACCCTTGGCCGTCACCTGACCCTTCTCGTTGGTGCGCATGCCCAGAGCGTCCAGTTGCTTCTCACGCGTCGCCATCGCCAGGCGTTTCTTTTCGGCGCGTGTAAAGTCACGCACCTGTTGCACCCGGGACGCTGTCGCCGCATCTGTGCTGAGTGCCTCGAGCAGATTCTCGGCCAGACTGCCGACATGCTCATCGCTGGATACCTGCTCTAGCCGGTGTATAATCGGTATTATATCCTTGCTAATGGCTAGCTGGGTAGCCTCATGATAATTAGCCAAGCCGGTGAGGAAGCGCAGAATATACTTCAAGCTCGGACGCGATATGAACTCCTTCAGCTCATCGGAATCCGTGCGGAGAAGTGTCGGCTTCACGCACGGCGCATGCTCCGTTATATAAGTAAGAGCGCGTTCCACAATGCCCAGGCTGACAATGTAATCCTTGAGTGTGCCACCAATGCAATTGTGTTCAATTTGATTGGTTAGCACACAAAACAGTTCCAGCTTGAATTCCTCCTCCGTGGTGCGCTCATTGTCAAAGCGATCAAAGTCCAGCGTGTGCTATAAAGGAGAATAAACAGTTAGTAAACAGAAGGAGAATTATATTTTTGGGGGGACTCACCTTAAAGTGTTCACAGAGCAGGGCCATTTTGACTTCGTTGCCGTAGACGAGCGCGGCAAGGACACGAATGAGATGACGCAGCACAGATGGATTGTTGCGCACATTGGGGCAATCGGTGCACGAGATCAGAGCGCTGACATATTCGGGACCACCGAAGGTCAACGAGAACTGCAAGAACGAGTCGAGGGTGTCGCTGGCCGCCTTCGAGAGTATGGTCTCCATAATCTCGAGCAGCTGCTCGGTGACGGCCGATTGTATGGAATCGTTCTCGGATTGCAGGCACATCTGCAGCACCTTGAGCAGCGTATTGATGGCGCCAATTTCGGGGCGGCAGAGCACCTCCTGACAGCGACGCACCTTCACACAGATGAGGAACAGCTTGAGCAGCACTTGGATGAGTTCACGCTGGCGAGAAATGCGCTGCAAACTGCCAATCCGCTCGAGCATCACACGCAGTCCATTGCAATCGGCCAGGACATTGGCCATGCGATACAGTTGCTCCGTATCGACCTGTTCCTGGCTCTTGTTGTTTAGCGTCTCCACAAACTCCTCGGTGGCATCGCCCAGCAAACCGCGCATGCGATACACAATTCGCATGGCATCCCTATCGCCACCTTCGGCCAGCCACACCTTCTTGTACACATCCTTGACGGGCAGATCCAGACTGATGATCTTATTGTTCACCAGCAATTCCATGCCATTGTCATCCTCGAGCAGTGCAATTAGTTCACAATCTGTGCAGATTTTGTTCTTCACATCACGCATTAGGGGACCGAGTCCCACCTCGTTGGAAGGATACGGATTGCCGAGCATGCGACCCTGCAAGAAGTCCTCCTGCTGCGGATCCTTCTCCAGCGTCATATAGAAGTCGCTCTCATCATGCTCCTCCGGATGAATGATGGAGTACAGGCGCTCAAATATGAACACCGGTGTCTTAATGTCATTCATGCGTGTCTTCTCCACCGTATCGATGAGAATCTCCATAAAGGCACGCGTCTCCTCTTCGGTGCCGCTAGTCATCTCCTCGAGCATTTCGAGCAGCTTCTCCTGTGCATCATCGATAAGCCGGGTGCGCTGCACGACCAGGCTGCGCAAAGCCAGATAGCTCTGCAGCACGGGTCCCAGGAGACGTGTCTTGTACGTGCGTCGTATGTTGGGGCACTCGAGGAATAGCCACAGCAATTCCACATATTGACGCAACGCATATCCGAGCGATAGATCCGAGGACAATGAGTGCTCCTCCATGCGATGAATTTTACCAATTTCCACAGCCAACAGTTGCGAGATCTCGCCCAGCACACCACGCAACACCAGATACTGCAGCCAAGGCGTTTCCGTGGCCACACTCCTGTATAGGGTCAAGAACTCGGCACTCGCCTCCCCTGCGTCGCCCACATGCCGCAGGAAGTCAGTGAGCATGTTCAGCGCTTGCTGCTTCCTTTCGCTAGTGCGGCACAGGCCACTGAGCAGTGAGCATGCCAATTGGCGTCCAAATCTCGAGTTGGCATTGAACAGCAAGGGCTGTATCCATTTGGCATTGAACACCAGCGGCTTGATCACCTTCTCCTTGTCCAACACCAGATGACGCCAGCGATGACCATACTTCTCGGCCAAATAGGTGGAGTGCACATCTCCGCGACGTCCACCCTTGGCGGGCACATCCCCAGATTGCTGTTGCTTGCCACTGCTGTTGCTGTTGCGCTGTTTGCCGCCATCCTGGCGCTGATATTTATTGGTGGGCATTCGACTGCACCAAGCGCTGTATTCGTGATTGCGATCCGAGTTAAGCCAGGCGCGATAGTCGATGGTATTCCCCTCGAGCAGCTTCACGCTGTACAATTCCGTCGGACCCAATGGCTGCTGTTGCTGCTGCTGCTGCGCTGTTTGTGGTTGCGATTGTTGCTGCTGCTGCGGCTGCTGCGACTGCTGCTGCTGTTGTAGATTGTTATTTTTGTTAGCTGGCAGCACAGGACTCATGAGGTTCTGCATGATGCGCAGACAAGGATGCAGCACCGACGTAACCGGACCACGTGGCAAACTGTAAATAAAAGTGAAGTTGAGAAAGGTATTACAAGATAACAGTTGTATTTAAAGCAGCGCAAGAAATTACTGCACCATAATAAGAATCTGTCTTCGGTTGGTTTTTTGTCAGGGTGAAATATCGGTAGTCACCATTTTTTTGAAACAAATGTTCCTATTACGATTGGTCTTTAACTGATGATATTATTTTTACTGTTAATAATAGAGCTAATTTTTTTTTACCACTTACCGACAATTGCTGATAAACAGTTCAAAGATGACCTTCAGCTTGTACTCCCAACAAACATCATCCTGGCCGAGCAACACTTCGAGCAGCATCATCTCCTGATGAACAGCCGCCTCTAGACTGATCAGCGGTATGGCGCCCATTAGCGCATTCTTGACACGGGTAGTCACCAGCTGCAGCAGATGCATGCACGCCTCGGCATTGTCCTTGGTCAGCACCACAAGCAAATTGCGTACCTCCTCCTGTATCTGTGGTGTGCCACGTCGCAAATTGTGCTCGGCCAGCTCGGTGACCAGACCATGACTGTAGAGGCCAACGCGACAATCATAGTTATAGGCCATGGCACGCAACAGCGTCAGACACTGTTCGGTGGAGGCCAAGGCGCAGCCATAGCAGCGATTTATGGTCAGATTTGATTCAGCGCCCGAACCTGAGCTCGAAACTGCGGGCTGATCCTGCTGCTGACGATCGTAGGCAACCAGTTCACTAAAAAAAAAAATAAATGCGAAGTTATATATTGTATGTATATTAATTATATTTAACAAACTCACCTGCGACATGCCTTGACTTTTTGCACGATTTTGCTGAGTTCCTCGAAGCTAGTGCGCGATTCGACGCAATACTTCTGGGCGAGCAGCTGGATGATCTTGTTGACCTGCGAGGTGCTGTGCACACTGCCCATATTATCCTCGACAAGGCGATCGCTGCTGCGGTGCTCGGCCACCTTTTGGATGAGCAGCTCGAGCATTTGCTTATTGGTTAGCAGCTGGCGATAGATGCGATCAGCACGTTCCAGCGAGCTGTGTATCAGCTGGACAGTTTTGGCGCGATCCTCTGCAGACTCGATGGGATCGACGGCGCAACAAACGCGAGCATACATATTAAAATCAAATTTGGCATATTTGCAGAAGCCGCACGAGTGGCACAGGAACGGATCCTTCTCATCGTAGTTGATGGCCCGACACTTGTGGCATTGGAACACATTCTCGCCACAGTTGCCACAAACGCCTGGATATGCGGGCACTGCTGCACTGCAGCGTGGACACTGCAAATTCTCACTGCTGCCGCTGACCGTCTCGTAGAAGTCAGCGAACTCAATCATTAAATTACATGCGGTAATCGGAAGCGGGAAGTCAATCTTCAGCTCAGTCTGTCCCGACTGCAGGGAGACGGTGCGTGCCTTATGCCATAATGCCGGACGATTCTTCAATTCGACGACAGCTTGCACGCTGCGATTGTTGTAGTAAACATTGATGGTGCGCACCATTTTAGAGCGCTTGAGATCAGCAATGCGTACGATCAGTTTGGAAATGGTGTGACACTGCACCAGCTTGTAGATCATTGTGGTTGTCGTATACTTCGAGTCGGACTTGACCGAGGGCAGCTTTATGTTTGCCATGGGCACCTCAGGATTGTTGCACACCAGACACGGTTCCGATTCCAGATAATACCCATTGACCTGTATGACGAGATGTATTTACATATATGGTACATACATGTCATTAGAAACCCAAATCACTTACCTGCAGTATGGACTCCAGTGTGGTATAGATGGGTGCATTGGGATGTTTACAGAGTAGCTCGTTCTGCTGGCGCAGCACCTCGACTGCCCGCGAGACAAACTCGGGCAGACGATCTGTGGTGCTGCGTGTGCTCAGCGTCAGATAGCCGAGTAGATCAACAAATTGAGCGGTGCGACGACCATAGCTGGGCACAAGTGGCCACAGATTCCAAAAGATGCTCAACAGCTTCTCGCGCTGCCGCTCGTTGGCGTGCTCGAAGAGACCGGTCATGAATGAATGTGCCTGCCAGCGCAGCTGACTGGCATTGTTCTCCAGCAGAAAGATGCGCACGAAGCGTATGACTAGCGCGTCGCAAGCATACCGAAAGATCTGATGCACAAATGTGCTGCATTGTGCCGGATCAAATTTGGAGTAGTATGCGGTATCCGTATCCTCGCTCTTCTCGCGCTCGCTGCGCATTTTGCTGCTCGCCGAGGGTTGCGGCAGTTGCTGCTGCTGCTTGAGACCCCCTGATATGGGCTGTGGCAAATTGCAGACAGCCGCCTGCAGCAGCTGTATAATGATGGGTGAGACGCCATCGTCCAGCTGATAGCAGGCAATCTCCATGAGCATGGCCAACGCGTCCTCGTGCACCACACAGAACTTTTGCCAATTGCCCGTGCGCATCTGGCTGATCTCCTGACAGGTGCGCAGATGCTCAGTGAGCTCCACGAGCGCATCGTAGCTCAGCATTGGCGGATTTGAATTGTAAGGAGCGCCGCTCTACCGTAATCAAAATCACATTTATAATAATAAATAATAAGAGTTATGTTGCCCATTGCTTACCTTGTTGCTGACAATGCTGCAGACACGCTTTACGACGCGAAAGTGTGCGTCCAGGGAATGTCCATCGCGATACATGCGGAACTTCTCCTTGCTGCCGCAGATGTACATCAGCAGCTTGCGCACCTGGCGCCGCAGCAGCGCATTCAGATTGAGCATCATGTATTCGCACAGGGTGAAGGTCATCGCTTCACAGAAGCCACTGTCATAGTTGTCTGGATGGGCGCTGCTCAGGCGCAAAATCTGATACGGTAGACGCACAATGATCTCGGTGAGCAGGCCGTCATACGATTCAAAAATATCCGGGTAGTTTTTCAAATAGTTATGCGGTATCAGTATCGATATATCCGGTTTAGGGCCATGCTTGATGGGCTTAAGGAGTTGATCTGATGTTCCGTTGCCGGCCACATTTGATGGCTGGACGACACCGCCAGTACCGCCAGCAGCGTAGGGATCGCCAAGCACTTGTTTCCAGTGCACGAGCAGCATGTTGAGCGACTCCAACGCATAAACAAAGGCGCCACACTTGCTCAGCACATTCGCCGTTGTACTGGCCACAAACGAGCTGTTGTCCTTGAACTGATGCGGTGGCGATGTGGTGCCCGTCTGCTTTGACTTGGTCTTGCCCATCATGACGCCAAATAGGGAGAGCAGTGCCAGGCGCACCTCATTGATGGGGCACTTGTTTTCCATCTGAAAAATATGTACGATTAATTAAATGAATTTCCAAGTGATAAGTGATGAAATGATTTGCTGTTTACCCTTGCGGCTGCGCCACGTTGACCAATCTCCACATATTCCACTAGAGCGGAGAGCAGCTCTTGTAGCACATCCTGATCCCGTTCGTTGTTGCCATTCAGATCGGTGGTCAGCATTAGTATGACCTGAATCAGGGGGATAGCTTGCAAGCCATTGCACAGATCAAATGTGTCCAGATGCGCAATGATGCTCTCCAGCATGGCAATTCTGCAAATGGTGACAGACAGTTTAGTTTGGATGCATATAGGGGATATCATGGGGACTAATGTAATAGTCACTTACCTTAGATCGTGCAGTTTGCTCAGCTTCTCATCCTCATTGATCTCAATGTCCTCGGTGCTGCTCATGGCGCTGAGTGCAGCGACGCAGCTGCTGCTCGTGCCCGGCTGCTCCTGCTCCTGTTCCTGATCCTTGCTCTGACGCGGCGGTGAGGCATTCGCATGATCACCGAAATTGCTGCTGCGGGCGGAGGTGCCACCAATACTCTCGACACCACTGCCGCCGCTCTCGGAACCACCGCTGCCAGCTTGTTCAGCGGGTGAAGTGCGCAGCGTTGAGCCATCAGTGGCCACATTGGAGCCCTCATCATCATCGGAGCCGGTAGCATCGCCGCCACTTACAGGCGCATTATTAGCAGTGGCTGCTGCAGCCATACGTATACCTTGTAAATTGGCCAATCCTTGTTGCAGGGATGCAAGCGCATTTGCATCTCCGCCATGCTGCTGCAGACTAAGCGCAATGGCAATATCCATGATGGCCTCATCATCTGCATCTTCGGGCAGTCCGAGCAGTCGGGGAAAGCCGCCACCCATGAACGCTTCCAGATTCAGCAATTGCTGCTGCGCCTGATTTACGCCTGCCTCCGCTTCGAGGAGTGCATCAGCGCCACCGGCAACAACACCTACACCAGCGGCGGCTGCATCAACCGCTGCTGCCGCAGCTTCTTCAATAATATCGCTGGCGGCCTGTGAAGCAGCACCCTGGAGTGCACTCAAATTGCTCGTGCTGATGGCTGATGTTGAAGGGGTGGGCGTGGAGCATGCAGGCGGTGTGGTCACAATGGCCACCTTTTGTCGCTTGATGCGCGGACTGAGCAGAAGGATCAGGGCCTCCTTGGCGCTATGACTAATCACGCTGGCATCATGCTTGAGCAGCTCTATAAAGTACTTGGTCATGCGGCTGACTTGGCTGACATCGGCCAAGGCAAAACCATACATAATCTCCACCAGACAATGGACAATCGTTTCGGTCTGGCACAGGCCGCGACGCACAATATTTGTGGGCTCATCCAGGGCCGGCGTTACCTTGTGCAGCTCCAGCACTATCGCCATGAGCGCCGGCACAATATCATAATTGCATTCGGCACAAATCTTGGCCAGCGATTGTGGACGTGCATTGGCAATGCCACGTACGAGTAAAATGAGACGATAAAAGGCTTCCGGATCGATGTCCTGCAGTGTGTCCAGCTGAGTAAGTTTCGGTTGCATCGCCTGCAATTCACCATGCACAAATTGCAGCAGAACGCTATCCTTGTAGCTATGATAGGCGCCACGGCTGCCATACATTGTGGCGAGCACGTAACGTGCTTGCGTTTGCACGGGATTGGGTGTGGGCAGCAGGAGCAGAGCGCTGGCTGTCTTTACTACCTTTTGGCGCATGACTGCGGCGACACCGCCACCATTGCCTAGTAAATTCAGTGCACAATCGAGCACTTCGAGCAAATGGGTGCACATGCGATCCAGCTGGGTGATGCTATTGAAACCCTCACCGAAATTCGCTGGATTCGCCGGTGAAACTGTCGCAGTGGTTGCATTAGCCACATTTGCTGACGTCGGCAACTCCTCGGTGTCATCGGGCCAACCGACAAGCTCCTTCGATTTGCCATACACTTCGATGCAGTCGAGCAGTGTTACATTCTCCGGATCCTGTGATTTGGCAAAGCATACCTTGAGCAGCTTATCCGACTGGAGCATCTCGTCACGCGTTAGAGGTATATCGAACCAGCGAGCACGTCGCACTGGCGTCGGAATTGTGCGTCCCAATATGCTAACGGATTGGGGAGCACGCTGTGTATCATGTGTGCCGAGGAGTACACGTATGCCAACCATGACGACATTCGGGTCATTATTGAGCACCTCCAGTGTGAAACCATTGGCGCGTGTGCTCGCCACAAACATGCCCGTGGAGAAGAGACGCGTCTTCAGTTTTTGTTTGTTGTAAATCTGGAGTAGATCATTGCCACCAAATTCCACTTCCGCCAGCACATTGCAATGCTCGAAGAAATCAATGGGAAACACGGGCAGACCATTGGATGTCAGTTGTTTTTGCAATGCGGCCGCTTTGCGTGGCAGCTTGTTGGGTTTACTCAACGACTTGGGGCTGACGGAGGCATTGCTGCCGCTCTTCGCCAGCAATGTGGCGGAGTACAGTTGATTGCCCAGCGGCTGTACACGTGGCGATAGCCAGAAACTGGTGTGTTCCGGCTGGGCGGAGAATATGCGCAAACTGCCATCCTCGCAGAGTAGCAGCAGCGTTGTCTTCTCGGTGCCGGCAACTGAATGCCGTATGCCCACCACGTCCATGATGCGTGACTTGGCCGATTGTGCCTTGATCTCCTGCATGAAAATCAACTCCGGTGTTATCATCAATATTATGGGATTATTTGATGTTTGCATATTGGCATAGATTAGACCCGGATGGCCAGCGACTTCGGTCCATTGCACTAGAGGCTGGAGTGGTCCCTCCTTGGATTTGCTAACCGCCGAACTGGTGTCCAGATGATAAATGCCTTTGACACCCTGATTCACATTGGTCAGCGACGAGAAAAAACTGCGACCCGATGCATAACTGTAGAACAGCAGCTGCAGTGCATGGGAGTAGTAAATGGAGACACCACCGCCGCCCACCTGACCATTCAAATCCTTGATATGATGATGACTCAGCTCCAGCGTATTCGTCACATAAAAGTCACCGTGTATCGCCAGACTTTGTTCGTCGAGCGTCTGATAATAGATATAGCCGCTGCTGGCAAAGGTGAGCATATAATAAGCATCCTCCTGATACATAAATGTGCAATCACGTATCTTGCCTACGGCCACCAGATAATAGTATTTTGGACTATACGTATCCACGGCTAAATCATAGATCTTCACATAATCCGAGGTGACCAAGGCAAGCAACGTCTGTGAACCAGGCAGCCACACAGCCTTCTTTATGTAATTGCCATTGTCCAGCTGGGGAGTGACGACAATGTGTTCATTTGTGCTGCCGCTGCTGGAGAAGGTCAGCACATGGCACTCCTTCAAACCGCAGACGGCCAAGCAATCCTCATTGCAGGGATTCGCGGCCAGCGAGAGAACAGTGTATGCAATTGGCACCGAACTCAACTGGGTCAGCGTGAGTTTGCGCTTGGAGGCATCCGCCTGTTTGAGCAGCGCCGACAACTGCAATATGGTCACCTTGCCCTTCTCATGCGACACGGCCAGCTGCTGGCGCTTGCCATGCGGCGATGACAGGCAACAGAAGGCGACGCGACGCACCACGCCCGACGAGATCAGATGCTTGATTGTCTGACCCTGATCGCCTGAGTAGTTCATGCGCACATTCTCAAAGGCACCCTCCTGGGAGCCCAGCGTAGCAAACATCAGCTGATCCGTCACCTAAAACAGAACAATTTTTGTAGAGAATCTTCTTCAGCAACCCGTTGTAATCGTGCGTAACCGACTCCAAAATACTCTCATACTAAATACATACTGGGACACATATAAGTACATTTTACAAGATTCAAGGACAGACGGTCGGACAGCACACACTCAATATAACCAATATAATGCCAAAATACGCACCTCAAAGCTCTGATCCAGTTGATGCAGTCGCTCTAGCGCGACCGTGGCACGCTTGTGACAGCCGACAATCGAGTAGAGGGTGCAGTTCTCGCGAATCGACGGCAACAACACATCGAAATACTCGAGGATGCAGCGAACGACGAGTTGCCACTGATCCGCATGCTGCAGTGCCTCACGATGCGGTTCGAGCAGTTTGCCGAGCAGCGCAATGCGTTCATTGCTCAGCGAATCTTTGCGCAACTGTGCGTTTGGCGGCGACTGACGTTTCTTGCTGCCAGCGGCCAGCAGACTCATATGAGCCGAGACATAGCCATCCCGTGAATCGCAACCATTGGTGGGCAGCCGGCGGCTCAGCGCTTGACAAGAGCCATCCTCCTTGGCGCCGCAATCGCAAAAGAAATTGCCATACTTGGCATAGCTGACATCGTGTCCCTTGTGACAGACGCGGGCGCAGACGGAACAAACGCCGACGGTGTTAATCATGTTGCAGGTGTGGCAATGATACCAATGCTGATTCATGAACTCCTTTTGGGTCTGCGAGAAGGTACACAGCTTGTTGTTCAGCGTGTCCTCATCGGAGTCATCGAGCAATGAGTCCTGTTCCTGCTGCTGCTCATCCTGCAGCTCATCGTACAGCTCATCGATGTCCGATTGCAGCTCATCATCCCAGGGCGGCATATGCTGTCGACTGCCCCGATAACCGATGGACTGCAGCAGCTCGCTGAGATAGCGGAGCAGGGCGCTCACGTTTTCGGCGTGACGTAGCTGCTTGTACGGCAACTGCAGCTTGGCCAGCTCCAGCCACAGCAGTGTTGTATTGAACAGTGCCACGTGACCACGTGCCGGAGACGCATCCGCCAGCGTTATCATTATCTGCAACACATCCGCAAAGTCGCAGCCATCCTGTGGCGGCGTTATCAATGTCTGGCCCAGTTGCAGCAGGGCCTGGAAGAGTGGCGACGCCAGCCGTGCCGCTGCCGGCTGCTCACGCACCAGCGACTTGACAAAGCTGAGCAGCAAGGCGCCATTGCGTGGATGCGAACTGGCGCTGGGCTGATCGCAGGCCTGCGAAGAATCCTCCGACTGATTGTTGGCCTGATTGTTGCCCTGCCACAGACTCAAACATTTGGCGGCTGCATTCGGTGCATTGGAATTGCCGGCACCAGCGCCCGCACAATCATAATCAATATCCATGGCATCCAGTTGATCCGATATACTCGGCATGGCTGAAACGGTGGCCATGTTCGTTGGTGTCTGTGCATTGCTGCTCGAGCTGCTCGACGGCTGCATAATGCTGGTGAGCAGTTTGCACGAAGCCTCACAGCTACTATTTGTTGTGGCAACCACATTCGGGCCGTAGATAATGTGCGCTAGCCAAAGTTTTAAACGTGCCACATCCACGATGACCAGCTCCGAAAAGCAATCGACCAGCTCCTCATGCTGAAACTGTGCATCGGGCTGAGCTGCTTGCTCGAATAGACGCTCCACAAATTGCAGCATTTTGCGGGCATAGCTCAGAGGCAGTGTGGTGCCCGTAAACGACAGCAACAACGTTGTTAAACTGCCCGCACGTTGCTCCTTGAAGAATTGTCGCATTGCCTGCACTGCTGTTGGCACATCCAACATTTTAATCATTGTCTTGAGCACAGCAAACAACATGGATTCATTGAAGAGAGCACGTTGCTCCTGATCGGGTGCAACAACAGCAGTGCCAGTTGTGGTTGTGTTTTGTTTCAACTCGCCGGCGAAATCAATCAACATGTGATAACAATGGTCGATCATGTGCTCAAAGAGCAGCTGCTTGTGGGCCTCATTCGTCAGGCCGTGGAGTATTTCACGTAGGCACTGCTCACTCTGGCTCTGCAGATAATCGGTGCGCAAATCCATCATCGAGGCGATGAGCAGCGGCTTCAACTGCAACTCCACATCCGTTATGGATGTGCAGAACGGCAGCAATAATTCCAGCAGATTTAATATGGATTTGAGGCAATGCTTCAGCGTGTGCAGCGTTGAATATGTAGTTGATTTGGTCAATTCGGTGATGTGGGCATCGATGACGCTCAGCGTATACGGCTCGACGGGATGTTGTTTCCCGTTGAAGGCATCATCGTTCACCAGCAGACATTTGGGCCACTCGTTCGCAATCAGCTGCTTATCCTCATTGGGCAACAATTTAAGAAACGCCGCATGCAACTCAACCATAATTGCCGGTTTATCGCTCACCACGGGCACAATCAGGTTGAGCGCCTGTTCCGGCGTTGAACTGGACAACTGTTTTAGCATCTGAGCGCGAACAATATTCGAGATGAGACTGTACGAGTCCATGAGTTTGAGCAGCAGCTCATTGCTTAGCTGTGTGCGCTCGAGCAACTCCCCCGGCGTCAATGTGCTGTCCTCCGATTGTTTTGTTTGCTGATCATCAATCGATTCGCTGGAGGAATACACCTCGGGATCTGTGGCTGCACTAGAGTTCTCACGCTCCCGACTCTCGGAAGTGATGCTATCACTGTCGCTCTCCTTACGCAGCAGCTTATAGCCCTCCTTATCGGCCCAGGCCACAGCCTGCATGTGAGCAACCAGCGCGTCGAATAGTATTAGATCGGAGAGACGCGGATTCGGTGAAGCTAAAAGAGTAAAAATGAATTTATATAAATATATATATTAAAATATATGTGTTAAGCTTTGCGCACCTTTGTTCAGTTGCTTGTTGAACGCCTCGACGCCCAGCATTGTCTGCTTGAGACTGTAGAGTATATCGGCCGTACGATCGCCGACCTGAGCCCACAAAGTCTCCGCGTATTGGGTGTACATGCCCTGCTTGATGAGACTATTAACGACCAGATAATGCGAGCTGGCCAATGGACAGCGAATGCTCCACAGCAGCGAGTGCAAATTGGGTGCACGATCCACCTTCAATGACTCCACATGCGATGTAGATGGCGGCAATCCAAGCAGCAATTTCCACGTAATGCTAAAACAATATTGCATGGCGCACAAATTGTGTAGATTGTCCTTGTCGCGGCACAGAGCCGACATATCCGTAATGGCCAATATATCGATGAGTGCATCCACTAGCAAAGGATACTTGAGCTTGTCCGGCGTGCACAGTATGAAATTCCAGGCCAGACCATCCAATTTGAAGTCCTGAGCCCATTGCGGCTTCATCGGATCCGCGGTGACCAGCGAATAGAAAGTGGGTCGAATGCCTGCAACACATAAAATACTATTAATATATATATCTATATAATATACAGATATAATTACTTACTCGAGTTCAAGTCACCCACTGGGGAGTTGCGAAACTTTAGCTCAATGTCCTGGCGACAGAAGCAGCCGAGTTTGGTGCGACTGTTCAATAGATCTGTGATCTTTTGCGAATCGGGCATGCTGCTGACACTAAACAGATTCCAGCGCACCTGATCGAGCAGCTCGGGCGGTGCATTATACAAATGCTTCATTAGATACTCCAGGAAGAGTAGCAGACGCGATAGCAGCATCATTTGGCTATTGCGCACAGTGCGTTCAGCACTGATGCCCCGACAGACATCGGCACAGCGAATGACACCGCCTGCCGTGAGCAGCAGTATCGATTTCTTTTGCATCAGATTCAACGAATGGAAGAGGAACAACAGCAGCTGGGCATGCTCAATGTTTAGATCCTCAAAGTCAGTATCGCTGGCAGTCGAGGCTGAGCAGACGCCCTCGACCAGAGTATTGATGAGACGATGCCAAACGGACAGGCAGGCTGCCTCCTTTTCCTGGGTGGGCTTCAGCAACAGTATTTGCACGAGCACCGACAAAGTGCTGGGATAGACCTGCAGGGGCCAACTGCTCGTATCGGTTGACCAGGGCGAGATGGACAAATGCTGCAACAAATTCGATTGCAGCTGTTCCGAGAGCAGCGATGTCGAGATCAAGTTGTGTATATAACGACCGGCGGCACCCGAGAAACGTATCATTGCCGATTGCCAATTGGAGCAGCTACAATCACCGGAGCCACCACTGGAAGCGGAGCCGACGTTGCCACCATCCTGTCGCATCACATCACGATCAAAATCCTTGATTATGTTGGCCATGAGTAGCATCTGCTGATCACTGACACCCGCTTTCACATAGCGCTGCATATAGGCATGACGATTGGCCAAGAATTGATCGAGGAAACAAAATATATCGGCTGCCAAATCCAAATATTCATGTGGTTCATCCAGTTTCGGGACAAGTACCGATTTCTGATCACCATTGCGCTCTTGGGTGCATGTGTTGGCATTATCATCGTGCGTTTCGGGGGAAAGGGTCTCCTTGAACCAGTGACCCAAATAGCTTTCACTGTCATCCTCCTCGGAATTGTCGGAGCAGGAGAGTGAGTCATTGAAATAGGTTGTCGAATCCGAGTAACTAATTGGTTCGCATTCTGTGCGATCTTTGGTTCTGGCACGCTTCAACGTGCACGCCTTGCGATAGGCCACAGTTGCCAGGAACGTGAACAATTGATGTAGTGTCGCCGTATTTAGGACACGAACAATCCGCTGCAATGCACTGTAATTCTCCAATACATCAAATTGGGCCGGTTCAACGTCCAGGCAATTATTATTGCCACCGGCACAGCTGTTGTTGCAGGCTGTTTCAATTTTCAGATCATCGATGAGCTCCGATAGCAGTTTAATGCTGTGATTAGCAATTGCTGCATTCAATTCACCGAATCCTTGTTGCACCTTGAAGAGATTAACACGCGCTATGGGCGTGCTGGGCGTGGCTGTTGCCTCATTTGCATTCGTCGTCGTTGTTGTTGTTGTAGTTGGCTTAGCAGTTGCTGCACTGCTGCCAGAGGCACCCATGGCACCCTGTATGCCACTTATGAGCAACCAGGAGCCGTAGCACAAATGATTCTGATAGACATGCATGCGTGCGGAGGCCTTAAACATATCCCCAATGCTCGTATAAATCTCCAGTGCCTTGTTCACAATGGTGCACGCTTGCTCATCGAAATCATCATGATCTTTGCCGCTTGCTGACATATTACTATTGCCGCCGGTGCCGCTGCCTGTGCCCTGACTAGTTGATGCCCCACCTGACGGCTGCTGCTGTTGCTGCTTCTGCGAGCCGCTGCTGACCTGGCACATGCTCAGCACACTGGCCGCTATGGATGTCAGTACCGCATTGTAAAGTGCCGAAATGCCGCACATCGATAGCTTCTCGATGCGACTCGGTGTCAAGGGTTGCAGGGCAATCAGTGAGTGTGCCTGCCCCAAAATGGACAAATCGGTTAGCATATGTGCCATTGCCGATTTAACAGTGCTAGCCTCCACTTGAGTGAGTGGCAAATACAACGCCTTGCCACCCACAATTGTCTCTAGATATTTGGAGCGATAACGATTGAGTATGGGCAAACCAACGCCCACATCTAGCAGCGTATCGACGCCGTTCTGCTCCTGAAAGTACTCCACATTGGCCGCAAGCAGTTGCTCCTGTTAACGAGAGATTTATAATTTACAGTAATCAATATAAATTAGTTTCGATAGATTTCACTTACGGTGCAATCGCTGATCTCCTCGCTCAATGGCACCCATGTCATTTTGCCCGGTTCCAGGGGCGCCAGCAACTGTTGCAAGATGACTGTCGATAGATCGGAACGCGAACGTTTTATCTCTGATTTGGGTGAGTCCTTGTCGGTACCGACGCCACTGCTGCCAGCACTACTGCTGCTGCTACTCAGGCTCTTGCTGCTCGATTCGGGATGCTTAGCGCTCTTCAGCACCGCTGCAACAGCATTGTAATCGAACTGCGTGCAACCCGTCCCATTGGCGACGCTCTCGCGACCCTCGCACAACATTTTGAGTGCGACCAGCAGCCATTTGATCTCATACACTGAGACTTTCGCCAAACGGAAAAGTATGAAGCGTATGAGCACCGCGCTCGCATCGTGCAATTGTGAAATTTGCGTTTGACAGACTAAAAGAAATCCGATAAAAAATAAAAATTAAATTTAAATAAAGCAAAATGTTTAAAAATAAATTCAACACACGCAATGAGTCACAAAAGAAAAACCAAATAAATTGTATTTTGCAAGCAAATCTATTTTGCTTTTGTTGCGCTCTGAAAAAATCATTATGACAAAAGAAGGGGCGGGGCGGGGCGGGTGGTGTGGTTGGTTACACTTACTTGACTTGATTTGCATGAGCTTATCGGCAGCCAGAGCCGCAAATGCGGTATAAAATTGTGTATAATTGCTTTCATCGTCAAAAAATTCATGTTCACTGCAAAAAAAAAAACATTTTGGCAATATTTTCAACATTTTTAGATTTCGTCATGGGGGTCGCCATATTTAATTTTGCAAGTCACCTTGCAGGCAAAATTTTCAACTGCGCCATTTGGCAAGAGAATGCGAATATTGTGGATATAATAGTAATGCACTCACCATCTGGTAATCGCTTTTAGTAAATTTGATATTTCATTTTTATTTAAAGCGCTTGTACGATTTGATAAAAGTGGTTTTACAACCGAGTTCCAATCCGTACCTCCGCTGTGCGCCGACATTTTTTAACACTGACGTCCCTTTTTCTTGTCTGCTTCTTCAACTTCGATTGCTGTTCGACTGTCAACGGTGCTCCTGCTTTGATGCGTTATTTAGCGTCACCTTTGTTGTGGCGTTTTCTCTGTTTACGTATGATGCACGCAAATGGAAACGCTTAATAATTAAGTGTTGTGTGACGCACAATTCGTGCACAGCTGTTGGTGTTGGTTAATTTAATTGAACAATTTCCACAAATTTAAACATATAGGCAAGATAGGAAATAACAATGATTTAAATAAATTTTATTAATGTTCAAATATATACCAATATAAATTGGCTACTTTGTTATTTGAGAGAATTTGAACAGAGCTGTGTGCCGACACTTAACCAAATATTTCATTAATAGAGCAACACTGTTTTTTGCATAGCATGTTTTGTTTAGCTCCGGGTTGCAACAACAAACTGATTTTTATTAATTTTGCTAGATTGAATTAAAAAAAATGCAATTTCATTTCAAAATTGCTGAACCAGATCCGAATGCATCGGCACTAACAAACACGCATAATCCACACAGCTCGCTTCAGCCGCAGCAACCGGCAATCCTCACCGAGCCCAAAGATGCACAGCATGAAATTAAACTGCAGTAAGGCAACGTTAAATCCGCTTTGTAATTTGCTAAATTATATTGTTTTTATGGTAGAAATATAGTTGCCACCTTTTCGGTGGACTGTGAACTGGATCTGAAGACGATAAATTCACGCACCCGAAATTCGGAATATACTCCAAAGCGTTTCCGGGGCGTCATCATGCGAATGCATTCGCCACGCTGCACGGCGCTCATCTTTCGCACCGGCAAAGTTATCTGCACCGGCGCCCGCAACGAAATGGAGGCCAATATGGGCTCCCGGAAGTTTGCACGTATCCTACAGAAACTGGGCTTTCCTGTCAAGTTCGCCGACTACAAACTGCAAAATATTGTGGCCACTGTCGATCTGCGTTTCCCAATTCGGCTGGAGAACCTGAATCAGGTGCATGGCCAGTTCAGTTCATATGAACCAGAAATGTTTCCCGGATTGATTTACCGAATGGTGAAGCCGCGTCTCGTCCTGCTCATCTTTGTTAATGGCAAAGTTGTGTTTACCGGTGCCAAATCGCGCAAGGACATCATGGACTGTTTAGAGGCCATATCGCCCATTTTGCTTAGCTTTCGCAAAACATAGAATATATATAAATATATATGTGCATGTTATTTTAATTAGTTTTATGTATTATAGCATTATACATTTTGTAGCATTTATCGAACAATAATATTTACCTATTTATGCCACTTTTTTATAAAATCAATAAATAAATTGATTTTGAAATTGTTTTCTTTTTATACACACAAAGAACAGTGTCAACACATTTCAGTTTATTTGTGCAGCTTTTTTGTATAGAACAAATTGATTTGAAAACGGTTGTTCTTATGTACACAAAAAACCAGTGTCACCCCATTTTTGGTGTTGCCGCAATAATGACATCATTTTAATTTGTGTAATTCAATTTATTTTTCCTTTAGTTCGTTACATTAAAAAAAACGTATAATAAAATATTTCACTTGACAGATTCATTACATTTTTTTTTGTTTTCTCTTAGCATAAAGTAGGGACGGAGGACTTGATATTGAGAGTCGTTAACTACACTTTGATTATGGCTATATGGATTCGTATAATATACAAAAGCAATACCTAAACTGTTTTTGTGAAAATACAAAATACGTATAAAACTTAAATACTAATTAGATTCATTTGTTGCATTATTTAAACATAAATATGTATTGGACGGTCGCTTTCAACGTTTTCATTATGACTCAACTCATTTATCTTTGAGAAAAACACATTCAGTTTAAATATAAAATAGAGACAAATTTCCAATTGATATGCATGCTTTGTATCCAAGAAAATAATGAGTTAAATATACGTTAATATATATTCGATATCGATTTCTAAAATCTAATAAAGGCAATTTGTGATTTTAAAAGACACTTTTCTTGTTACATTATTTCGATTCGTTTTCACTTTTCATTCAAAGCGGCACTTGAAGCGCCCAGATAAAGTTAAGGCAAAGATCTTGATCCAGTTCTGAATGTATATATATAGAGCTTATAATATAACTGAAGGCTAAACACTAAATTGCTATAAGTGTATATGTTAAATGAATTGTTTACATCAAATTTGAATTCTGTAATGTGGCAAAAACTAATATTTCCATTCGATTGGTTGATTATAATTAAAACGTTGTTTTGTACATTTCGAGATACGATTCGAATCGGTTATTACAAAATATATAAAACAAATAAAACCTCGTCAGTAGCATTATTGGACGGAATGCAATTTCGTAAAAGAAGAAACTAAAAAATCGAAAGATAGATATATAGAGAAATAAAAAATAAAAACCA
Source organism: Drosophila nr. perissopoda 5 BK-2023a (assembly GCA_035044105.1). NCBI lineage: Eukaryota > Metazoa > Arthropoda > Insecta > Diptera > Drosophilidae > Drosophila > Drosophila nr. perissopoda 5 BK-2023a. The sequence continues at coordinate 3,172,624 of JAWNMK010000018.1, forward strand.
ACTATAACTCAACACATATTCCAATTCAAATGGTAATAAGCTAAACATGTTGTGTGGACTGTTTTGGACTGCTAGTGAATGTCTCCACCTTCTGATCCTCGACGAGGCACCTTCTAGGTGAATAGATGTAGCGTATTGAGCACTAAATGCGTACGACTTCGCAGCAGGTAAATGAACACGCTGAAGAAGAGCAGCGAGAGCGACATGGAAGCACGCCAGCCCATATTATAGATGGAACAATACGGGCACTGGGAACTGCCGCACACCTCGCAGATATTCAGCAGATATGTGGGCAGCGCATCAAAGATGGATTCGTTGAAGCGCTCTGCGGGGGAAATTGGATTAATAAATAAAAAAAATATAAATTAAATTAAATCAATCACTTACCTGGCGCATAGTAGTCGTAGATGCGCACGGGCAGATAGCGCGACATATTCGCCACTGGATACCAGCGCTCTATGGTAAAGTTAACGCAGATGTCTTCCTGATCCAGCTGTGTTGGAAGAAAAAGTATATAAATTGTTCGTAAGCAATAAGGAATAGATTTAGTCTTGAATGTTAATAATAATGATGATTTGATAAGCAATCTAATTAATCAATTTTTGATCACAATAAAAAAGTTAAACTATCCAATCTTTATATTTGATTGCTTATACAAGAACTCAGTTTTGATTGTTAAGTTAAAGTGTTCTGATAATTGAGATATTAACATATTGAAGCAAACTAATTTGATATAAAATATAATATAATACATTTCTGATCATAATGAAGGTAATCTAATAGATAAATTTTGATTTGTTCCTGTTAAAGCGAACTGATAATTCAGATATCGACATATTGAAGCAAACTAATATTCACAAATTGTTAAGCAAACAAATTTCTTAAACAATAACTAAATTTGCATAAGAATATGACTACTTTCAACTCGTCATTTCGATCACATTTTACTATAACATTAAAATTCCATCTGCGAGGCAATAAAGAGAGATTTTGTTTTATGCTTACAAAATCAAAGTAGAAGACAATCTTGCGTTCCAGATAGCGAGCACGCTTCAGATTGCGCACTCGATTGCTGAGCACGTAGCTATCCAGTTTCTGCTGCTGTATCCAGTAGCCGGTGGGTATGGCCACATCCAGCACAGCCATGCCAGAACGTTCCGATTCTTGGGTGTTTACCCAGCTGCAAAATAATGATTTACAAATTTTAGCTTAAGCTCTTCAAGGAGGCGACAGTTCATTGCTTACTTTTGGCATGCCACATAGGAGATGTGCGACTGATTTCTGCCATGGAAGATGGCCTTGGTGTGCAGTCCGAAGGCCGGCACCGGCGGCTTCGTTTGGAACTTCTCAATGTCCACATTGTACTGGACATGCATCTGGAGTATGGCATAGCCGGCGCCCTTGGCCTGTACCTTGATCGTGCCCCAGGCATCGGGTATCTGTAAATGCAGCAAATTATGGTTAATAAATAGCTTGGAACTCTTTCAAGAACTCTCTCTCACCTCAATGCTTTGTAGTCTTGCCAAATTGGTGTCATCGATGTGGAGAGCCTGGGTCTTGCCGCCCTGCGAAGATGCCTCGATCTCGACGCTCAGCGAGGAGACCTCACGGATGCGCGAACGCACCGTATACTCTACCAAAGCACGCAATGCGGTACTCGTATCCTGCGTGGATGCCCAGCCGCCTTCATTCAAACGCTGTGCGTTCAACCAACGCACAATCGGCTCCACAAAGAACTCCCGCCGCGCCACATAGACCAATAAGGCGTAGGCCGTCGTCTCTATGTTGAGGGAATCGTATTCGTAGGGCAGACGTGGCAAGGAGAACCATTTTTGATTCTCCAGTTTGCGTGGCGGTTGCGGCAACTCCTGATTGCTCCAATACATGAAATCACCAATCGTTCTCGCATGCTCTCGCAGTATGCTAAAAACATGCTCGGCAATCGGGGAATTGCAGAGCTGCAAAGCATACGCTGTAATGGCGACATCATACGGTTCCGGCGTATCCTTGAGGAACTGCATATTCCGTTCAATCCAGGCAACGGCGCGTTGTGTCGCCAACGCAACCCGTGAGCCCAACGTGCCCGACAAATCCTTAACGGTGGCCAGTGTGATGAGCACATGCGATGTTAGCGTAATGTTACGATTCCTGAGATTCGTATAACTGGCCGAATTGGTGCGATTCATTTTACGATCCGGCAGCCAGGTGACCTCGTAGAAGGCACCCTCCGGCGTCTGATGCTGGAGTAGCCAACGCATATTCTTCTCTATAATCGTTGCATCGATCCAAATAAAGTTCTCCCACTCATAGAACGAGGCCTCCTGGAAGATACGCAAACAGTAGCTGGTCAGCCAGACGGATGAAGCGGAGTTGTTCCAATCGGAGCGGAAGAGGGAAAAACTGCCATCGGAACGCATAAAACTCAATTGGCGTTGATAGCCAATATTCATGTGATAGAAGGCATTCTTCTCCAGCGTCTTATTCCGTTGATTTATCAAACGCATGTACATAATCGTATAGAGGTTGGCGGCAAAGCTGAAGGCATTCTGTTCCGCCGACTCCATGGGCAAATACAACAGCGATGTGGCATTCACTGGCATCGTCGGGAAAATGGGACCCACCACATCACCCACCACTGAGATGCGTGCACGATTCGAGCCGTACACAAAATAACGATCCACCTGATAGGGTATCTCTGGCGTCTGGGTGACATTCACATGCATATACTCCAGGACATAGGCACGATTGGAGAGATCCAACAGGACGGACTGATGACGATATTGGGGCAGACCATCGGATTCGACGTGCAGTGTCCGAGTTATGGTGTCCGTGCCGAGCAGCGTTGCCACATGCAAGGTGACCTCAATGTCGCCCAATCGCTGTGGCACCACCGGCACATAAACCACAGTGGTGCCCTGTGCATCCAAATAGATGAAGAACTGATGCTCACCGAAGCTGGTGCGTGGATTATACGAGCGAACAATGCCATCTTCCTCGACATGGACAAACTTGTAGTTGGGACTGCCGTGCAGCACAACGGTCGCCTCAATCGCAGTCGTCATATAATTGAAGACGGTGACACGGATGCCCACCTGTTCACCCTGGCGACAAACGGACGGCATTTCCACATTGATAAAGAACGGCTGCACACCAACATATTCCAATGCGCGGTTCAACATGCCAAATCCTTTGGAGGGACTGACGCTAAAGGCGCTCACCATCCAATAGGCGGGACGATCCGGGACCTCCACGTTGAAAATATAACGACCATGCGGGCCAATATTCACATCCTTCCACAGCCAAACGTTCTCGTAATGCCGCAGCACACGATTAAAGCGATACTTGCGATAATTGAGCAATTCGGTGTCGTTGCGCACATGGCAGTCGATCTCATCGGTGCCGTCTTCGCAGTCGAAGAGACCATCGCAACGCTTCTCCAGCCGATAGCAGCGACCACTCAAACACTCGCCATAACCCAAAGTGCGATTGCAGGTATCTTGTCGCCGCGGCACATAACCATCCGTAAACACAATCAGTCCGCTGTATTCAAAAGTGCGATTCGCATCGATGCCAAAGGAGGAGGCAGGGAAATAGACCAACTCATCGGGATTACCCTCATGCGAATACCAAATGTGTTTGTATGTGCCATTTGTTTGCTCATCGAAATTGGACATTTTAGTGATGATCTTGGCATAGGTCAACTCATTGCCCGCCTGCATGGTGTAGAAGGCGCTATCGATGCCCGAGAGACCCACATACGAGCCGGGCTCCCCAAAGATGGCCACCTCAACTTTTTCACCCGTACGTGCCTTACGATTATTGATGTAAACCGTAAAATTATTCCGTGAAATGCCATTCACTGGGAACGTCAGAGAATCCGCCACAACCTGACCCTGTTGGGTGATCTTCCACACAACCAAGGTGGCCACCGGTGCCATTTCAGCGCTTAAAACAACGGCAATGGTGCGTATGCCCTCAACAATGGTCTCCCGGTCATTGACCAAGATGACGCCCTTGGACATGATCAGGTAATTGAATTCCTCCAAATAGAAATTGGTGCGTATGTGAAAGATGATATATTCCCCAACGACCGGCTGCTCTGTGCTCGTTGTGATCTTAATGTGCTGATTCCGTGGCGAATAATGCGAGACGAGCAGCAATTCGGTTTGGATGCGTTCACCGCGTGGATCCACAAAATTCGCCTGCAGTCGCATACTCTGTATGCCATTGAGGAAATCCCTCGATTGTGGACGCTCATCCAAATTCAAATCGTTGCGTATATCGATTTTTAGCTCCCAGACGCCATCGCTCTGCTGGGACATGTGCAAACGTTGAGCGGGCCAATCTCGGCGACCACCATTTCGACTCTCCACAAAACCGCTGACCTCCATCAGGCCCTGGCGCAACAGATGCGGATTGATGGGTGAACCATCGTGATATTCGACAACCAAATAGGTGGTAAATGGCATGGCTGGTTTAAAGACCTGCGGCGATTCACCGAGGAATGCGACACGCAAACTGGAATTGTAGACGCGAGCGACGCCGTAGCCACTGATGATCTCATCATAGAATTTCTCGCCAACCGTCGCCGTGATGAGGACCTCCATGTTGGCCATATTGGGCACGAGCAGCTCCAGCTCACGCAACGGCCATTTAAAATCAAAGGTGCCATTAAAGTAACGCAAATAGGGCAGCGAATTCCGATAGCTACTTGTCCAAGAATCATAGCTATCTATATATTCGGGTTTGCGCACCCAAAATGGCCATTGCTCCTCGAATTGATAGTTACGCTCGACGACATACTGATTGCGATAGAGCAGATCCTGGGAGAGATCAACGCCATCCTGTTGCAGCTGGGGCGGCACATTGTACGGCTGCTGCTGCTGCGGATCCCAGTGTTGATTGGGATTATTGTAGCGCCAGCGTTCGTTATACAAATTCGATTGCTCCAGCGGCGAGCGACCCAAACGGAACTTTTCATTCAGCACTTGATTGCTAAAGTAGCCAATGGGTCGAATTGTGGCCTTCAGCGTTAAATTGCCACGGACGGGCAGACCGCTCGTGAAATTGGCCATCACCCTGCCATAGATATAGGGATCGGTGGTGAAGAAATACGCCGGCATTGTGACATTCACCTCGAAACGTGTCTGATAGTATTCCTCAACGCTGAAGTGACTCTCCTCCTGCTGGCCCTGGGCAACCACGCGGATCGTCCACTCACCAAACGTCGGCTGATCCGACAGCTTGTATTCCAGCGAAACAGAGCCCAGATTCGATTGTCTAAAGAGCGGAACAGAGAGAAATGTTAGTACAGATCAGTCAATGGCAATCTGTGCTGTATGCAATCGCGGCTTCTTCTATTTCATCTTCCAATCGACAAGGATTGGAACAACTCTGGTTGAGCTTACCTCGAAAGCCAACGCTTGAGTATATGCCGATTTGGATCTAGCATATAGACATCGATGGCATTATCGAAACCCTTCAGTTCGGTGGTAATCGGTATTGTACGGAATCGCACAGTTTCACCCTGCATATAGAGGGGTTTATCGGTCTGCACAAAGATTGTCATCGAACGCTGGGAGAAATCCATACGGGTCTCATTGAGAAAAGCGACACCGCCAAAGACATCCTGATAGAAACCCTCCACACGCAACTTGTAGTCTCCTGTGACGCTCGTCGGTGGTATGCGCATGAGCAGAGTTTCTGGGATGCCCTCTTTGACATCCTTGGAATCGCCACTGATCTGGACGCCATCGCACGAGATGCTCGCATGCACTGTGATGGGATATTTGGCCTGTAGTATCGAGACGGAGACCTGATAAATCAGACCCGGACGCACCATGCGTGACGCGACTATAAAATAGGTTGGCTCTCGATTGTGCAACGTCTCAAGAAAGAAGGCTTTCGAATTGTAAGCGCTCTTGCCACGTTGCAAGCTGGGCTCATCGTCATCGAAGCCGCCTCCACCACCCAGTCGCTTATTGTAGTCATCCTGGTTGCCTCCCAAGCCATTATAGTTATAATTTGGATTGTTTGGATTTAGATTTGGATTGAGATTCGAGCCATATTGTGGTTGATTGTCGTTGTTGATGTTGTCGTAGGCGGATGTTGATAGCGGCGTCTGTTGTTGTTGCTGCTGCGATAGTTGTTGTTGTTGTTGTTGCTGCTGTTGCACATTGTAAAAGCTGCCATCGTTTTGGGCTTGGCAAGCGCCAAGCAGCAGCAGTGCATGCAGCAAGTGCCACATGGGCTGCATCATCGAGTCAAAGGTTTGCTGCAAATGGAACAAATTGTGGGGGAAAACTCAAGTCAATCAATCAGTGATTTGTAAAGTGTGTTCAATCAATTAGCACATTAGGTGCATGTGTGAGTATGTATAAATCCTGATTATACTACTACTATATATAGACCTTTCTTGCGCTGTTTTCTGTTCTTCGTTCTGCTTCTGTTTTGTTGTTTTGTCTGCTCGAATGCTTTCCGCGTGCTGCGCAGCAAGCAGAAAAAACATCAAGAAACAATGGGGCAATAGGAGCAACACCGACTAGCAAATGCTCTACATAGGACAAACAAAAATTACAGTTGCAGCAATTGCTGGTGCAATTTTTCATTTCATTTTCCACACTGTTAACTAAATGTTAACTCACTGTTAACTAAATGTTAACTCACTGTTAAACTGTGTGGATTTCATGAACAGCTGTTATTTATGTATTATATATTCTTCCAAATCGAAATGCATGAAGTTGTGAAAGTAAAAATTGAAGAACATTATTTTAATCGTCAAGAAAAAAAGTGCACTTATGGAGGCGCGCTGTTAGAATTACATTTGATATGTTCAACAGGTGTAGGAATTTGAATTTGTTATCATAAATAAAGCCAAGTTATTAAAACTATGCACTAATCATTTGAGGCAGCTTTCTAAACACTCCGAAGAGCATACAATGAGGGCGCTGCATCGATATTTATAGCAGCAGTGGCAGGAGCAATGTACGTGCCCCTTATATATACAGAAGGCATGGATTTGGATGAGTGCATAACAAACACACGCTAACACACACACACACACAAACACACAAACACAAATGCCGCACAACATGCCGACTTTGCGGCATTTAAATGATGTCAAATTTTAAGTTAAATGTCATTCAAAGTGGGCGCGCAATTAGTCTTTGAAATCGGATATGGGATATGTGCCAAAGCAATTGGGCAACGCCAAACATAGGTTTTTGCTTCTCTTCTTCTTTTGGTTCTTAGGCGGCTTTTATAAAAGCCTGTCTAATTTACGACATATTGCGCGTGCCGCTCTAGGGACTGTCCCACTTAGCTCTCGATGCTTCTTAGCAAAAAGCCTTAAAAATTAATTAGTTTGAGACAACTCAATAGCCATAAATAAAAACAAGCAAAGAAGATTATTTCCATAAGAAAAGGGTGCACTTGCTTGAACTTGCACTTTTAAAGGGAAATTTGCCAATAAAACTAGAATATATTTAACAGTTGGGTTTAGGGTATATCGTAGTCGAACGCACTAGATTAATTGGTTGAGCATTGAGAATGATCCCCTGCCACTAACTGCATAATAATAAAAATGTGTCTAATATTCGTGTGCATGCCGAATTAACATATTTGTCATTAAATTAAATGTAACCAAAAAACTGACAAGTGACCTTTTTTATCGCTTACATCGACAATTCTATTGAACTTTCAACTATGACAAATGGCGGCGCGAAAGAAGGAAAGCTGCGAATTTGACAACACTTAATTTTTGACGCATTCACATTTAGAACAAGAAGAAAAAGCAAGCAGCTTATCATGATCACAAAGAAAGAACAGAAACAAGGACAATGGCAGGTAGAAAGGCAACCATACAAAAAAAAACTGGAGGAGATAAAGAAGGAAGGAAAGGTAAGGTGACAGGACAAGGACACAATTAGATACCCCAGCAGACAATCGCTCTTGACCCTCGGCCAATGTGACCAGCTTAACGAAATGAGAAGGGGAAGAGAGAAAAACATTTGAAAGGCAGTTGCCGGTAACGTACAACATCATGACAGAGACCAAAACACGCAACACACACGGAAGATAGTGTCGGTTACCTATGCATTTATCTATGCATGTGTGGGTGCATGTGTGTGTTTGTGCAGTGAAGCAGCAGAAGTCGCTGGACGTAGTAAAAACAAATACAAAACTAAGCGTGAAGAAAAGAAGAAAAAACTAAACTCGGTAATAATAATTCAGCTGAACGCTGCTGCTGCGACGACAAGAGTAACACGGACAGTGTAATCCACCCTTTTGCCACTGCTACTGCCGCTGCACAACAGCGTTGGCAAATTCAGCCTCTTTCTAGCCAAAATGTAGACATTTTTTTAAGTGTGCTTGTGTTTGGAAATTTAAGTAATTTTGGCTTTCTTGGAAGGACCTTTAGCGTTTTTCTTCTAATTATTAATTTCAATACTGTACAATATTTGATTATTAATAACCTTAACTAAAAAAGTATGGCATAACAATGATAAAGATGTGGAATGATAAAATCATCGGAGTCAACCACACTTATAAATTATTAATAAATAGATAATGCAAAGAAATCTCTTGAAATATTTTACAGCTTTTTACATATTAAATTTAGCTTGAAAATGAACTGTAATATTTCTGCCTTCAATTAGGGTTTTTTATAACCAAAAGTTGCCAACACTGGTGTACAAACACTCTCACACACATGCACATGCACATGTAAAGTGGCATTAATTAGTGTAAGAACATTTCGGAAAAAGGGAGGGCAAAAGTGCAATTGATAAATGCCTGCAGGACAACTGGGCACAAGCCAATATGCAAAAAACAAGGCCAGCGTGAAATTTGAGTACCCAGCAAATTTCCAATTGGGCAGCAGGTGGCAGACAGACGGCAGGCGTTCATAATTTTTTTCTTTCTCGCAGGATGAAGCCTTGAGGCCATTTTACACAAGCTAGGAATATAATTTCAAAATACAAATAGTGAGTTAAATGAATAATTTTTAGTAATAATAGACGCTCAAAATGTCTTTTCTGTTTTTCGGTCAACGCCCATGTAAAGGCAGCAGCAGTAAGAGAAGAGGCAGCAACAACAACAAGCATAAAAACAACGCTAGGTATTTTGAGCAAACAAATTTTTTTGGGCGGGTCGAAAAGTGTTGAAGTTCAGTCGGCACTCACCTGTTTAACGAAATGCTGCTGCTGTGTGCGCTTACGTTGTGCACATTATTTGTGATAAGCAGAAATCAACACAGAAAAAACGGAACTTGTAACTTAAATAAACTAAATGAATGAAACACAAAACTTCTCAGCAACACTCTCACACGCACACACGATCCCGCAACGCGATGACTTATGCTAGTGACGGGCAATCAGGCACTGAACAGTGTTATCGCACCACACCCCTGTTCAATGTATCGCATTGAATTTACAGCGATAGTGTACTCGACTTATCGATTTGTAAAAATAAAAATTGTATTAATTTAAGTGAATACTATGTAATTAAATAATGTTAACTTAACTTAAAATAGTAAAAAACTACATTACATTTATTTCAGAAAATTTAACGCCATATTCTCGATACCGTCAAACTAGAATCCTGTTTCCAATTGAAAACTTATTGTCAGGCGAGCGAATACAATTTTAGAGGTTTTAACAAAAGATCGTCGAACAACCGAACTGTAATCACCACAATAAAATCGATAATTTGTCAGATTTGAATTTGGCAACAGGCCACAGGGCGATGTCGTAAGATAGTGACTGCTAATCGGATACTAGCAACCAATAAGTGTTGGTGAACGATAGTTGTGTGGTGCTGGCCGGGATTTTAGTATTTTTAGTGGTCAAAGTGTGAGACCAAATACGGAGAGGCAATAAATACCCAAGAACTGAGGCGAGTGTGTGTGTGTGTACTGTATGCGTGTGATGTAAGGTCATTCGCGTGAAAATATCAGCGAGGAAAAAATCGAATTTTTGTGTTTTGTGTGCTAGGTAAATTGTCAAAGAGTGCAAAATAATGCAGCTGAATCAAGTGCGATTACAATAATCATCAATGAGTGCACACTCAAGCGCTGTGAACACGTGCAAAAGTTGAAAATCTATGCCAACGCAAAAAAATTTATGACAAAAAGCAGCAGCAGTAGAACACTCACACACACACACAAGCGAACGCACGCACGAACACACACAGGCGCGCGCACACACACACAGGCACACATATCTACTTGAAAGCGGAGGAGCTTGAGCTAGAACCTAGAGTTGTCAACGCTCTCCGAAGAATTTCGTCATTGAGTGTGTCGCGTATTTTCGTGCCTGTGTGCGTGTTTTGTGTGTGTGTGTCGATTATGTTTTGTGCGTGCCTGCTTTGCCTGCGTGTGTTTGTGTGTGTTGCTAGAGTTCTTAGTAGTAAAACAAAAAGATGAAAGAAAAAAAAAATGTGAAAAATATACATAATTTGTGCAGGTGCAAAAAAAAAAAAAAAAATGCAATTGGCCGCCGCCCGCTGAATGAAACTTGCCAGCGGTTTTTTGAAAAACTATTACATAAATAGTACAAAGTGTAAATGTAAATGTTATTGAAAAGCAAAGCGCAAGGCGAAGGCGCCGACGTCGCTGCTTGCGCTGTCGTCATCGCGGCTAACACAAAGCAAAAGAAAAGGAGAAAAGAGGGAGCAGCTAGCAAAAAAAAAGAAAGAATGAAGAAAATCCCGTTACTATATTTGCACTCAATATACTCATTGTTTGCCATTTCATCAATACATATATGTGTATGTGTATGTGTGTGTGTGTTTCCATCTCGTGACTTGAAATTGTTGAGTATATTGACTTCTGTTCGCACAAATTAATATTTTTTGTGCTTGTTGAAAATCAACTAACAATTGCCATTGCTCTGTGTTTGTGTGTGTGTGTGAGTGACCTCGTGTCTGTGTGTCGCGTGCTTACGCCTGTATGTGTGTGTGTGTAGCGGCAAGGAGTGTCATGCGTATTTTGCTTCTTCTTACCCCTGCTCGCCTCAACAACACCAATAAGAAGAAGCAGAAGAAGGAGCAGCTTGCTGCTGCTCCTTTTGCTCCCAACGAGTTTTATCTTGTTTTCCGTTTTAATCATATGCGGGCTCCGAAGAGAGACAATCACGTCATCCAGCCTGTCACGCACACACACATACTTTAATTGTTAACTTTAGAGCTTGAGTCAATTTTGTGTGTGGGCGGCGCGTGAATTCTGTTGTTATTGCTGACTTTATCTTTTTTTTTTTTTCTTCTCTTTTCATTTAAAGCTTAATCAATTTAATTAGCGTTGATATCAAAATAAATAAATGTATATATATATATATGTACATTGATGTTTATGATTGCCACTAATTAATAAATGCTTCCCAGCATCGCTCGCATCAATTTTGTTTTTCTTCTAATTTTCGCATGACACTCAATAGATGTGTGTGTCTGTGTGTACGGTAAATAAACTATGACCGGGACACTGAGTCATGGCTAACCGATGACGTTATGCTGCGCTAAAGGGCAATTTGTCTCAAAAGAGTGCCCCCAAACTTTCCCAATAAAAAATCGCAAAACTTAAAAAAAAAATTACAATAAAATAAAATAAAATGTTTTGCTTTGCTTTGTTTTGCACGTACTGTGGCAAGGCAGATAATATCGAGTTCGGCAAACGATAATCGATAACAATTATCGATCATCACTGTTTAGCGCTAATATTTAGTTTGTGGGTGCTAATTTGATGTCAGCAATTAGAAAATAAATAAAAATTAAATTACATGACGCATTGACTGACAGCTTGTTGTTTGTTTGTGTGTGTGTGTGTGTATGTGCGTCCGCCTTTTGTTTCAACGCAACGAAATTAGCCTAGGCAGCAGCAGCAGCAACCCAGCTGAAAATCATTTTTGAAACCGCTGCCAACCGCTTTCAGGCAGCTCATCAGTGCCGTTAGCGTATACCCCCTCTCTCACTCTACCGCTGTCCATTGGTCGATACGTGAACGATTCACATTCTCTCGTTTGTCGCGCCGTGTTTCTTATGTTTGTATAAAATACTGCAATGAGGTCTTTATCTTAATGCCATGTACACATATGCATACATTCTTGCGTATTTACATATGGGTATGTGTGCGTGTGTGCATTGCATGTGTTATATATGGAGTATATGAATATGCGTACAGTGTTGCCAACCAAAAACCAAAAAAAAAACAGCTTATTTTAGATGAAACTGGATTAAAAACATAACGGAGATGCTTCATTTGATTAGATACCAAAATCTTACTGTGGCATTATCTCAAATGCCGCATATAATGTATATCTACCAATAAACATAAAAAAAAGAGAAGCTAAACTTAAGTCATTCAAAAAAGTTATGTTTGACGCACTTAAAAAAAAAATTATCAATTGGCAATACTGCGACTTGTGACGGAAACACGTCGCGAGGGGTAAACAAACTCCCGTTTCTGCTGCTGATAACACTTTCTGCTGCTGTGCTGCCTGTCAGCACAAACGAGAAAAAACGCAGCAGCAAAAAAACAATGAGCTAATAACAAATCCGTACGACTTTTATCAGTCAGCCATGACGACGTCGCTGCCGCAGCCGACCGCTGGCCGAGTCAACGTCAGTCTGTTATTTTTTTTCGCTCTGCTCTTTCGCTGGTGCTGCTGCCTACTCGCTTGCCTGCTGCACAGTGGATGGTTCAGTCTGCTCGCTGATTTCGTTGCGTTACGTTTACGCGCCGCTTATGTTTGCTTTCCGTTTGTTCTCTTTGTTGTGTTCCGTGTCCGTTTGCCATTTTTTCGGTCAGTAGTGCTGTAGTTTTTCTAATTGCCCTATGTAAAAAAAAAATACCTCGCAATATTAGCTGAGTATTTTAACTCACTCAAATTTCGTAGACGTCAATGTGGCATAATTCTTCTTCTTTTTCTTTGGTTTTGCTAGCCAAAAATTCCTCAATTCCCAGTCTCGCTGCGTACAGTGTACGTGTTTGTGCCTGTGTGTGTGTATAAGAGACAGAGAGAGCTTTTGGTCAAACGCATGTAAAATAACGTCAAAAGTTATTCAGCGCGACAAACATAAGAAATTAGCATAAGGTGCAACAGCTCCCAACCGTGCCGCTGCTAACGGCGCGACGCACGTGTGCAGCATAAAACATTGACGCAGGCGATCGAACTGAGAGAAAGAGAGAGAGAGAGTGAACATTAAAAAATTTTATATTTAGTTAAATGCTTGTTGTTGGTTTTACTGCTGCTTCTTTATATCCTTGAGCTACCTTGCTCTCCCTCTCTCCCCCTCTCACGCACTTCAAGACGCCGCGGACTGTCGTTCATCTTCTTCTTCATTGGTGCTTTTGGTTTTATTTTGAATTTATGTATTTTTAAATCTTGTGCAAAAAGCATAAAATTCAAAGCGTTCTCGTTAGAAACGCGAAAAGAATACCGGGCCAAAAAAAAAAAAAGAATAAGACAAAATTATAACAAAGAAACAAAGGAAATTGTTTGTTAAAATAATTTTTCTCCACTTTTCTTGTATTGCAAATCACAAATCAAATTAAAAAAAATACAATTAAATATTTAGCGACAAGAAATAAGAACAATAGCAGGAGCTGGTTAACAAAAAGAGAAAGAGAAGAAGAATCGTTATAACAAAACACAAAAAAAAATAAAAAAATCAACAACCAACCAACAACATCAACAACTATTATCAAATTTTAATGTTAAGCTTAATTAATTAAAAAAAGGAAAAAATCGTATACATAAATAAATATTAATAATGATCTAGTAAGTTAATCATAAAGTACAAAAATAAATAAATTAAAAAAAAAAACACCAACAACAACAACAAGAAAACCAACCAACAAAAAATAAATACAAAATTATAATAATCAATCAGCAAATAGTTAACGCAAATTTAATATGTACATGCAAGCAATTTGAAACGACAACAACAGCATAATAATTACCACAACAACACCAACAATTGAACACAAGCAACAACCACAAAACAACAACAACAACACGGATCAATACCAAAGATGGAGGCGAAATTCTTGGCTAGCGCTCTTTCATTCCTCTCGATATTTTTAGCGATTTATGCTCAATCAGTTGGTAAGTACAACAACAACTACATATACGACAACTTAATTAAATATAACAATAAAAACAATAAAACCCCTTATGTATATTATGCATATGTATTTAAGCTCTCTTTATATATGTCTCTGTATGTATTTAATGTTCATGTGTGCAACACAAATTGCAAACAATAACAAAAAAAAAAAAACAGAAAAAAGAACAGAAAATAAAAACAAAAATGATAGTTTGTGGTTTACAATGACCCAAGACCCAAGCCCACAGACCACCGCCCCCTGTCCCCCCTCTTCTCGTCTAGCAATACGCCCTAATTGTTGCCCCGTTGCAAAGCCAACACTTTTTTATGTTCGCCTTTGCCAATTTTCACTACTCTTCTTCTTCCTCTTCTCTGACGCCCAGCAGAATTTTTTGTTGTGTGAAGCACATACCTTGTCACTATTTTTGGGGGGAGTCTCTTAAAGGACACTTCGCGAATTAAAGTTTGGAGTATTGTTCGTTGATATCGAATGGAATTTGTTGCCCCTATTTCTTGTTCAAGGCTTTTATAATATTTTATGTGTCGAGGTTTTGATAAAGGTTCATATAAAAATAAATAAAAACAAGTTTTTAAAAACTAGCAAACTAATTTTTGATTATCGTTAATTTAAAACATGATTTTACAGTTTTTTTAAGATTTCAGGATTGTGTTTTTTTCTGGTTAAATTAATAACTGCGAGCGAGGATATTTTATCTGCTTATTTTTTTATATACCTGACCCAAAGTTCTGCTGGGTTTCAGCACACACACACTCACACATATTGAGCGAACACTTTCCTTTCGCTTGGATTTTTTTTGGTCTGTTTTTTTGTTTTGTTTTTTCTATTTTCTCTTTTACAATGTAAAGCGCGCGCACCTCTCCCTATCCCTCGCTCCACCCCAGGCCAGGTATTCTCTAACTATCTCTCTCTCGCGCCCTCTCTCTCTTTCTATCTCTATATATTCCACTTGTGTGTCTATCTTTTTGGCCTTTAGTTAAGTGTACTTGTGCTTCGATATTTTTGTGTTGCTTTTTATAGTTTATATTGTCGGGTTGGGAGGTAGGGGTTGGGGGTATTGGAAACGGGCAACGGGACTGGTCGACATTCTGTGTGTTTAGTTCTATTCTGTTCGTCTTCTTCTTCTTGATTTTGCACTGTTTGTCTTTTCTACTCATTTGATTTTCAATTTTCCACACAATTGCAAAATGGCAACAGAAATTACCCATAAGACACACAACACACAACAATGTCGAGAATTAAGTTCATTTTTAGTATTTCAGTTTAAATCTTATGATTTTTTTTGCTATCCTATTTCTATTTTCTTTTCTCTCTTTTATTTTTTCTTTTTGTTTAGCCAGGTACACATGTAGAAGTAGATATAGATATAGTAGCCGGGCCGCCTCCGTCTGTCTGTCCGTCTGTCTTGTTTATATTAACTCATAGATTCGTTACTCGTTAGTCAGTCGATACTCGGTACTCAGTATTCGGGTACTCGGTACTCGATACCGGCTGTGGATATTGTTTACAATTGGCAAATCGTTTGGCCGTCGAAAGTTGTATAGCCTTTGCCTTGCCTTGGCTTGCCTTGCTTTTATCTACACACATGCCGTACCCTCCTTCCACCCCCTTTCCGCGACCCACCTCCTCATGTATTTATTATTCTAAGCATACGATCCCATTTAGCATTTAGCCAGACCATCTATCTATCTATTTTGTCCCCCCTTCCCCCATCCATTTTTGTGTGGGTATTTAGATTTGTTTGTGTGTCAATCAATATAATCCCTCCTCCCCCATTCCTTCCCCCTTGCACTATTCAAGGTGTTTTATTCAAGATTTTACATTATATATTTTTTTCATTTCAATTAGCTTGAAATTAAAACCTGTTTATAATGCCAAACTATTTAATCTGTATATCTTTTTATTGATCAATCAGCCGAAATTGTAATTTAAGGACTGGGAAACTTAATTGTTTATTGCATAATTGATTTGACTTTGATCAATAAAAAAAAAAAAAAAAAAACATTTATATCGACCATAAATTAGAGGACTGATCAAAAATTCTTTCTTAGCGTCGAATTAGCTACCCAATTCATAACAAATTCACATCAAATTCGATAAATGCCAATTAAAAATTATTTTCAGAATAAACATTTTCTGCTGGAATTATATATATCTATTTTATATTCATCTCTGTTTATGTATGACTAAAAGATTGGGTTGGGTTATTTTAAAACATATTTCAGTACATTCGATTAAAAAAAAAGTGGCGAAATTTGTTCACAATTTACTCGGCACAAAATGTTAAATTTTTTAATTATAGTAATTTCCAGAGGTGTGTGCATGTTCTACATTTAATCCATGTGACTATCAATTTTATGTTGCACATGTTTTATGTTTTCCTTTTTGCTGCTATTATGTACAATATATCCAATGCTTACGTAAATATACAAAATTGAACGTAAAATAATAGAATACAACTTTGGGGCCAAACTGTTAATATTTTCGGTACGATAAATTTTGCACAGCTTTTTGCGTAGGTGACCCAGAAGGACTACAGTGATCTCTTGTTAAATTAAAAATACAACACACTAGAATCGGTTATCTTAAAATGGTGGTGGTCTCTTGTTAAGTTGGAAATATCGAAAATCTCAAATTGACTTAAAAATTAAAACAAAATCCATCCAACTGCATTCCAAATTTCCATTTATAATTGGAATCATGGCCAAGTTTAGCACTTTGCGAGTGTCCACTGTATTTACATTCGTTTTGTAATTTTAGTTTGTGTTTTCCTTTTAATTCTGTTCTTGTTCTTCTTCTGTCTGCTATTGCTCGGTCTTACTTCAAAGTGAATTGCGTGAAAAAAAAAAACGAAAACCACGTGTTGTCCAGGTGTGTTTATGTTGGCTTTCGCAAAGGTATTTTTTTTCTTTCTTTTGCCGTTTCTTTGTTCTGCCGTTCATTTCATTTCATTCATTTGACGAGGTCTTTTCTTCGCGCAGCGCAGGTTTTTTGAACTCTCAACACAAATGTATAAACAAAATAATCAACAATAGCAAAAGGACATTTTTTTTGCACATGTGTGTGTGTGAGTGTGTACACAAGGGGGGTCTTACCTGTTTTGTTAGCCATATTTATTTAATGACATTTTCATTACATTAATAAATGTCAAATATTTAAATTTCGACGCGAACGCCGAATCCCCCAAATCCCACAAGTCGATAGGTAAAGAATATCCCAGTACAGTGGAGCAAAACGTGCGCTAATATTATGAATTTGCAAATGGAAGTTGTTAATGATGAAACAAAGCATACTAAAACGTATTTTATGAATCATGTTATGATATACATATAAAATGAAATAAAAATGTTGCGATAACAACAATTTCGTCGTCAATTGCCTTTGTTGATAAATATTATCAATAAGTTTCATTAAATTTACTCAGTCACAAAGACCGCAAAGAAACAACTTATTGTTGGCACAATGACTGACATTAATTCAACGAACAACAATCGCATTGATATTGTGTAAATATGTTTATATATATATTTGAAAAATCTGTGGGTGCGGCGAAAACATTTATTATTTTTATAAAGACAATAAACATGAAATGTAATTTCCCTTTCAATGTCGTCGTCGTCGTCCACATTGTCGTTGCAGCGTCATAGTGAAAGAAATGTCTACCAAACGCCCCCTTCTGTGGGCAGAGGCGTGGTCATATTGTGTTCACTTGCTTGCAACTCTCGACTTGCAACGGGTAGCAACCCATTCATAGAGGTTGCCTCTGTGTTTCCGCTCGTGCCAGATAATGACTACTTAAACAGAGCACACTTACACATACATATATATATATATATATAAATATATATATATATAGAGTATATATATACACGGCATATCAGTGAATTGCACCTTTTGCATTGGGCTCTGCTGCGTTTCATGCAAATTTACAACACGGCATGGAATTGTTTTCTTTCTTTTTTTTTTTGCAAGGAGTTAGTTGGGGAAATAAACTTTTTTTTTTGTTGTATTTGCACTCTTATCTATTGTGGCGCTGGTTTCACTGTGCCCTACCCCGCTCCACCATCTTTTGCAGCAGGCAGCCCTCTTTCATTAGCAGGCACCTGACAAAAGCTAAAAGTTCACACATCGCCTATTTAGCGGCAGACGGCAGACAGGCACTTATTATACACACACACACACACACACACGAGCACACATGCTTTTGTTCAACTTATTATTGTATATGTACTATATACATTTCACATATTTAAAAATAAATACAAAATAAATTTTTGCGTGAGAACAATTAAAATATTTTTTTTTTTGCATATACACTTATAGATTTATATATATATATATATATATGTATACATGTGTATATATGTATGGGTAGACGTCTTTCTGTGTGTGTGTGAGTGTCAACAAAACGTATTAAAAGCATTTGTGCATGAACAAAAATTATAAATTTTGTTTTGCTGTTATTTTTTGCACTTGAAGCATATTGCGTTTGGCCCACTGTGTATGCTGACATTCGGACTGTAAACATACACATGTGTGTGTGTATGTATGTATGTGTCTGTATATTAATGTGTGCGAAACGTTCGTCTGACTGTCTGGCAGCGCAATTTGTTCTTGTTCTTGTTTTTGTGCGTTTTGTAGACGCCAAGTACGAAGAACAACAATAACAACTGCAACAAAAACAAAGCAGCGTTGCCAAACCAAAAGTCGTCGTCTCCAACGTCACTAACGGTTGCCGCCCAATTGCCCTGCCTACCAAACCCTCCACCCCTCCTTATTGACGCATCAATCAGTCCATCTTATGGGGGTTGGTGGCCAGGGCCAAGTCAAGTCGCACAGCCGATTTGATTTGGCCGATTTTCTTTTCTTTTTGTTTTTTAGTACAATTATTTTTTACTTGCTGCGCTAAGAAGGTTGCCAGCTAAATTTCTCCATTATGACGGCGTTGCGCAAACGAAATGGAGTAGCAGTGGGAGTGGGAGGGAGAGAGAGAGTTGCCAACATGTGCGATCAATTTTTGTTGCCATTTCTCTTTTCTCGTTTCCATTTTAAAATTTACCGTGCACCTTGCCCTTTTTATAAAAGACAGAGAGAGATAGCTAGAGCGAGTGGGAGGTAAAGGGATAGTGCCAGTGGAGCAAGCAGGCAAGGGAAGAGAACAAATGGTGACGCTCTCAAAGCTTTATCGCTTCATTGACTTTGACAATTTGAAATTGCTTGGCTCCAAAGTTCAAAAGTAACTGTAAATGTGTGTATGAAAGAAATAAGCCGGGACAAGAGCGGGTGTAATAAATGTTTATATGCACACACACACATACACACATATTTATACATCAGCACATTTGTGTGTATGTGTGTTGTGTCCATTTAGTTTTCCTCGAATCAATTTGCGTTGGTTTTTCAATTGTGCCGCGCAGGCCAATAATAATTGACATAGTTGTCTGGCAGGGGCAAAGACAGAAAGAGAGAAGGCCCCATGAAATATTCAAAATTTGTCTGACATGTTTTCTCTGCATTATTTATCGGTTCTGAAATGTTGCAAACCCTACCTCACCACCTCAACCCTCCTTCTCCTTTTCCTCATTGAAATTCAAACTGTGCGCATTGATTGTCCATCGTTCCAATTGCCTTCAAACAGTTGTTTGAAGTCCAAAGAAAAACGCTGGGTAAAATGTATTTAGCCTATGTTTAGAGAAAACTGTAAGGCAAATAGAATATTTATTGTGTACCCACACCCACACACTCACACAGAGCAACTGACGCACAACTAATGCAACAATTATAATTATTTGTGCTATGCTTTCAACATACTTGAAAACGTTAAACAAGTGTTTTGTTAATGTTTGTTTGCTTAAATCTTTTATGTTCAATTGCCAAAAAAAAAAGAGAACCAAAATCAAATTAAATACATTTTTCAAGTTCCTTCGCTTTTAATAAGTTTACAAATTATTTTTTTTCTGTACTGTTTGCTGCAATGCAAAAACTTTTTCAACACTGATGAGAAATGTGTGTGTAAGAGTGTTAGAGAGAAGAGAGAGGGCGTGTGTGTGTGTGTATTATATGTGGACGGCTAGTCATTTTCATTTTGGTTGCTTTTGCTAATTTTAAAATAGACAAACAATTTTTTATTTCAATTTACAGCAGCCAGCCAAGCAACTAGTCAGAAAGAAGCACACACAAACAAACACACATACGCCCCGTGGCTGCTCTCAGACACATGACTCGACGCGGCATCGCAGTTGCTGTCGGCGTCGTCGTCGTTGGCATAGCTGTTGCTGTTATTTATCTGCTTCTTCTTTTCTGCCTGTGCCTCTGTCTCTGTTAGAAAAAACTTTTGTTTGTTTTTAGCAAGTAAAACTCGATGTTGCGTATTTAAATATTTATAAATGTATACGTATATTTATAAATCTCTGCCTGATTATGATAAGCATGCCAATGATAATGCTTAGTTGGCACTTATTTTTTCTATTTTTTTAAGTGTTCTGTTTTATTATTATTAAACGGCGATGTTCTCTGTCAAGTGCACAGAGCAACGAGCATCATTGCGTCTGTCTCCCTCTCACGCTTTCGTAACTGCAGTTGTTGCTACTCGCTCTGCAACGCACTCTGTTGCTTTTCTTGTGTTCTTTTTTGTTTTTGTACTTTATTGCATTGTTTTGTACGCTTTGCGCTTGTCGCTGTGATTTTTTAAGCATTTAATTGACGGGTTTCTTGTGTAATTTATTTAATTTTTAATGAATTCTACGTTCACTGACCTTTCGAAACTGGATTAAAGCTTTTCATGATTGACCGCAGTATCTGTGTGTATGTGTGTATTGCATTCTGATCCACTTGAATTATCCAAAGTCGCTTGGAATTTTAACCTTAAAAACCCCAAATTCGTCACACCAATGCCTGTCAAAATCAATTTACAGCGTGACTCCCAGACTGTGTTTTTATTTTGTGTGATTTCACGTGCATAACGACTGCTAATAATAAAAGCTTCGAGACACACGCACACATGCACAACTCATCACAATTTAATATGGCCGCAATCAATTTTGTTTCGTGTTAATTAATTTTGCTATTTGTTTTTTTTTTCTTGTTTATAATTTCTGTGTTCGCTGATGCACAATCTGTTATTTCATCTATTCAGTTTTTTTTTTTTAAATTTTCTGTGCAAATAATTTAAAGGCTTTTGGCTATAACATCGAAATTGCAACAAAATGATGACAAGGCAAGGGGTGTGGAATGCATAATGCATAATAAAACCAAAACGGAACTTTTAAAAGGAATGAAGATTAGTTCACACACACCTACAAACACACACATGCACACACAAATGAATGTCAATAGCAATGTGTCACAAGAGCGATTGCTAGTCTTTGAGATGTAGGAGGAGGAGGTGGGGGAAGAGCAGTGTGCGCTGCTGGCAGTGCTGCCATAAATTTGATTAAATAAAGTTTTAGTTGGCGCTTGCTTTGTGTCTGAGTGTGTGTGTCTTCTTCTTTTTTTCATTTTTGCACACTACTATTTGGCACAAGGAATGCGACAAAAACCATGCTAGATGAACAAGCAATAAACCATAAATTTCTTGTCACCAACAACAACAAAAAGAACAGCAAGAAGAAGAAGAGCAACAGTCATAGCGGTTAAACGTTTAGGGCTTGCAAGTGTATAACGAGACGTAAGATGGAGAGAGGGATAGAGAGTGGGAGAGGAAGAGTGTGTAAGTGTGTGAGTGCGAATACGGAAATGCGAGAGAGAGTGGTAAGAAGAGAGAGGTGCGCTGCAAAAATGTTAAGGTGTGTTGCGCGCACGTGTATGTTGTTGTTGCTGTCTGTGTGTGTGTGTCTGTTGTATAAATTTATAATACTTTTTCGGCTGCGCCCGTTGCCTGCAATATGCTCTATGTTTGTACAACATACAAATGTTAATGTGTGCATGTGTGGGTGTGTGTGTGTGTGACAAAAGCAGACAAAGGGATGGGATGAGGAGGGTGTGTAGGAGCTGAGCTTTTGTGGCTTGTAAATGAAATTGCTGTCTGCAATCTTTTTGCGCTTAATTTTCTATACAATGCCTGGCGGCAGAATATATTTTTTTTTGCTAGCTATACAAATGTATATGTTTGTGTGTGAGTGTGTGTGTGTGTGGCAATGTGTTCTTTGTACCCAGGCGCGCCTAATCAACAACAACGAGCGTTGTGTAGTGTTGACAAGAATATAAGAAGGAAAGGGACTATGTCCGCCAGTTCGTTAAATCAGCTGATAAGATTGTGGTTTTATCATCTCATCAACACATACACGTCTGTTTGTGTGTATTTGTATGTATTTACTTACAAATTTATTGTCATATATTAGTCTTTTTGCTTATTTTAGTTGCCATCGCAAAATTACTTGTTTTACTGCTGCTGATAAGCCAAATAATGCCGCTGATAAGAAGAAAAGAAACCGGCACATGGTCAGATGTACAAACTATATATATGTGTATATTTGTATGTGTAGGTGAGTGTGGGTGGGTGTGTGCTTATGGCCCTGGCTTACAAATAATGCAGTCAGTCGAAACTGGACATCGGGTTGTGTGTTGACGTCATTGTTCTGCGTCACATTATCCAATGTCACACTCAAATATGCACTTTTACATAGAAATATATATCTATATATATAAAATATATATATTTATATATAAAATATATATATTTATATACATGTTGATGTCTGCAGAGTTGAGAATGTAATCAAATTGATTGTGAAAAATAAAAGCACTTTGCGTCTGCTGTCTGAATTCGTCTCTCACTGTCTCTCCCTCTTGCTCTCCTCTCTCTCTCCCTTTCGCTCTCTGTGGGCAATTTGTTAATTGTCGTCTCTCCAGCAGTGTTGTGTAACGCGGCATGCATCGAAATATGCAGCAAAACCTATTACGAGATATATATTTAAAATGAACACTTTTCGATTGAATTACATATTTATGAGCAGTCTATCGATAAGTATCGATAACCATTTATATATACCAACTGCACTTTTCTATATATATATATAAAACAGCACAGATAACAACGAGTCACATTCACAAAGCGATTATTATTATCTTTATTTCGATTTCGGCTTTACTTTGAATTTTGTTTATTCAATTTGAAATTAGGTTGTTCTTTGCTGTATTTATTTTTTTTTGGTTGTGTGTGTTTATTTATATATGTAAGATTTACAACACAACTCGAACAAATAAATTGATTATCTATACGTACAATATATATATATTTTTACAACTTGGCGCTGAAATCAAATAATCTGAAAATTAATGTTGAAAAGAAACGAAAGAATAGCAAATAAGCTAATCGTTAAATACAAAAAAAAAAAAACAACAACACAAACACACACACACTCGATCGGAATGGAACGGATCGGATGCTATATTAACCATATATAAGTATATTTTATAGAGTGTTAAACACTAATTAAAAAGAGCCACAAGGAGTAAATTTATGTTGTTTAATTGTTTTGTACTTGAATGTTTTCTTGATTATAGTTTGTTTTTTAAATTACCGTTTACAAAAGTTACCCTGCGAATAGAACTCTCCATCTCTCTCTCTCTCTCTCCATCTCTCTTTGTCTCTCTCTCTCGCAATATGTTGTACAATAAAATTTGTTGCAACCTTTTTTTGCTGTGAGTGTGTGTTGTGTTTATGAACATATATATAAATATATATATATTATTCGATTATATATATATATATATGTAACTTGTGACCCATTTGCCGCCCTTCTACCCAAAAAACAACAACAAACACCCCACGCGCTCAAAAATCTATAGCGAATAATAATGAGAGTGACGAGTCGTCGGCTGAATTTGCACTCGCCGCATCGCCTGTGGTCTACTATGGCGATTCGAATGTGAATATTGGGGAACCCTTTGCCATCACCTGCGTTATACCGATCACCGAGAAGATCCATTGGCTGAAGAATGGCGAGTCGATAACTCGTCACAATTTGCGACACGGCCACGACGAGCACTCTTATACTCTCTCGGAGAGCGCCATTGAGGGTGAGTATTTGTTATGAAGAAACAGAAGCCGAAATTCACCATACGACTATCGAATATCGATTATCGACTTCAGGCGAAAAGCACAAGATTGAGGCGCATCTAAAGGTGCGGCATGCTCTGAAGGTGCACGAGGGACGCTATCAGTGCAACAACAACTATCGCCGTAATAGCGGCTATCACATTTTACATGTGCGCAGCAAGCAGCAGCAGCAGCAATTTCCCACTGAGAGTGGCTATCAAACCATTGATGAACTGACGCCAAGTTCACCCGATGAGATTTTTACACGCACGTGGCAAGAGCAACAACAACCACCGCACAAGCAGCACAATCAGCCAACATCAACAATTGTTGGCTATGGTAATGCAACGGTTTATGGCCACGACTTTGGCTATGAGTTGCCAACACCAACTAGAAAATACAACAACATTAACAACGAACTCACCACGCTGCCTTGGCATCATACAACAACAATAAGCACATCCACCACTGCACAGGGTGCCTCAGGTGGCAACGCTGGCATCCATCGCATTTATTCGGCAACACCGCCAGATTTTCCGCCACCACGCTTAAGCCTGTTGGAGCAGCATACGCTGGCGCCACCCGAGCCGCCCACCATCCAACTGTACAATCAGTCACTGCCCATTGACACTGCCACAATTAGCAGCAGCATGACGCCGCATCATCATCTGCAACAGCAGCAGCATCTGCAGCAGCAGCACATGTTAAATGCTTTTCAATTGCCGACGCCGCAGCAGCCGCAGCCACAACAGCCCCATCCACATCATCATCACAACAATAATGACAAATATCAGACGTACGCGCCGCAATTTATACCGCCATCGTTAGGTACCGTTACAGCAGCAGCCCCTACAGCTGTTTACAACAACAACAACTTCGGGTTAATGCAGCAGCCCAAGACGTTCATGCCTATTAAAAAGGGTGAGCACACTCACACATAAAAAAAAAAAGTAAAAAATAAAGTTCACGAAAATCATATTCACACACATGCCCACATACAGGGTGATCAATTAAGCTCTACATATATAAATGCGCTTAGGAATTTATTCTGCTGATTCGTTTTTTGTGATTTTTATAGAAACTTGTTTTTGGATTAGTAATTATTGACCATATTTGTACATGATTTTTGCTCTTTTAATCAACAAACAGCTCTTTTTTTATTTACTTTCTTTCAACCAAATGCAAAATCTTTGTTTATTTTATAAAGATAAAAATAAATTCAAATTTAGCGCTTATGGCATTTATAAAATATGTATTACTTACTTGAACATCCCTAATACAAACACACACACATGGAAAAGCTGCACGAGTGATTAGAAGAAAGAATAGAAAACGGAATGCAGAAATCACTCGTGCAGGTCTCTCTCATCTATGGATACATACATACATACAAACATTCATGCAAACATTCATTTGCATTTCAGTCAGTTGTTTTGTTTGTTTTCATAAATGGCCCCACCCCTCAACAAGAAGACCAAGAACAACAGCAACAAGTTTTCACACATTAAGCTCGCATCAAACTAATTTTTTGTCTAAGTCTCGCTCGCTCTTTTTTACTCGTAACTCTCGCTCCCCTCTGTCTCTGTGTCGCTCTCGCCCTCTTCGATATCAGCACGTCTCTTCATTACTCAAAAAATCCCTCATCGATAGTCTAATTTGGTGTTGTAAAATATTAATCGCTCTCGCTCGCTCGCTCGCTAATCGCTCCCAGGCTTTCGTCTGCTTTTTCGCCCACATATCATCCTACTCTTACGCATACACACACACTTACTCAGAGGCAAACTTAAAGTTAAGCTTTTATTTTATAGTTGTTGCGTGCGACTTGTGTATTTATGATTTGATTTGTTTCGTGTGTGGTATTTGGTTGATTTATCTATTATAAATGCTGTGTTATTATATAATTTAGTTGTGTTTCTACATAGTTGTTTACCTTAGTTTTTGAATTACACCGCTGTCAGGTGCACAGCACACAACCCCTATACCCCACTCTCTTGGTGTCTCTATCTCGCTCTTGTCAATTTGATTGATTGGACAGCCGCCATTTTGGTGACGACGCACATATAAAAAATCATGTGTAATTTACAATTGGCGCTGAGCTGCTCAATAAGCCCCCGTTGTTGTTTTGTCCCCCTCCTCCCCAACCCCAATTGTGACTGTGACACCGACTTTATGTTTATTGCGTTTGATTTTTGCTTTCGTCGTCGTTTTGTTTCACGTTTTGGTTTTTTGTTTATTCCGGTTGGCGATAAGGACAAAGCAAATACAAACATAGCATATGTATTTGTCTCACGTACATGAATATTGTATATTTTGTTTTTTTTTTGTGTGTGGCCTACAACTGTTTATCGATTATCGGTTATCGTTGTTAATCTGTCGACCTGTTTAGCTGTGTTGCTTTTGCTTTACATTTGCCTTGCTTTGCTTTGCTGAATATTGATGACATTTATTAAATACATAAACATATTTTTACTACTATCAAACAACAACGATTATTGCTCCATTTCAATTGCAGCGCTATCTTTAACAAACAGATCTATCAATAACAGTAAATTGTTGTAATTAATACAAATCTATTTATATATATATATCCAATACATATACATATTCCCATATATATATATATATATACATGTATACATATATATGCAAATATATATGCGTCGCGTAAATCAAACTTATTTGATTTCAGTCCAAGTTAAAAAAAACTAAAGAAATATTACAAAAATAAATATCATTAAACAAATTATTTAACTACAACATATCTTTGTATTAAATAGGAGAAATAAAAACTCCAAATTCACCAACGAAATTATTGTACGCTGTTTTCTTTTAATTTATAATTTATTTCTATATTATTTCTAGTTTTATCTTTTTGGGTGGCCCGTTTATCGAATTACATCTCTGAAAATATTATTATTTTTTATTTCCATTTATTTAGCTGTTTACTTTAAGTATATTTAGACTTTGTGAGTGTGTGCGCGTAACATTTGTTGTTGCCCTCTTTAAGTTGCAATTGTTCTTTTTCTCTCTATTCTTGTTTTTGTTTTACTTATTTTACTATTTACTTTCAGTTTTCGTTTTAGTTGAAAAGTACTCGTTAGCCAACTAGAAAGATTTTAAACTGGCCAACAATGCACAGCGCCATCCATTAACAGAAAATGCAACTATACAAAAAAGAAAAAGAAAAAAATAAACTACATCTCTCAGCTCATTCTTCTTGTTCGCTCTCAGTACACCCTCGCGCGCCCGTCCACTACCACAGTTTAAAGATTAGCCTGCGCAACACCCCCCACCACCCACCTCTCATATTATATATTAAGCGCTCGCCTCTCAACTTTTATCTACAAAATATACTCTTATATACCATATAAAATTGTTTATTTTTTTTTCTTATATGCATACAAATCTTAGTAATAAATTTGTTTAAGCATTTTTTTTTTATGTAAACGTTGTTTCCTATTCTCTCCTGCTCCTCTTTTCTTATATATATATATATGTGTACTAGTATTTTATTGTTATTCTTTAAATATTCAAACTAACGCATTTTTTCTTTCACTCTCTCTTTTCGGAATCATTCAGGGCCAGATTCCTTGGTGCCAAATTATGACCATGTGGAGCGTCAAATGAAATTCTACGATATTCGATCGCCGCTTGTGCTCAGCTGCAATGTGAAAAATGTGGAGTCCACTGATCCGCTCATATGGTAAGTATCGATATTACAGCAATAATCAATAACATCAAAAAGTTATCGATAATGAATTTTGACGACCGGTTTAGAGACCACAAAACTAAAATCCACAATTTTAAGTCACAGCTGACGTGTGTGGATTCTGTGAACAGCTGTTGGATGGAACTTTAATATATTGTAGCGGGGGTTATCGGCAAACCACCATAGAAGCGGCAAATGCATCGAAATGGATATAGTAAATTATGAATGACAAATGATTTTAGTCTTCGAGAAAAAAGTGTACTTATAATCGCCATAAAGACGAGAAAATTAATTCATTACATTTTTGCCTCTCAGCAGACCTATTTGAATTTGCAAGAGAACTTTTAATCTGCAGCCCCTGCAGATAGACGAACATGACCAGAATGACTCGACTTTTGATCCTAATCAGAAAAATAAATATATATATGGATATATATTTGCTTTCGTTTGCCCATTTTTTTTTTTCGTCATGAAATTATAATTATGATTGGCAAACTAAACTCGGCTCCAAAAATACCTTTTTCTAATTTGTCGTATTTCTACCTTACCCTTCTAATACTGTCCAATATAGTAGGCCGACTCAGTTGTTCCACTGGCTCAGCATACACACACATACACAAACACACATAGACACATATATATACAAGTAGCAGGCAGTTATAAGAGCAATCATTTTAATACGGCACAGCTAAGCACTTTTGCTTAATTATGTTGCGCCCCTCCACCCCCCTAAAACACCCTCGTCCTCCTTTTTAACCAACCATTTGACTGACGTAACCTGGAGAGAGCATAGTCAGTGTTAGGATAACAGGGGAAGGGGATAGGTATGGGGGGGGGGGGGTGGGGTGGTGTGCATATTAACAGGGAGTGGGCCTCTTCCGACTCTAGCTTGTTGTATGCATGTATGTCTAGCTGTGTGTGTGTGTGTGTGTGTAATGACACTCTGTCGGTCTGTTGGTCGGTTGGGCCAGGGCCGCAACTTTGCGTGCCTCATGCTGAATTAGTCCTGAATAATTGGCACCAAAGTCCTTGCAACAGAATAGCAAACAAAGAAAACACGAAAAATAACGGCCAACTGAGGCACGTCGAAGATTTTCGTACACTTGCAGACATTTAACAACACAAGAAAACCGATCGATTGTTCTTATAGTAAATATGTGATATAGTTATCCGATGTTGATAATAAAATAGTCCTGCTGAACAAGAGTATATATAAATTATTGGGGTCGCAGATGTCTCGTTAAAAGCGTTTTAACTTTACGACAAAATTAGCATACCCCTCGCAAGGGTATAAAGACGTATCCGCAATTTGAGTAAGAAGACAAAGTTCATTCGTAGGGAGTGCTAGCCCCACCTAGCCCCACAGCTCCAAAGTGTGTATTAAGTTCAACAAACTTGTTTATTACCCGTTAATCGCTTGAATTATTTGCATTTATATATAGATACATATATATAACTGAAGTCTCACCTGGCAACTATTTGAAGTACATACAAATACCAAATGATGAGTGGGTTTTTTTTGTATGACTTCCACTATGTATCGCACTTTATAATACTGTATTATTTAAGCTAATCGGGGTATGTATATATATTTCGAATAGGAAAAGGGCTGGCGTCAATGTGACGGATGATGCAGATCTGAGAGGTCGCTTCCGGCTGATCACTGCCGAGAGAAAGTTCATCATCGATAAGGCGGAAGCTAGGGATCATGGCGTCTACAGCTGTGAGTTCAAAGGCGCGTCCAAAGATATACATGTGATTGGTAAGTGCCACAAGAAACGCAGCTACACGAAATAAAACAATTGCAACCCTTTAATTATAAACAATTTTCAACTTGTCAAACAGCTCGCATTGTTGTACGAGTGCCTTCAAATACGGGTGTTGTCGAGGGTGAGAAAATGATGATCACCTGCGCGGTTGCTGGCAGCAATCCCAAATTGTCATGGAGCTTTGGTGAGTGTTCAATATATATATAGATGTTAAATCTGTTATGTAATATCATCCAAGGCAAGTGAGAGTGCTCCAGTCGAGATAGCTCGACTAGAAGAGCCGAGAATTTCTGATAGTAGTTGTGGGAATAAGAAAATTATGTTAATAAAATAATTTTCTACATTTTTCAAATGTATATCAGAAGTGAGATATTCTATCTTAGAATGCTCTAATCGAGAAATCTCGACTTGTAGATAGTCTAAGCCCAGCCGTTAAATAAGTAGCAGGTTTGCAGTTTGTAGAATATGAATACATGTTTTTGTTAACAAAATCTTAGTTTGTTAACTGATATTTGAGGAAATGTGTTTAGTTGATCAATAGTATGATTGGTTATATTATATATATATATAATAGCTGCAAGGTTGAAGCATTTAAAATGTGAATTTTATTGCTATCGGAAATGGAAGTTATCGATAAAAGGAAATAAAGTTCTTATGACAGACAGACAGACATGTCTAGATCGAACAAGAACAAGAAAAGAAATACTTATATTGAATATATATACTCATGTATGCTAGTTTCCGCCTTCGCCCAACTTCATTATACTCTTTTTTTTAGGATAGAAGTACAAAAAACAAAAATATTAATTCTCCCACTTTTGCATTCAGGCAATTTCTCACAAGTAACAAATAGCACAGGTCGTTATGTACTGAAAGCGGATGAGGACAGCAAAGTGGAGAATGCCATTCTAATGGTTGAGAATGTAACATTGGACGATAGAGGCGAGTACAAGTGCCACGGACGCAACGAAGCCAATGATTATGGTGACAATAGCACCGTTGCCACCGATTTTACAACCGTTCGTGTTAAGGGTAAGTGAGTGCCACTGCCTGGGAAGGGAAGGGAATCTCATGATTTTAATCTCACAACTAATTTGCAATAATGTTTGTAGGTAAATTCGCCGCCTTGTGGCCTTTCCTGGGCATCTGTGCTGAGGTGCTGATTCTCTGTTTGATCATTCTCATCTATGAGAAGCGACGCAACAAGAGCGAACTGGAGGAGAGTGATACTGATCCCCAAGAACAGTAAGTTGCCAAGAACAACAACCAACCAATCAACCAACCAACCAACCAACAACAACAACAACCAACCAACCAATCAACCAACAAACAATCAACAACAACAACAACAGCCACAATACAAGAAATCATCAAACAACAACAAGCAGTCCACAATTAAACAACACCAAACAAACAAAAATTGATAATTTGTATAACAACGCAGCAGAAAATTTACATTTTAGTTAATAAACTGCAAATTAAAGACGTTTGAAGCTGCATTCTCGCAATGCGCAACAGACAAACACACACACACACACATACACTAAACACACACACACACACACATGCGACGTACTTACACACACACACATATACAGAGACAGAAACAGCAGCAGCCGTAAAACAAATTTAGAAAAATTTTCCTAGTTAACAATTTATATAATTACACAACAAAAAAAATGATAAACAAAATGTTTATTTTGCTGTTTGTTGTGTGGCGCGAAAAGCAAACAAAACAATTAACGAAATATGCCCAAAAACGAGACGAAAAGTTAACAATAAATTTTTTACATTTAGCTCCTTGATTTTGCTTGATTTTTGTATGCATATTGATAATGATTTTGTTTTGCGTGCCACAAAAACCAAACAAATTTAATATATAAATTTATTGAAGAAAAAACAAAACTTAAAATTCAATGTGTGCTAAACGAAAAAAAACATAAATTTTTGCTTTAAAACTGACATAACACAACACTCAAACACACACACACATACACACACACACACACTTATATACTGAGCGTAGTTATCTAGCCATATAATTATACAATATATGTATATATAATTATTATATATGTATTTAAAAAAAAAACAACGTATGCCTTATGATTTCATATCGAAAAAAGTTGACAAACATTTTGTTTGCTGCGCTTGTTTTCTGTTGCTTAAACTTTTAAACACAAACCAACACACACACCTACACCTACACACACACACACACATAAACACTATGGAAATTTTCCTTTATGATTTGTATCGAGTGCATTATTAAGATTGGAACGTAAAAACGAAAAAGAGAAAAACATGTTATAAACTTTGTTATTAAGTACTTATTGTTTAATTCTACTTTAAAAATGATTAGCAACGCCTTGAATGAAAGTGAACTACACACACATACAAACACACACACACACACATACACAATTTTCTATCGTTACTTATGTATATTATATTACGACTATCTAAGCTTAAAAGTTGGCAATAAATTCTTGTTAATAACAATAACACAAACGAAACAAACAACAAAAACAAAACAACAAAAAACACGGCTACAACAAACTAGTAAAAGAAATCGAAAAAAAATTAATTTTCTTGCCGTTCTCTTTTTTATCATTCTATGTTTTCTTGATCGGTATCAGCTATATTTGTATGTAGTTTGCGCCACCCCCTCTTCCCCTTAAATCTAATTAGTCTGTACGCACACACACACACACACGCACACCACACACACACACCAACACACACACCAACACACAAACCAACACACACACACACACAAAAAGTATTTGTTTTCTTGCGCACTTTTTGGTTTCTGTTTCAGTTTCTCGTTTTCAGTTGCAGTTGCAGTTCTTTTTCTTCTTCTTAATCTTGTTTTGTTTTTGCTCTTGTACATTTTGTGAATAATTCTATGACGAAAGTTATTTTATTATGTCTACCGCTATTATTATTACAGTCTATTATTATTACAATTTTTATGATTTTTGCGTCTTATAATTAAATGATTACTATTATAATTATAACATTTACATTAAACAAAAAAAAAAGGAAGAAAATCCAACTTAAACTTTTGTGCTATTTTTCGCTTATGATTTTGTGCGTTTTGAGATTGATTTCTACAAAATAAAAAAAACAACAACAAATGTAAATTAAAAACCAAATGAAACACGCATTTTTAATGACTCCTATCTGTGTTTTGTAGTGCTGTATGTACAAATATATATCATTATGTTTAATTTGCTTATGTAGTAGCTATGTATACCTTATATAGAGATCGTCCTGCCCCCAGCACAGACACACTGACACACACACACACATAGCCATATGTGTGCAACACGTATGCGCAACAGTATTATTTCGCAACTACAGATCTGCCCAAGATTTCAAAAACTATATATATATACACCAAAATATATATTTGGGATTGGAACCATCTCTATGTGTCCATGTGCTAAGCGCTTCCTTTTTTTTCAGTTAATTGAGCTTTTCACGTACAAAAATTCGTCGAAATTCGTAGTGCCAAGAAAATTGTGTAGCTAAATAATCATGTGAAGCTAATCAAATTGTATTTCATTCTTTTCTTATTTCCTCCCCCTACCAAAAAAAAAAAATACATCACAATCCGTATAACTAACAAACTGTAGTTGATAAAATTCGCAATAAGTAAATAAAAAATTTAATGCATAAGTAAATAGGTAAAAATGCAACAGCGCCTGCAGCTTGATTGATCGATTGGTTTAATCGATTGTTGTCGCTATCGTTTTCGCTCGCTATGGTTGCCACCCATTATAAATTACAGCTGACCACTAAATGCAAAAAATAAACATCAATTCAATTCCACCTACCTACCTATAAACAAAATCAACCGTATGAAAGTAAAACATCAACATCAACAACAACTATAACAATAATAATATTAACAACAACAAGTAGCATAATGTTTGTACCAGCAACAACCAACCAACAAAAAAAAAAGCAACAAGCCAAAAAAAAAAAGTATCAGATTTTAAATTTATTTTGAATTGTTCAATTATGATTTTGATTGCCAACAGTAAATTTTTTCTTATATGTATTGATTGAGATTTAACTAACTGGATTGATTAATTGCCGAACCCTTAAAATGCTTTTAGTTTTTTTTTTTGGTTTAATAATACGTTTTCTAGTTGCCACTTGACTCGATTCTCTTGACTCATATGCGATTTTGCAATTTGTTTCTATTGCAGGAAAAAGAAAAGGAGAAATTATGATTAAAATTCCTAAAGACAGCCTCAAGAAACGAAATATTGCGCATATAAATACAAATTGAGAAGAAAGCATTATATTATATACATAATATACACACAATTAGCGAAATGAGTGTTGTCACAAATCCCCCCCCCTCTCCTCTCACACCTCTCTACCCTTTTTCCCTCCAGACCCACATCCTTTTCTACCCATTCAACATCGTAAAATATTGTATGAAAGAACTTTGTTTAGTCAAATTGTATTTTATTATTACAAAAAAGAAGGAAAACAAAAAACTTAATATTAAAATGAAAGCGAAAGAAAATTAACATTAACAAACGAAAAGTGATAGCAGTTAAATGAACACTAAATCGGAACTCTAGTAATTAAACTAAAGCGATCAACAGCAGCATCCAATGATGAGGTGGATTAATGATGACGGTCCAGAAACCCCTCCTCCCTCCCCCTCAACACCGAACCCGCAGTACTACTACTACATAATAATAATAATAATAATAATAATACGACTACAACTACTACTACTAATACAACTATTAAAGATGTCTCAAACACACACACACACGCCCCACTCTCAAAAAAAAAAAAACAAACGCATACATACATACGTAGGAATATTCGCCATCTTGCAAAATCTAAAAGTAAAGAAGTCGCAGAAATGTTGTACATAACCTACAAAAAAAATAACGCCGAGGGTTCAGTCTGCAGACTCGCGTATTTATTTACTATATATACACATGCTTATCATTTGTAGCTAGTTTTTTCCGGGGTGTTTTAGTTTTGGGTGCGTAAACCGAAATTCTTCAAATTGGAGGAGAACAAGAAAACCAAAAGCAAAAATGCAACAAAAAAAAAAAAAACAACTTAACAAAAAATTAAAAAACAAAAACTGTTGAACGAGAAATGTTAAAATTTGTTTATTAATATTAGTTAATATAATAATGAACTTTTTAAACAATTAAGTAGCGCGTTATGAGTATATTTTAATAAACAAAATAAAATAAAAATTAATATATATGAGATATACATATATATATATATAAATATATATAAAGAGCGTCAAAACAACAACAACTACATTGTATATTTGCATAATTTTAAACTATTACAAAATAAAAGAAAATACAACAAATGCGTACTGCCAAAAACTTGTAAAGTTCAGTACTAATTGCTTAAACTATTGTATTGTATCAAATATGATTATAACTATGATTATGATTATGATTATAATTATGATTATGACGACTTTGCCTCATTTTTGGTAAACAAAAGCAAAAAAAAAAAAATTGAAAAAAAAAACAACTATAAGAAACCCAAAAGCAAAATCAAAAAGAAAAACACTTAAATTATTTTTGATTTGTGTAAGTTGTTAACATTTTTGGTTGTATATGTATGTATGTGTATAAAAGGAAACCAAGTTAAATACTAAAGCGGTCTTCAATTTTCATCTAAAACTAAACTGAATCGTTGATTTCATTTTTTATACGTACGTTTGTTTTTTCTCTCACATTTTCTTTGCCGCCACCAAAGCTTTAAATATTTATATAGTATAAACTGTGTTCTCAGTAAATGAAAATAAACTTAAATTAATAAATTAAAATGAGAAACATGAGATATTTGTATAGTAAAATAATAAACTAATAAATAATAATAAACTAATAATAATATCCGTTCTTGTTATATACGACAAAATAAGAAAAAAAAGAATGCTAAAAAAAAAACTGAAACATCGTGTGTGTATGTTCGATATTCGTTATATCTATACATATACGTATAGGAACAACTAAATAACCTGGCAACACACTTGGAAACCGTCGTAATCTTAACACTCTCGATTGATCAAATGATATCGATGAGATCGATATCGAAATTTATGAAATTTTTAGGGTTTTTGTGTATAAGTTTATTTTTTGTATTGTACATGTACAATTGTTGTACAGTTTGTGGCTTATTTGTGTAACGACCATTTGTGACTATGTTATATATATAAATATATATATATGTATATGTATATGTACTTATATATGTATATGTGTTTCGTATACAACTGACAAAAACCGCTAAAGACAATTGCTTTGGTTTATAAACACTCCTTTCTACACACACACCTATACATACACACACACACTATTAAACGTACACTTGTGTATATGACACATAACCTCTTGAACTGATAAAGTGAACCCACGTTGCTTATACATACAACAACAACACAAGAAACAACAACAACATAACATAAACAGCTACGATACCTATTTACTGCTATAATGTATGACGTAATGTTACCCACAAAAAACAAGATGAAGATGAAGATGAAGATGAAGATGAACAACATACTTACTACAACAAATAATACAAGAACAAGAACAACAACTTTGAAACACTCGTCAACTATTGCTATATACTAGAAACTATACATAATATATATATACATATACACTTATATACAGAAAGTACATACGCAGTATTGTATGTTTTTTTTTTATGTACAGTGAATACAAGAACAAAGCCTGAACAAAAACAAATCGTGTATCCTAAAAACTCCTCAGTATATTTGAAACGATTTATTTACGCCTTCTTTTCGATTATTTACATTATGATATGTATTACGATTGTTATCGATAACAAATCAACAACAAGAACAACTGGCACACAATTTTACTCCCCGCGTTAAGCGCTTCATACAAATAATAATAATAAAAAACATAAATTAAACTAGGTAAAATTTATATATATATATACATATAAATATATATATATATATATATATATGGATATATAATATTAATGATAGCAAGTATTTTTAATTAGCTATAAGCCACGTTATTACAATTTGGAACCATTGACGAAACCAAGAAACCAATTCAACAATTCAAGAAGAACAGCAACACCAATAACAACAAGCATATACTAACTAGATAAATTAAGCGTCTCACTTTTGATAATTTCAGTTTCAACACTCAAGAAGCTAACATCAAATAGGCAAAACAATTTATACATACATATGTGAACACAAATATGAAAATTAGTTACAACAATTGTAGGCTCGATAATTAACGAAAGATCGATAAGATCAAAGATCGAATATCGATTGCAAGTCACACGTTTCGCTAACATTATCGATCAATTGGAAACAACTCAACCCCCTCAGTCCCAAAAACCACCCGGGCAATACGAATGCCTGCGCCAAGGAATCATCTGATCTCCATTGAGATTAGATATTTTGAATATGTCCAGTTCTTAGTCGTAGTCTTAGTCTGATTTGTCTTATTCTCAACTCTCGCCGTTGTCCCCATTGTAAGTAGAATAAAGAGAAACATAAAATGCCTTAGGGTTTCAGTAGATTAAAGAAAAGACGAACAACAATTTACTAAAAAAAAAACTCGTTATCAAATTTCGATTCCTCAGTTGCATATTTGAAACGTGGGACTTGCTCTCCAGACATAGGCGTATAATCAATTTGTATGAAATACTCTATATAATTCAGTTATTAAATACGGGTAAATCGTTACAACAACACTAAAACGAACAACAACAACAAAAAACCACACCAACAAAACCATTAAAAATCAGCTAAATAATGGAAATCCCGACGGTCAGCCAAAAATTTAGAAAATCTTTTGCTAGAATCTTAACAAGGATGCTGCCTGAAGTTATATCAAGAAAGATGAAATTATTAAGTGCCCACAATTAAAGTTAAAAAATAAATACACACACACACATATACCTACCAACCATAGATAGCCTTAAAAATAACACACACACACACACACACAACCAACATATTTGGCGAAAGTTTTGATTTATTTTTGACTGTCCGACATATATAAAATAGATATATACAAATATTCTGGCAATATGAAATACTGGCGTCTTCAACTAGGAAAAATACTAAATTACAGTGTTTGATTGCTATGGGAAAAATCTCTGATTTTTAGCAATTTATATAGAAAATAGTACTTCAACGTACTATGGCAAAATCACAAGTCAACAGGGCACAGCGCTTCTTAACTACATATATATATATATATACATATATATATATATATATATATACATATATTCATTTCGATGAGCAACTTTTTTAAAACCAACGCTAAACTTAAATTACATTAAACTATACAACTAAATATGGACGAAATGAGAAAAACAAAAACAAATGCAACTTTTTAAACTAATATTGAATTGAACCCAACAAAGTGTTCATTAAACTAAAAAAGATACAACAAAAAGATTACATATATATATATATATACATACATGCATATATATATATAGAGTATATGTAATTCAAACACGACATTTTGTATGGCTATGGCATTAAAAAATAAAAATAAAACCAGCAACAATTTAGCTATGTAATGTATTGTAAAGAGTTTAATAAATTTAACACAAAAGCTACACTAACAAAAAAATTAATAATAATAAAAATACATACGTACATAAATACAACATAAAAAATTTCATCAACAAAAAAAAATTAACGAATTTCATGAAAACTGCGCTCTTAACGCCTAATCTACCGATTTCTCTATATATACTACATATATACATATACATACACACATACACAAATATATACATATATATATATATATATATTTATATATATAAATAAAGTGAAACACAACAAAATATACACTTGTTTTTAGCACTGAAAACATTTGCGTTCATTTTGTTTAACAAAATTATAACATAATTATTAAACATGTGCATATGTATATTTTATGCATATGTGCAGAGGTTTTTTCAAGTGTAGCCCAAACTAAAATACACGCAAAATGTCGTCACTCTCATGATGCTAGTAACTAGTAACTAACTAAATTGTTAAACAAACACACACACAACTTACCGTATATTAGCAGGAACAACAAAACAAAAAAAACGAATCCCAGTTAAAAACTAAGTATATAAAATCAAATTGCAATCCACACGAGTAATAAAAACAATTGTATTATATCTAAGACCCCTCCCCCCCACAAAAAAAAAACCTAAACATAATAAGAACACAAGGTTAATTAACGCTAAAGATATATATATATATATATATATATCTATATGTATATATACATATGTATACATATATATATATATATATACAAATATATTTGAATTTATATATATATAAATGCGGCTATTTATTAAGGTGATTGCGACTTTCAGCTAAAACTAAATTAGTAATTGTAACATTAAATAAAAACAAAAACAAAACAAAAAAACAAAAAATATTTTAAAAGCAAGCGCTTGAATTGTACATTTTTACAAGGCAACTGTACATTTAGCGCCCACGGCATAAAAACTAAAAATAAAAAAAAACAAAAGAGTTGAAAGGCACAGCAAAATAAATATAAAAAATAAATAAATTAAAAAAAGTAAACAAAACACAGAAGCAACATTTGGCTCGCTAGAGAGTCCAAATGAAAATGTTGCTTAGCCAGAACGGAAATGAGTTTATTAAATATACATTTAAAAATTCATAATTATAAAAAATAAAATAAAAAAAAAAAACAAAAGAAAACCCAATTCGTTGCATAATATTTAAAACGAAGGTAGTATTAACTCGATTGCCTAATTCTAATATTAAAAAACAAAAAACACAAAAACCAAAAATGGGAAAAAAAACTATATTAAAAAAACATTAAAATTAACAGGTAAAATAATAATGAATGAAAAACAAATAAGAACAAACAAAAAATGTTATTATACTTATTATACCGATTAAAATGAAAACAAAACAAATTAAAATAAAAATTTTATTTAGATTAAAATCTTTTGCACTCTCCTCCAATTGATAAACACCATTTACAGGCAAGCCGCCCTACGATGTAAGTATTGTGAAATACAATTCGCACCCCCAAATTATATAGCTCCAATGCAATATTATTTATTTGCATGTTCCGGTTAAAGTTTTTGATTCATTGCAGTGGCGATAAGCGTCAAGGACCGCAAACATTGTGTATGAAAGGCCACACACACACACGCACACACACATATTAAATAAAACAGCGATTACTTAATAATAATAATTTTGCTTTATTTAAAAACGTCACTACAAAGTTGTTGCATCATGAATAAGTGTTAATATTTGTTTTAGATAACACGCAAGTCTATTTCATTTCTAGTTAGGTTGTTTAAAATGCGCTATACGCATAGCTCAATGTGTTGTTATCATATCATATCATATCATATCATATCAGTAAACAGCGTCTCACAAAGGTACTAAAGAAATATTTGTTTCTGTCTTTTTCTGCCAGATAAAGCTGCATAGTGGGTTACATTTATGATTTTTTTTTTCGATTTTTTTTGTTTTTTGCATTTTGCCATCTTATCTTATCGAGCCGTGAAGCTCTTGACAGCTTTAATTGTAAACTCTTGATAGATAATAATATACTTATTTCTTATTAGCCGTATTACAATACTTGTACAAATAAAAATGTATATAAGGGACTTGGGGAGGGAAAGTG
Source organism: Drosophila nr. perissopoda 5 BK-2023a (assembly GCA_035044105.1). NCBI lineage: Eukaryota > Metazoa > Arthropoda > Insecta > Diptera > Drosophilidae > Drosophila > Drosophila nr. perissopoda 5 BK-2023a. The sequence continues at coordinate 3,212,963 of JAWNMK010000018.1, forward strand.
GCTATAAGCAGATAGATCATACATAACATTGTTTTAGATTTTTGTTTTTTTTTTTGTGTAAACTTATGCACAGAACAAAATAAATATGTACCTTTACATAAATATATAAATATATATATATATATATATATTCAAAAGGACGTTGGCTTAAACAACTTAAAAACAAATACCACGCACTCGATTATCCTCCAATTCACTGCTGTCCATTCGATTGTATCGCATTGTCACTGAAGGTGCGTGGCGCCTGCAGTAGATCCGTATATTGCAGCAGTGCCTCGCGCAGCGAACGAGACACCTCCGGCGATGTGGTTGTGGTGCAGTCCACCAAATATGGATACAGACCAATCAGCAAATCCCACGCAGGCTTATTGACTATGGGCATAACAGGAGGGACAAACGTAAGATTGAAATTTTTATATTTGTTTCTTTTCCAGCCTTACCTTTGGATGCTGGCGCTTTCTTCATGGAGACCACGAGTGTGGCAATGGCCTTGAGCACAAACGATATTTCCGAGAGGCGGAATCTGAAATATTGGTATTACTGTTAGCATTAAAATGGAATGTACAACACAACTTGATAATAGTTCAAATAGATCCAGAATTTTCTGAGAACTTTGATTAATGCTACACTAACCTGGGCAACGGGCACTTGCCACTTTGGCGCTCATCATCGTTAAACCGCTTGAGGACCTCCTGGAAGCGATGCAGAAGCGCCGTGACTGCCAATCGACCAGCAAAGTCCTTGTTAACAATGCCAGCAGTGCCCGTGGGCAGCAAGTTGGCATTGAGGCGATTATTATTTGAGGCGGTGGCCGTTGCCTGATCCTCGAGCAGCGAGAACTGTAACAGCGTTTCAAAACATGTTTTGGCAAAGATTTCGCGCAGCTTCCAATCCGACTCGTAGCAGATATTACTATCGGAGGCGGAATGTATGGAACCCTTGTTCAGCAGCACCACAATCTGCATGATGAACTGGTGGGGCATCTCATGGGCAAACGGGAGCACCTCATCGCGCAGCAGCTCAATCACTTGACAATCGATGGTCTCATCCAAAACAATCTCCTCGAGACCACGGTCCTCTATGGTGCACACGCTGACGGGAAATAGAAACTTGTCCAGTGTATCGGCCAAATCATCCCAAAGGCTGGCAAAATGTTGTGGTTTGGCACGTGCCACCTTCAAGCCCGTATGCAGGACACTGATCAGACTGGAGATGGCCAGCTTCCAGGTGCTGGACGACAGACATTTGTATTTCATGGCCAGCGGTGTGCGCAACGCCTTGATAATATCGTGCAATATCTGCTCCTGCACCACTGGCTCCTCGGTGGCCGTGCTTTGGTATAGCTTCACGCAAATGCTAATCGATTTCTCGCCGAACGGTATGTAGTTCATGCTGACCACCTCGATGGATGCATTGTTGCCATAATGATTGCTCGTCTTGCCATATTTATTATGCTCCACGACGCTCTGCTGGAATGTGGGCGGTGCACAGGCAAACTTGCTAAAGATCAACAGTTGGCGAAAAATGGCGGGTATCAGTTGGCGTATACTCGTTTCCGTCTCGGGTCTGGTCGCCTCCTTCTGTATCAGCTCCATGCACTCGAGTATGCCATCATGCAGTGGCGTCAGCAGCGTATCCGACACGGTGGACATTATGTAAGGAACGGCATCCGTTTGCACGGGTATACAAACCGCATTAGTCAGCACCGTGCAAAACTTGTCAAAGTCTGCTGCACTGAATCTGTGTGTGAAGATGTTCAACAGTTGAATTAATTAACTCTAGTTATAAGTTGGGAATAGTTTGTTTACCTGTCTTGAATGTGCTGGAAAATGGCGGGAAAGATCTGTATGAGTGCCGTCAGAAATGCCTGACTGGGAATGTAGAAATCCTCTTGACCATCATTGCCGCCGGGCAACAATTGCCGTGTGCTCGTCGACATTTTGGTGCTCTCCATGCCAATGCTTAGCCAAATGTTCCAGGCAATCTGAGCAGAGATTGAACAATTGATGGGAAATTTATAACATTTTAAACAGTCATCATCGGTTTGAGCACTTACCGTCCAGATTTCATCCTCCTGTTGCTGTGCCGTCTGCCCGTCCTTAAGTCCACGCTCCGTGCTATTGTGATACATGATCTCCTGCAGCGATTTAAGTGCCGCCAAGGACACTTCACCATTCTTGCTGAGCGCCGCATTCTGTATGAATTCTAATATCAACGACCAGGCACGCTCAAAGTCACCCAGCATTTGGAGCAGCTCACGCTTGGTGTTGAACACCCGGCAAACACCCGAGAGGGTCAACACCTGCGTCTCGGCCCATTGCTTTTGGGCTGTGTTGCGTGAATGATGGATTAGAATGTTGCCACTGGCATCCACCTTCTCATTGCTGGCCGAGCTGCTCAGCGCGCGCACATTGTCGAGCAGGGGGAAGAGCACCTGCCAGACGAGTGCCTGCCATGTGGGTGGATTCAGCAGGCTGCCATGTGCGGCAATTGTGGAGAAGAGTGTTTGGCCAGCCGATTTGCGTACAGCGGGTCGCAGATCCACGCACAATTCACCCAGTTTGGCATACAGACACATCCACAGCTTGTCGAATTGTGGCATTTTGACGGTGCCCGGAAAATCTGGCAAGATGGCCACATCCTCCAGCTGTGTGGACATTAGTTTCTCCTGATTTTGATTGAAAAAGTCCGAGATGTTCCACTGCAAAATAAATAGTATTTCTTAGTATTGATTGGCAGCTGATTCTGCTACTGCTTGCTCACCATAAGTCCAATCGCTGTCAGGGAGATGTTCAACTCTTGGGTTTGCGAACCAAACTTGGCCGCTGTGCTGATGCACAAGGGCAGACAGCGCCAGGGCATGACGGTGAGAAAATCTGTGATGACCAGCTGCAGGCACTGGAATGCGGTGCGTATCAGCGGCTCACCATGATGATCATTGACGGCGCCAATGATCTCGATGATGGCGGGCCAGCCAAACGAGAGAATCTCGCCGGCCGTATTGAGGATCTGGAGCACACAATCCAATTGACGCTGGCGCACATCCGCATGCAATACGCTTGACAACTCGGACAGGGGACTCAGCAGCATCGTTTGCAATTCCTGTAAAACATATACAAAATGTTACCTTTCCTTTCAATAAAATAAAAACTTATATTACCAGGTTCTCTTTGAGGGGCTGCTTATGCTTGAATTGCAGCGCCGACTTGACCAGGTAAGTGATGGCCTCGACGCCCCATTCGCGCATGCGTATGTGCCGATGCTGACAGACCTCGAGCAGATGATTGGTGAGTGGTCGCCAGAGCACCTCGATGCGTGGCATATTCACCAGACCCGTTTCCATAAGTTTGGCGACAGCGAATAGCGACGGCTCACGATTTGCATAGGCCAGTTCCATGGCCTCGTGCGAGAGTTTGCAGAGTGCATCGATTAGATGATGCAGTGCCACATCATCCAAATACTGACTTGATTCGAAGAGTTGACCAATCATTTGCGACAACACCGGCAGATCGGCCATAACTGCTGTCTGTATGCCCACATTCGAGTCGACGACGGGCTTTGGCATCGCCTGCAGACTGCCACCGGTGGAGGGTTTGAGGCCCAGTATCCAGACTAAATGCTGCAACGTTTGCAACACCATGTGCCACGAGGTGCCCAGTATGCTGCCATTGTTGTGCGCCAACTGCAGAATCGCACGCATACACTGCAAATTCTTGTTAGTCAGCATCACGGGCGCCTGCATAACGCTGTGGGGCAACGAGGCACTCGGCAGCGGTGTTCCAACTGCCACAATCTGTGGGCGAAAATCGCCCCCATCGGCATTGCAACTGTTGATGAACTGATTGCTCAGATCTTGACTGCCGCTGCGAGTGTGACCTGTGAAAAATGAAATACATTTTATAATTATTATTTATATAGTTATATAATCGAGGGATAATGCTCACATCTGAGATCTGCATCGGATTGGACATTGTTGGCAAATATGGACATGGCATAGTGTGGTGGGAACGATGCGCGACACATGGCCATAATGAAGGCATCACGCGGCTGCAATTGATCCAGCTTGCCACAGAGTGCTGCATAGTTTTGCATGGCCTTCAGTATGTTCTCTGTGGTTGCCTCATCGATGGACGTTTCCACAAGTGGAATGAATGCGCTGAGCAGGCCAGACCAGCTGGAATTGATCAGTTGCAGGCATAACGGCTTGTGCTCCTCCTCGCTAATCACAGCCGTATTGTGTGTGGGATGCAATTCCGGTGTGCGCTGTATGACGCCGCCAATCGAGCAAGTCACTTCCAACAAAATTGCATAAGCCAGTGAAATGCCATAGCTATCGGGTATATTTGGTGCATCCAGTTTATCCAGCAATTCTAAGCTAAAAGCAAATAGTTTAAGTATGCTTTTCAAATGTGAAAGGGAAAATGATTTGCTTACTAAACAGCTTTCGACAGGCCCGGCGCAAAGGAAGCCAACAGTGGCAAATAGGCGCCACGGAACATAAAACCACACTGATTATTGCCACCGCTGGCCAGGGCTGTCAGCGTGCTCGTTGACTGTTGTCCAGCGCCGCCAATTGTCTGCTGTCCCCCATTCGAGTTAAGCACCGCCGATGCATTGATCAATGCATAGCGGACATAGCTGCCCATGGCAGCAATCATATCATGCACAATGTGCGTGGCATGATTCTTCAGATCGTACGACTTGCAGAAGAACGCAATCAGCGAGGAGCGTGTGACCAGCTTGTGGATCACCTCCAGGGCCAAAGCACGCTGCCACTGCGGCTTATCCGGATCCAGAAATTTGATGATCAGCGACAGAAAGATCTCACATTCCGTAACCAATATCGTATGATACTTTTGTATTAGAATTGCCACCAGGCGCAGTAGACGCATACTTATGGGAAAGTAAGGTTTATCCGCCGGAACGGTGGCGGTGCCATTGCTCGGTGCCGGCAACTGGCGATGCTTCACATTCGGCGAAAAGAGCTTAATGACCAAAGCACAAACGCGTTCCTTCAACAGCAAACGGAACTCTTGATTCTGCGGGGGGAAAATTGAGAATAGCTAAAGTATAATTCTGGTTTATATTTTCTCATTTTTTACCTCATGAAATACTGCACTAAAATTGCTGAGCACCGCTTCAAGCAGTTCGAGGCCAAAGGTGCGCGTCATTTCGGTCATGCCCAGAAGCCAGTAGGGCTGCTCAGCGTTGACCAGCTGCACCAGATCCTGGAACAGATGAAATGCGTCCATGGCATACGTCTGGCCATCCTGTGTGCTATTGCTATCCGCATCGGGACTGCTCGAACCAGATTGTTGTTGTTGTTGTTGCTGCAGTTGATGCTGCTGTTGCAACAGCTGCTGCTGCTGCAAACTGGGCAACGAATCCTTTTCAAGATAAACACGCTCAAAGACCAGCGAGACGAGCTGTCTTATTGTGGCCCCAGCTGTATTCACAATCGTTGGATTCTTGGTGTAATGCAAGCGAAAGCAGAGAACCAATGCCTTGGCCAAAGTGTCACCATGCACCACCAGATTGGTGGTCAGCAGAAGCGTTACAGTCTGCAGCACTTTGACCTCCTCAATGTTGTGCTCCATCAGGGTCCAGAGTGCATTGGTTATATACAGTGCACCCTTCTGATCCACCACCTGCTGTGTAATCAGCCGCTGCATCATGCCTAGACAGAACTGTGGTAAAAAAAAGGCAGTTGTTAACAACTACTTGAATCTGAATGATATAACGCTTATGACTCACCTTGATTATTTTCAAGTCTTTGGTTTCGCAGCCCTGCACCAGCGGATAGAGTATCTGATTGACGGTGTAGTAAACCGAATTTTGCTGACTGCTGCCAGCAGTGGACAGCTTGGAAATTGCCTCCTCGGATGCCTGAACAGTGAAAAAGAGAAACGGAAATTGGTTAGTAAGCACAAAATCAACCAACATTGTTTATCTTTGGCTTTCAATATTTATTATATTAAGGAGGTCCGCAGTTTTATAAGAAAAAGATTTAACAAGTACGTCATGGAAAATACAAAAGCTTTTCGAAGTATAGTTTCAATTTGAGAGGGTATTTTAAATTCGTTGTATATATACATATATATTTTTTTTTTTGTTAAGCTGACAACTAAGTGAGTTTTAGTTTGCTTACTATTGATGAGCCTTGCTCAGTTCAATTCAATTATTGCAAGGGTCATAAAATCAATTTTATTTCTTTTTCTGACCGGTCTAATATCAATTTCATAATTACGTCGCACACAACACAGGTGCAGCAGAAGAGTCAAACAAAACCCCCCAAACCGTCTAGAAAGCAACCCTCTCATTGCTGGTGACGCCACCAACCCCCGCCACACATACACAGGGCGCCCCCTCTCTCTTCATCCGTCCCCATCCGTACGTATGACAAATCGCCGCAAATGATGCACACGTCAGCGGATTCAGGAGGTAACTGCAACAGAGGCTGCTGCTGGTAGCAAAAAAATGCCAAATGATGACCCTGGGCACACTTACCTCTTTTATTTGTGGATACTTCTTCTTGGTTTCAAGAGAGAGCGTCTTGAAGTCTGCCTGCAGGGCCTCAACAAACTTGTGCACATCGGTGCCACCGCCCACCATCCCTCCACCCACAAATGACATAGTTATGCGTTCTGTTGTTGTTGGCTTATCGGTTTCAGCTGCTGCTGCTGTTTCGGCCTGTTTGTTGAACGAACGACACCTAGTGCATTATATGCATGCAACATTTATGCACAACACTTATGCTAAGCATATGCGTTTTATTTCACTTTATGCTTTGATAGTGAAACTACAAACAAATATACACTTGCGAGCACAATAACAACGTCGGTTGTTGAAAATTTTTTGTGAATAGCATTTGACAGCTGCAGCTGACGTACACAAGTTTGTCGATAGTTGCAGTGGCGCACGAGTTCAGATTTGCCAACAGTTGCGCAGCTGTTGGCTTTTGTAGAACTAAAATTCGATAACTTATGTGCATACTGTAAACCGATATTTCTTCAGCAGATGGAAAGTTTTTGCGTTTGGCAGTACAAATAATAATTGAAAATGCATAGCAATGTTTATTTTAATGTGTCAATCACAACCCCAAATAGTCTAGTGAGAAATGTTTAACAGAGCAGAAATGTGTATTTTTTCAGCATTGACTGCTTGGTGCCAATAACAGCTTAGTATCGAATGTTATTTAACAGGTAGCAACAGCGAATGTTATTTAACATGCAGCTGTTATGCAAGCTGTTAATTGCAACAGGGTGGTTATCATGCTTAGTAGTAGTAGACGGAAGAAGCAGAACGAAAAACGATTTGCGGACGACGAAGACGGCGACTCGAGCCCCATCGCCACTCGCGGAGTAAACAAAAAACTTTGATTTGAGATTAATTTTAATGAGATTAAATCCCTAAATTCTCATGGCACTTAAATGCAAACGCGTTCGCGATAAAGTGCATTAGTCAAAAAAAGTGTGTGCCATAAAACGGTTCAACAACAAACGCGACCAATAAATTAGCTGCAGTAACTGGAAAGAAAAAAATCGCGAATACACATTGCATATTGGGCTAGAAATAAACGCATAGTCTCTTGTTGTTTGATTTATTGCTGTTGTTGTAATACCTGGCCTGCATGACTAATGAAAAGAGCTTAAGCTCTGTTAAATTAAGGCTAATAATATACTCTCGAGGCTCACTGGCTCCCAAGGCGACTGCAATTGTTTTTGGACAACAACAGCAACAAAAACAATAATAAGAATAAATACAAATCATTGTCATAGTTTGTGTTTGAATTGTCAACAAAACTTAAATTAATTATGTGCAAACACTAAAAATAAACTCAATAAAGGCAAATAGACCCGTGTGGCTTTGCCCATCTAGTAATTATGCTTGACCCTGGTCCAACAATAGCCACAGCCACAGCTAAAGCATTAGCCATCGTCCCATCGCCAACGCCAACTTTGTCGCTGTCTTCAGGCTGACCGACGAAGCTGATTGCGTCGCTGCCGTCACCTCAGTCGCTGCTTCAATTAACAAATTTACTCGCCAAGTTGACGTCGACGTCGCGACTAAGCTGCAGGTAAGTGAGGTCCAAGAGCAAGAGAGAGAGATAGATATGTGGAGATGTAAAAGAATTGCGATGTGCTCGTGTCGCTTTTTAGCATACACAAACATGTGTAACAATGCATTAGTTAATATATTTGTAATGTTTTTTCATATAACCCATCGCAATAGGGTTCGTGCTGTATTGGGTTTTTTTTTTTTAATATGCACGAACACGTGCAACAAATTGCAAATTGCAAATATTTGTGTATACATTTCTTTTCATTTGTTAATCATCCAGTTAAACGTTTGTTAAACTGGTATTGCGTTCACTGTGATATTAAATACGGAAGTCAAATTAGCATGTTCGCTTGTGGCGAGCTTTTGACAATATTGTTGGGTCATTTGAGCTTTTCCAACGTCGCAAAAAGTAAGAGAGAGTCCGTTAAAAGTGGAACAAAACAAACAACGCAATGTTTGCCTTAATAATTTCCCGATTTCATTAACATCTCTTTTAGCCAGTATATATTAATTATACTCTTCATAGCTCTCAGTTTCATAGGTTACAGTGATTTTTAACACATCGTGATGAGTTTGGAGTGTAAGAAAAACACGAAACAACACGAAAACACGCGACAAGCGCACTCCAGCTCTAGAGATGAGAAGAAGTAGCAAGGGGAAAGAGACAGTGACAATGCATTGAATTAGTGGTGACTGCGTTGCTTTATTGTTGTCGACTTTATTAACATAACCATAACGTTTTTTTTTTTGTTGCTGCTAGCTTTGTATTTTGGTTGTTTTTGTTTTCATTTGTTTTTTGTTTATTGCCTAAAGATTGAGTAATAGTTTTGAGTCTTACCAAATAGTTCAAATGCGTAGCTTGCGGATGAAGGTTTCATTAGGTGAAGCGGAAATAACAGCAGCTCAAACATTATAAAATGTGTGTGTGTAATCTAAGCAGCTTGGGTTATAGTTTGGCTATATCGGTCGACCTGGTCAACTTCCAGTTGTTTGATTTTTGGCTTTTGATGATGCGACTTTGATTGATAGCAACGTGGTCCACTCAAAGATTTTTGCGCTGCAAACTCGTTTTTTTCTTTCACGACGATTATCTGCCAGTCGGTTCGGTTCAATGTACTTATCAGGGTCCCCATAGTTTTCATAGTTTCTTTCTTCTGCAAAGCCAAACTCGCTCTGCTAACTCGTCACTCACAACTCTGTTTGAGCTTCAGCTTCCAGCTTCACCTACTATTGCTACTACTCGACTACATCAGTTATACATACATATATATTATATATATACATATGTATATTACTTAATAGGCGCTTCTACGAGTTTATCGTAATTTCACAATTTTCACTTTGACAAAACTGAATGCAAAACCGCTGTACACTGACCAAAATTCATTGAGACTAAAATGTATTAAATGCTTTAAAGCATAAATTCTTTTGGTAAATATATTGATAGACTTGAATATGACTAAAATCAAGTACATATAATGTTGCAAGCACATATAATGTTGCAAATAATTGTCTAAATTTTTTTTTTTGTAATCACATCATTATAATATATATTAAAATTCTCGTGGTGTAGACAGATAAGATTAACAAATTAGCGCACCACGTTTGTAAATGATGATGATGTTGCCTCGCGTTGTGTGCTGTGAGAGTGGGGCGGAAACATGCAATAGATGTGCTTGTTTGTAAACATTGCAGCAGGTACTCACTCAGAGTACTTCTAAGCGATTCTTATCAGCACACATGACTCACTGCATGGCTGCATGGAAACGCCTCCATTGAACTAACAGCAGCTTAATCTAATCATGTCGCATATATCAGATATATATAAATATATGTAAATATTTATGTTATACATATATCACTCTCGCTTTTAACAAAAGCTAAATCGCGTCATGCTGCGGGTTCCAATACAAAGTTTATTATTAGTATAATTTCTTCAGCTTCATTCACTTAGGGATTTACGTTTCAGTGCAAATAAATATACATATAAATATCTATCCCTAAGCGTATGTATATATATATATAAAGATATAATTTTCAAAAGCTGCGATAAGCTATCAAATTGCAGAGTGCGTCAATCCAAATATCAAAAACAATGTCAACGAAGTCTGAATTGCTAGATTTGTGCTGACGAGTGGTTTTAGTGTCTATCAGCTGTTAATCTTATCTTACTTTAAGGTAAATTTCTTGAAATAATGGAAGACTTTTGAAAAGCAAAGGCTTTTTGATCATAGTTTTGCCCCTAAATCAATCGTACATTTAAAGATGAAAACGAAATTTGAGGTCGGAAGACAAGTAAAAATTATGGCCTGAAAATCGATGTAGCCATATATGGGCATAGATCGAAACTTCAAAATGCCATAACTTTGTCAAAACTCAACTGATTTTAAAAAGCAAGGGCTTTTTGATCATAGTTTTGCCCCTAAATCAATCGTACATTTAAAGTTGAAAACGAAATTTGAGGTCGGAAGACAAGTAAAAATTATGGCCTGAAAATCGATGTAGCCATATATGGGCATAGATCGAAACTTCAAAATGCCATAACTTTGTCAAAACTCAACTGATTTTAAAAAGCAAGGGCTTTTTGATCATAGTTTTGCCTCTAAATCAATCGTACATTTAAAGTTGAAAACGAAATTTGAGGTCGGAAGACAAGTAAAAATTATAGCCCGAAAATCGATGTATCGGTGTATGGGCATAGGTCGAAACTTCAAAATGCCATAACTTCGTCAAAACTCAACTGATTTTAAAAAGCAAGGGCTTTTTGATCATAGTTTTGCCCCTAAATCAATCGTACATTTAAAGTTGAAAACGAAATTTGAGGTCGGAAGACAAGTAAAAATTATAGCCTGAAAATCGATGTACCCATATATGAGCATAGATCGAAACTTCAAAATGCCATAACTTTGTCAAAACTCAACTGATTTTAAAAAGCAAGGGCTTTTTGATCATAGTTTTGCCTCTAAATCAATCGTACATTTAAAGTTGAAAACGAAATTTGAGGTCGGAAGACAAGTAAAAATTATAGCCCGAAAATCGATATATCGGTGTATGGGCATAGGTCGAAACTTCAAAATGCCATAACTTCGTCAAAACTCAACTGATTTTAAAAAGCAGGGGCTTTTTGATCATAGTTTTGCCCCTAAATCAATTGTACATTTAAAGTTGAAAACGAAATTTGAGGTCGGAAGACAAGTAAAAATTATAGCCTGAAAATCGATGTATCGATATGGGCATAGATCGAAACTTCAAAATGCCATAACTTTGTCAAAACTCAACTGATTTTAAAAAGCAAGGGCTTTTTGATCATAGTTTTGCCTCTAAATCAATCGTACATTTAAAGTTGAAAACGAAATTTGAGGTCGGAAGACAAGTAAAAATTATAGCCCGAAAATCGATGTATCGATACATGGGCATAGATCGAAACTTCAAAATGCCATAACTTCGTCAAAACTCAACTGATTTTAAAAAGCAAGGGCTTTTTGATCATAGTTTTGCCCCTAAATCAATCGTACATTTAAAGTTGAAAACGAAATTTGAGGTCGGAAGACAAGTAAAAATTATAGCCCGAAAATCTATATATCGGTGTATGGGCATAGGTCGAAACTTCAAAATGCCATAACTTCGTCAAAACTCAACTGATTTTAAAAAGCAAGGGCTTTTTGATCATAGTTTTGCCCCTAAATCAATCGTACATTTAAAGTTGAAAATGAATGACTTTTGAATTTGTTGCTAGTCTGTTATTAGATTAAAAGGTATTTATAAAATATTTAACAACAATTATGTAATTATGTAGCATTCATTGGAAAAAGCCGAGCCCATAAAGCATATGTATTCTTGATCAGCATCAACAGCCGAATCGATCTAGATACTTTAAAAGCTAGATACTTCAAATATGATATTTGTATAATATGCGCAGATAAATCTTTTATCGATAACCTGTATTTCAGGCCATATTTTATAGCCGGCTTCGAGGTAACCTAGTCGAGCTCCCTCGAATGGAGCCTTTTTACTTGTTTTGCCATATCTGATTGGTTTGTGGGTTGACAGGTTTCTTGTTTAATGGGGGTCAGCTAAATGAAATGTCTAAAAATAGTCAACCATTACTAGCATTTTGACAGTTAATTCGATAAGCATTGAAATTTGCCGTTTGATTAAAGTCAGTAGACTGATTAACTTGATTAGTTAACGGGTTCTAACTTTGATTATCTGGGCCAAGGCAAGTCAAGTGGACACAACCAATAAGCCAAGTGCTTTTGCGCAGGCAGTTTTCATCTTCCACATATACACATATATACTTTCAGAAACTCTCATCCGCACGTCCATCCGGCGAATCGGGTCAAGAATTTGTATTTAACACTATGCTCGATGCATATAAAGCAGGCAAATAAACAGACAAATAACAATTCTGGATGCTGTGGATGTGTGTGCGGTTTAATGTATTCGACAAATACATCTCTTGACATTTTGTCCAGCTCATTAGCATGGCCCAAACGAGTAGAAATCGTATAAAGAACGAACAGTCAGCTGAACACAGTTAAGAACTTCAACTTGAACGTGTCTGCTCTCTTATGCCCCAAAACATTAGCTCGCCATGCGTCAGCTAAATATCTACAAACTGGATACAGTCATCTTTCGCTAATTGGAATAATTCTAATTTGCAAGTCTCTAGAATTGTAAAGTAAATTTGCTCGCTTGTGTTTTGTAGTTTTTACACGGAATATGTTACAATATTGTTTTGGGGCTTGCATTCATTTTAGACCGGTTCAATATTTATTAGTGCTTAAGCATGCTTCTTTGTCAATCATTAAAAATAAATTCCTTCTTGTTTATAATATAAAATACTCCATTTAAGATTGGATACGTGGCCTTTGCTCGAAGTCCACAACTCAACTGTATGCCTGGAGTAATCAGAGTTGCTTCTGTGTTGACCATTAATTGATTTCTATATCTACAAATTTAATCTGCATTACCTTATAATAAATCACTTAGGATTTTTATCAAAAATCATAAAATTAATTTCGTTTTGTGGAATTTTATAACTACCTGCAATAAATAAAGGCGTCAAATCGACCAAAAATCGACCGCAAATAAATTCTGATCAATTTGTAGCCAATTCTCTATCATGTTCTCTCACCACATGTTTAATGGGTTTTTTTTATTATCGAGAACTTATATTGAGACATAGAAATCAATACAAAAGTGTTAAAACCAAACAGATTGTCGTGTTTTCTGCGAATCGAATATAAAACGAATCGAAACGAGTGACCACCATAATTTTATTTAAAGCATTAGCTTTACCTTATATGACAAACAAGAAGAATTCAAATAGTTTGCATCTCATACTCATTGAGGTATTGCTTTTACTTAAGTACTTTCAAACATATTCTTAATTGTATAATAAACCACAATTACTCTGCGCTACCTTTTTTACCATAAAAATGTTGAGTTTCATTCATAAGCAAACACCATCAGACATTTGACGATAAGCAAAAGTTTGTTTCTGTTCAAAAATGAACACCATGTATCTTACGATGCTGATGATGCTCGTGCCTGCCTCGGATGTTTGGATTCACAACTGCCGTTTTTGCTGGCGACAAGTTGCCTTCGCGACAATCGCCGTGATCCAGCCGCTGTTACCGCCGATGCGGTCGCTTTACAGTCACCGTTATCCAGCCGCTGTTAGGCGCTGATGCGGGCGCCTTACAGTCACCGTGATCCAGCCGCTGGATAATTCTAAGTATTTAGGCGCCGATGCGGTCGCCTTACCAGCAGCTGCATAATAATTCTAAGTATTTAGGCGCCGATGCGGTCTCCTTACCAGCAGCTACATAATATGTATATATGTATTTAGGTTAAGCATTTGATATAAATAAAGAGTTCGATTCTAAATGTCGACTCGGTTTAATCATATTAAACAGTTTCCCTTTTACAACTAAAGTACAACACGTTTCAATGAGCGAGAGAAATTGCTTTCAGTTAGAAGTCAACAAACGCATATCCATACGCAAACGCCCACACAATATTTGTTATCTTTATGTTCCGAGTGGAACACAATCTCAATCCATTAACCCGAGTTCCACTTGTAAAGCATACATATGTATGTAGCAACTAAAATATTTGTATGTCTAAATATATACATACATAAATAAAAAAAAGCATTTTTCAATACCAAAACTGAAGCCATGACTTTTTGATAATTATTTGTGCTCTAAATTAATATTAATATTCGAAAGTAACACTTTTCGTTGGAAAATTACGACCTGAAGGTTGTCATTTACTCTACATGAGTTCAAATTATCCACTTATTCATCTTATAGTCCATAAAATTACAAAACTCTAAATTGAGTGTGACTATGTTATTCAAAATAACGGCATATCCCAAGATTTCAATTTTATTGATAAATAGATAAAGCACATTTAATATATATTGTATTATTATCGCAAGTAAAAAATAATTAACTCAAAGAACTATTTTAACGATTAGATAGAACATTTTTGATTACACCAGTTTTTTGTTATAACGCAGTCGTCTTTCAAATTTATCGATTAATAGATAAGTAGGCAGTGGAAATAATTAACTGAATATTCCCTCCTCTACACTCAAGATAAGATAATTCGTTAGATAGCGGTTTAATTACGCCAATCTCCATACTTTTATACTTTGACACCGAAGGTATCATAGTATATTGGTTTTGTGCAATGTCCGTCATGCTGCGTCGTGTCCTTGGAACATACATGTTTTGAGTTAGAGCCGTCAAAATTAGTAAGCAAACACTTTGAACACACTGACGTATTACAGTTTCAAAAGAGCAAAAAAAAAAAAAAAAAAAATAGGCTTTTTGTAAATATACAAAACAAAGAAAAATACATTCATATATCTAATGGGCTAATGTCGATTACATTTTTATGCTTATCTATCGTTGCAGTCGCTCCACGTACGCCGTGCCAGGCATATCAAGTGTTTTCTAACTGATATATGCATATATCTGCAACTAGAACTAAATACGAATACTGAAGGATCAAAGATTGAGGACCTACAGAACTGGACAACTACAAAAATAATAATGGTGGTTGTTGGCAATTTACATAATACGCGCATTCTGCGCTTCTTTTTAGTTTTGATTGTCGTCATACTCACAATTTTCATATATGCGTCATACTCGACTACGTCGACGTTGACCCCAACGCATATGCATTCGCTGGCGGCGCCAACGCCACAGCAGCTAACGGGACACCAGCAACAGCAGCAGCAGCAGTCGGAACAGCTTCCTGCAATGGTTGCTCTAAACAATACGGGTGAATTCGGTCTGTCACCCGGTGAGGAACTGCTGCCGCCCAGCAGCAGCAGCAATAGTAATAATCGAGTCAGGCAATTGGAGCCGCTACACAACAACAACAAGAAGCAGCCACATCGTTTGCCCACAATCGATGAGGATGCGTTGCGTGATGGGGGCGCCGCTGGCGCCAGTCCCATGGCCGCTGGCAGCGAACAGTCGCCCAATCTTCTGGTCGATGATGCCGAGGAGCAACAATATGTGCAGAATATTGATGCAATTTCCGGTGAGTTTGAAACAATGCTGCTAATTGGTATGTCTTATCAAGTATTATTATCATCTGCAGGCAACATCAATAGTAATAACAATAGCGAATCGGCGCTGAATGCTAAACAAGCAGCAGTTCTTGCCGTCGGTCAACAACAACAGCAACAGTTGCCGTCGGATGCCGATATTCTGATGATACCCACTTCCAATTTGCAAAAGTTCATTGAGAATGCCGATAAGATACTGAAGAACATGACATCGAACAGCAGCAATGCAGCTCCAGCAACAGCGGGAGGAGGAGTAGGAGCAGGAGTCGGAGGAGGAGCTGCGACGGGTGTCTTGTTGCCTAACGAACAACACACGGGTTGGTTTCCTCCTATCTATGGGCGTGGCATGTTGCGTTAGACATTTGTCGTTGTCGCTCTCGTGTCGTGCAAATAAAAGACAAAAGCAAACAAACAAAAAAAAACAGTTATAGCCGGCTTTGACGAACATTAAATACCCTTGCCGTTAGAACAGACACAATTTTTTATATATGATTCATATTTAAAATTAACAGAGTAAAATATAATTTTGGCTATAAATTTTGACTTGGGTTGATGCCAAGTCCAGCTAAAATTTCAAGCTTTATAATATAACAGATCGATTCTAGTGCGGATAATATGCAAAGTTTTACTAGTTAAATATTTAAATATGTTTTATAACAATGCACACAATGTGACAAAAATTGAAATACCTTATAAATACACTTTATACAGTCAGGTTGGTCATTATTATTAAATGCCGTCGTCAGGCATCAGGTCACCCACTCCGTACTCCCTCCACATTTGTTTGTTTACTAATTGCCAACTAGTGCAAAGTGTCGCCTTACCTATAACGGGGTCTGCTCCGGTCTGGTCTGGCCTGGTCTGTTGATAGACAAAGGAAGAGTTATGTTTTGTTTGCACAGCGCTTGATGCACGCTATTAGGTTGCACATCGAGTATTACGCAACGGCAACTTGGGGACAGTCGACACAAAGATATGACGTCGTTCCCCCAGCCAGATAGATACTACATTAACATATATCGAATTTCCCCAGAAACAACGTTACTCATCCATTTCTTTTTTTACTGTTTGTTTGCAGATAAAACCAATCAGCCCGGTTTGATGGAGGACGTGCCAATTAATTTGCAGGATAATAATAGCAATAATAATATTAATGGAGCTGGTTCCTATGCTGTGATGCCGGTGATATCACCGGCGGAGCAAAATGAAAAAGCTCGGCTGCCGCCAGCACCAAAAGTGAAAAAGGCCAAGAGCATAAGCAGAGCGACGAGTTTGGATCCATCCAAGGGCATTGCAGCGGAGCAAATCTACGAGAGTGGTCATCTTAACGATGAGATCAGCATCGAGCGGATTTGCCCGGCGAATGGCTTGAGCACAAGGCTGTTGATACTGATCACATCGGCGCAGACGCATGCCGATGCCCGAATGTCGATCCGTCAGACCTGGGGACATTATGGGACACGTCGGGATATTAGCATGGCCTTTGTTTTGGGTCGCGGCACCAATGAGACGGTGAACGAAGCACTTACGCAGGAGAATTTCATGTACGGTGATCTGATAAGGGGCAACTTTATTGATTCGTATAATAATTTAACGCTAAAGACAATCTCATCGCTGGAATGGATTGATCAGCATTGTGCGCGTGCCCAGTATGTATTAAAGACGGACGACGATATGTTCATCAATGTGCCCAAACTGCTCAAATTTCTGGAGAAGCGCAAGGAGAAGCGAGCCATCTACGGACGATTGGCTAAGAAATGGAAGCCCGTACGCAATAAGAAATCCAAATATTATGTCGCAACGGATCAGTTCCCGGCTGCAGTATTTCCATCGTTTACAACGGGACCCGCCTACGTCATGACCGGCTCCATTGTGCATGATCTGTATGTGCGTTCGTTGACAACGGTCTATCTGAAGCTGGAGGATGTCTTCGCCACGGGCATTGTGGCACAGAGCCTGGGCATTGAGCGACTACATGCGAATGAGTTTGTGAATCGACGCATCTCGTTCAATCCCTGCAATATACGAAATGCGATCAGTGTGCACATGATCAAATCCAATGAACAGTTTGATCTGTGGAAGAAGCTGCTGGATCAGACCACTAAATGTAAATAGTATTTTAGGTTTAAGTTGTGAATTTAATTTTATCTCGATGTTGTTCGGGATTTTTAGCGAAAGATTAAAACAAACAACAGGCAGCTAATGGGCAGCTAGAAATAGAAATATAAACTTAGTTATAATAATAAGCATTAGGATCTGTATCTTACATGTCTGTCTAATCAAGAGTTACACACACATCCATTACTATTACAATGTACTAAAATCGTACTCATATGTTTTTTAATTATGTTTTTGTAGTCTAATTTTAGCATTATAAATGCCATTAATTATCTGATAATTAGCAATAACTCTGGTTATAAGTATGTCAAATACACACTCACACAAACACAATACACACATGTCTTTAGACGCATAATGCGTCCGAAACAAACGAAACAGTCTCAAAGAAAACTATGGTCTTATTGTGGTCATCAAATAATCTGTGTTTTTTTCGAAAAATATAAAAAAGGTAGCTCTTTTAAGAATACAAATGGTTTTTGTATATATATTCTTGCATTTACTCTCAATACTCGCTTAATTTCTATAAAACTTTCAAATTTAAAATATAAATTTAAATTTTGAATTCAAACTAGGACTTATCGATTAATTTCTTGCAGTTTCGGCATCCGATTTTCCGAAAATGTGCTTTCCTTAATGCAACAATATCGATATTTATAGCCCGTCTGATAAAAGTATTCAGTTTAGACTTGAACTTGAACTTCTCTTGTGTATTAATACTTTTTCGTAATTGTTTACATGTATTCTAAATCTACTGATTTTCCTTTTAAATTCAAAACGAAAAGAAAAACCAGTGTTGAAAAACCAAGGAAAAATTCGTGTCAATCGAAATATATCGTAGTGATCGCATGGTTTCTACACATCGATAATACGACACCAACAAATAATGGCGCGATAACATTTGAACTGAAATTGGAACTGAACGAAATGAACTTGAACGGTTGATCAAATGCCGAACTGAACGCTAAGCGGAACGCTTGGATTATTTATTTTATTTTGGTATAACTTGTGCCAAACGGCAAAAATTCAAAGCACAATAATTACGTGTTAATTTGTAAGCGAAGTGTTTTGTTGATAAGCGAACGCACGTAGACGAGTGAACAAATTGCAGCATTTCATGTGTCATTTAATGCACCAGCAACAAGTGGTGCCCCCACAAACAACACCAACAGCAACAACAACAACATCGAAAACAACAACAGCGAAGTGAACAACGCCAAACCAAAAATTAAAAAGTAAGCAAAATTCACATAGCTGTTTTATTTTTATTGTTGGTGTACAACAAAAAAATGGAAAAATTCGCCTTGTAATTACCACGCAAAGTGTCTGTGTTTCTGCTCTGCGTGTGCGTCTGTGTGTGTGTTTGTGCGTGTGTTTGTGTGCCTGTTTGTGCGTGTGTTTGTGTGTGTGAGTGCGTCTATGACTGTTTAAAGTGCGCTGCGCAGCTCTGTTTAGGCCAGCGTCGCGGCATATAAAACAAACAAAAATTCGGTCAGCGGCAACAGAAGAGCGCACCCAAGAAAAACAACAACAACAACGATAGCAGCAGCGACTGCGACTGCGACAATACAAACGAAACGATCGAAAGGGAACAGCGGGGGGTGTTTGACAGCTCTTTTTGATTGTACATGTATGCATGTGTGTGTGTGTCGCTGCCTTTGCCAACCAAGCCATTATTTTTTTGTCTTATGACGTAAACCACCGAAAAAATCAAAAGTGAGCACAGCGACACATATAGAAAAAAAACAAACAAGAAAAACGAAGGTGAGCGCATTTTATGAATCCGAATTTCGAATTCTTGCTTTGAGTTGTCGTCGTCGACCTCTCTCCGTACTCTTTTTTGTGTTGTTATTGTTTTTGTCAATATAGTCGCGTCTTGGAATTTGTAGTGTTGCAAACTAAGATTGGCGCTTATTTCATGTCACGAACCAAGCATGCAAATTAACAATAGAAAAAAATAACATTGCAATACAACTTTTAAGGAATATATGTCAAGCTATTATTAAATAATCCAATTGACTTTGCTGCAGGGCCAAACAAATTGGTGAGAACAGCAAAATATGCTCATGAATATGCATCGTACATTGAAATAAAAACTAGTAAATATTAAAAAAAAGCATAGGCATATAAAAATCAATGAAAAAATATAACAAAATATTCGAGCATGTTTCATTGATAATTTCGAACTTCAAGTCGTTCGTTATAAATTGGCTAATATTATTAATTAGAAAAGAAGCGTACAAGGATTATTGGGAACATATACCAGAAAATGTAAGCATGATTGACATTATCGTTTCGAACTGCAAGTCGTGTCACGCGCCCATCGCAATGCCAAACTGAGTTTCTTGCATTTGGAAAACAATTTGAAAGCCTTATGTGGAGGTATTCACATTTAGATTGTTTACAATTTGGCATTGTTGCTGTTCATTAGTTATTCTCACACGCCAGGCGGGCTGCTCGGGCTGCAAAGTGCATTTGCCTCCAAGTAAACAAAAAGCAAATTGTTGTTGTTGCTGCTGCATTGGCCTATTCAGGCAGTGAAGCAGTGATTGCAGCAACAGAAGCAACGGTAAATTCTTGAGCTAAAGAAATCTTGATGAAAGCGTTTCCTACTCAGCATGAAAAGAAATATTGTTGTTGTTGACTGTCCATGCATAAGTAGCTGTCGAGCTGTTGAGACTATTTTGCAATAGGCATGCCTCATTTGCTTAAGATCATTCACAGTTTTGCTGTCGATGACAACATCAGCTCGAAAACCTGTCTGCCGTCTGCCCAATGATTCATCAGTTTTATCTGCTTAGAATTCTCAATTCGATAGAACAACAAATAAAATTCAAAATCTCAACGGATAAAGTTGCATTTTGAATGCCGCCAAATGATTCACACACACACACGCACACTTAGCGGCTGACCCCGCCGGCTTGCTCTCTCGCTCTCTCTCTCTTGCTCTCTTTGCAATTTTGTTATTTCCTATTTTGGTAATTATCGCGTTATTTCATTTTTTTTTTTACTTTTATTTTAGTACTCGCTCAAAATGGCTTATTATTGATGTACTTATCTGATTTGTGTTTAGTTTAGCTATTAACTGTTACTGTTTGTTTTTGCCCAACTAATAAGCACTTTTCATGCATACCACGTGCCCATTTCCCCCAACTCACCTGCACAATTCAGCAGATCTTCGCATTATTATTTACATGTTAATTGGTCACAGCTAGAGATGAAACAGAACATCGCTCGATAAGCAACATTAAATGAACATTTAATAAAAGAATAAATAACCAACTGGTTATGTCAGGATTCTTTTACAGTTTTTATATTCCTGTCATCAACTTTCAGGTGAAAATATTATAGATACTATAATCAGGAAAATAAAAACTGTTGCTTGCAAACTCGTGATTTACTCATGCAGCTGTAATTATTTTTGAATCACGCGCTCATTTCTAGAGCTGTCAATCCTTTGGTAAATAAACAACACTGATCAAGACGAAGCTGATATTTAGAGGGTGTGGAAGGTATAGAGTGGGGGAGAAGGTAATGGGATGCTTGCTTGTTTGTTAGTGGCTCGATGAAATTGGATGCGTGTTCAAAGAGATTGCACTGCTCTGCGTCGTGTAAACAATGAACAGCTGTGCAATCGAGCAAAAGCTGCGCATGTCCAAAATCACACATAAACAAAACAAGACACAAAAACACACACACACATATATACAGCACTGTCATCGCCAGCGACAAAATGCGTCTAAAGAAATTTGGGTTCGATTTATTTGTAATTGATTTTTGGTGATTAGCTTAAAACTAACTAGTCTTTTTTTCTGCTAGCATGTCGCGGCACGAGAAATCGAAATCGGTGGGCGGTGGTCTGCTGGAGAGCTGGTTTGGTCGACCCTCGAAACCGAAGGGTGGTGGCAACTACAACAGCAACTCTTTGCCACACGGAGCCGGCGGTCGACCAGCTTCCACGGACAACGATGGCGCCTGCATCGGTGTCGATGATCTGGAACGGCAAGTTCAAGAGATGAGCGAGACGCAATTGAATGCCAGATTTCAAGAGATACTTGAGGATATGAACATACCGAAGGATAAGCGAGAACCGTTGCTCAGCAAACCCATCGAGGAGCGACAGAAAATGGTCTTCATGCACATGCGAGGTGAGTGGCCAAGAGAGAACAGAAAATGGAGCAAAAGATAATGTTGATAACTGCACTGACTTAAGTGTGTAAGTGGTGCTATTATTTTTTCGCAACTGTACATGGTTAAAAGTAATCGATTGCTGTATTTGCTTTGTTTTTGTGATTTTTTTTTTTGCAAGCTTTTCTATTAATTATCAACTTGGCAATTCGCTTGTTTGCCAATATTTGCCCTGTTGATGATTCATGATGGAATGTAAGCGTTATCTCATTGCTTTTATACCACAGATATAGATTGCCTTATCTAAAATTAAAACGGTTGCATGCACAAGGTGCTCTCATAATTAAAGCTTGCCACCTTGCCTGGAATTGGAATTGTGCATCAGTCAAAATTAGCAGTTAGAATCTGTGGATTAAAACTAAGATTAAAAAATTAAAATTGAAATTTTTCTATATCAAATTCCCCAGCATTTAAATTAGCATTTAAAACCAACTCAATTCGGATTAGACATTTCAATTACCTAACTTACCACAAAAAAAACATGCTGATTACACTGAACTAAGTAAGCGTAACCGCAATTAAAATTTGCGTTTACCGTTATTTCGCAGCACCTGCTAGCAGCAGCAGCGGGAGGGGTACAGAAAAAAAAACGGTATTTATAGTTAACTAAAGCGGCTCACGCTCTACTTAAATTAACAGCTGGTTTATTTAGCGGTAATCAGTGAAATATAAGTGCACAACTCGACACATTTAATGTGTCATTTAACAAATGCAAAATACAACAATCACAAATTAAATTGTTTTAATTTTAATCAAGCCAATTGTAGTTTAGTTTTTTGCACTAGCAATAAGCATTTATTCAGTTATGATCACATAATAAATGGGAGCTTTCCTTAAGCTTTCCATGAGTATGCATAAACGAATCAAATATATATTATATATATATATATATTAGCATAAATGTTAAGTCGTTTAACTGAGACATCATCAGTTAACATTGAAATGGCAATTTAGCTAATCAGTCTGATAAGAAATAAGCTTAATGGATCACAAATGTCACACTCACTATCTGTGTGGAATAAAGTCTGTGATAAGTTTATGATAATTTATGCAAATATTTAACACAATAACTTGACTCTTTTTCCTGTTAACACAAAAATATACATAATTTAAACGCAGAAATAAACTCTTATATAATTATATAAACATACTCTATGCGTAAACAATTTTGTTCAGTACATTTTGTAATAATCACAGCCACTTCATTTCGATCATTTTCCATTTGTTTTTTTTTGTTTTTTGTTGTCCAACCTGTGGCTGTACTCAACTCGTCTTCGTTCGATTGCTTGGCAATAGGCATCATTTTTATTTATTTATCGTTTTCGTTGTATTGCTCGCAGAATCGCACCACATTTATTTTCAGCTGATTTTGTCATTTCTACACGTTAAAGTGCACGTATGTATGTACTACATACATAAATGCATACGTATGTATTTCTGTATACAAATTTGGCTTTGCATTACGTGTTAGAAAATGAGAAAAACGGCAAAACGACTAAAAGAATAGTTCTCGACTTCGATGATCTGTGAGATGCTTGCTTTGCCACTTGGGCACCTGTTCTCTCTCTCGCTCTCTCTCCCGCTTGCTTTTTATTTTACTGAGAGGACGCTGCTGTTATTGTTTTTTTGTTGTTTTTTTTTTTTGCTGCTGGTATTATGCACTTGAGTATTTTTGTACTCTCTCAAAGTAACAACAACAAAGTAAAATAGCGTCAAGGCGTCTGCATTGAAAGCATCACTTGACGTAATTTTATTAATATTACAGTATACTTCAATGATTATTCTTGATAATCATGAATTAAATGTATACATGTATATATATATATATATTCAGACAGATGTATGTATATATGACATTATTGCTTTTGGCTTCGCATTCCGCTGATGCTGATTTCTGATAAAAGTCAAGGTTACACTTCAAGTAAACCATCATGCATCGCTTCCTCTGCTCTTGCTGTGGTCTGATAAGGCTACACCACAGCTCTTCAGATAGCACAGCCACCAATGAGCACCATAACTCAACTGGAGCGAAACGAACCACCCGCTTTCAATGTGGTTTGCTTTTAACAGTTATCTGGCTTATGTGTTGTAATATTTCAGATATTAGAAACGCAATTTGTTAGTTTTGAGCAAATAAAACTGTAAATATGAAAATATAAAACTGTAACAATGAATTCTAATATAAGCTTTTTTGTTACTTATGGTATTAGTAAACATTAATATTTTCTGAGATCACACATATACTCAAATATTTTACATACCTTATTATAAATTCATATACTCTTAATTAACGATTTGACGGCGATTCAAACTTGCTACCCTTGGTCCCCACTGAGCTACTCGGCCTCTAAAGCAGACAAAAACTGAACCAGTTAATTTCATGACTTGGTTTTGTATTTTAAAAAGTTTTTTTTGCTAAAACTCAAGGTTTGCATTTTTATTTTTTAGATATGCATTGCTTAATATTAAAAATACATCATATTTTGTATTATTTTCATTTCGATTTTTTTTCTCATATTTAGAAATTATTTCTAAAAATAAGAAAAACACGGCAATTATTTTTCTGAGTTTGAGCATTTGAAAGTCCTAAGAAATTGTATTACAGAAATTATTAAACTTACATAGAATATAGCAGGGTTAATTTTTAGTTTATTACTTTATTACCTATTTCTTGAAGTGTAATCATTAAACTAAAAACTTAACTTTATTCACTTTCATCACAGGCAAGAATTCGCTGGAGCGGAACGCGAACTCTCGTTTCGAGAAGCCCAACGATTATATTGAGTACCTGCAGAATGGAGAGCACAGCGAGCACAAGGTATTCCTGTGCGTGGAATCCTTGCGTGTGGCACTCACCAGCAATACGATATCGTGGATCAAGGATTTCGGTGAAGCGGGCATCGGCGAGATTGAGAAACTGTTGTCGCGTGCGAAAAAGGATCGCAGCTATGATCGTATCGAGTGCGAGGCAATCCGTTGCCTCAAGGCCATCATGAATAATACGTGGGGATTGAATGTGGTCCTCACACCCGATCAGCACAGTGTCGTCCTGCATCTGGCCCAATGCCTCGATCCCCGGAAGCCGCAAGCGATGTGTGAGGCCCTCAAGCTGCTTGCCTCCTTTTGCATTGTCTACGGACGCAATGGCTACGAGAAAGTGCTCCGAGCAATAACAACAATTGCGGCGACATCCTACAAATCAGGGGAACGCTTTAGGCCCATTGTCGATGCACTGTTCCTATCCGAGAAACAGGATCCGAAGCGAGAGCTCGCCTGTCACAGTCTCATCTTCATCAATACCTTAACGAACACGCCAACCGATTTGAACTTTCGTCTGCATCTGCGCTGTGAGATAATGCGAATGGGTCTGTACAATAAGATGGAGGATTTCAAGGCGATTGTCAATGGCAGCAATAATGAGGCACTGCAACAGCATTTCAAGATCTTTATGGAGATACGCGAAGATGATTTTGAGGAGTTCGTACAGCGTTTCGATAATGTCACCTTCAACATGGACGATGCCCAGGATTGTTTCGATGTGCTCAAGAATCTGGTGACGGACACCACATCGGAACCATATTTCCTATCTATCTTACAGCATTTACTGTACATAAGAGATGATTTCTATTTTCGGCCTGCGTATTATCAGCTGATTGAGGAGTGCATTGCTCAGATTGTCTTCCATAAGGGCTATTGTGATCCGAATTTTGAGAATCGTGATTTTAAGATAGACACCTCACTGCTGCTCGACGATATTGTGGAGAAAGCGAAGGCCAAAGAGACGCAACGTTCCGAGGAGTACGAGAAGAAGATCGAGGCACTCGAGAGCGCCAAGCAGGAGGCCGAGGCGAAAGCGGCCCATCTCGAGGAGAAGGTTAAGCTAATGGAGGCGAACGGTGTGGCGGCGCCATCACCCAATAAATTGCCCAAAGTCAATATACCGATGCCCCCACCACCACCTGGTGGTGCAATGCCACCGCCGCCGCCACCACCAATGCCCGGCATGGGCGGACCAAGACCGCCACCACCTCCACCAATGCCCGGCATGGGCGGTGGTCCACCACCGCCACCTCCTATGCCCGGCCGGGGTGGAGGCCCGCCACCGCCACCAATGCCGGGCATGATTCGGCCAGGTGGTCCACCACCACCGCCAATGATGATGATGCCGATGGCACCGGTGCTGCCGCACGGCCTCAAGCCCAAAAAGAAATGGGAGGCCAATAATCCGATGAAGCGCGCCAATTGGAAGGCCATTGTGCCGGCGAAAATGTCGGAGAATGCGTTCTGGGTCAAGTGTCGGGAGGATCAGTTGGCCTCCGATGATTTCCTCCAAGAGTTGGCCATTAAATTCTCCTCGAAACCGGTGAAGAAAGAGAATCAAAAAGATTCGGTTGATAAGCCAATAACTCTGTCCAAAAAGAACGTCGATTTGCGCGTTCTCGATTCGAAGTCGGCACAGAATCTGGCCATTCTGCTCGGCGGCTCACTCAAGCATCTGTCCTATGAACAAATCAAAATCTGTCTGCTGCGCTGTGATACCGACATTCTATCCACCAATATATTGACGAATCTGATACAATATTTGCCGCCGCCGGAGCAATTGAAGCGTCTGCAGGAGATCAAGGCCAATGGTGAACCGCTGCCGCCCATTGAGCAATTTGCAGCGACAATAGGTGGGTGACCCAGTTGAGATTGCCAAATTGGCAAATGGTGGATTCAAAATAGACTGAGAATTAGTCCGATACCCATAAGTAATAACAACTGTCTCAGAATCTTGGAAGGAGGTTAAGAATCTTGAGAATTCAGAATTTGCGAATAGTGGAGAAGGTTTCTAGAAATCTAATAACAAAGTTTGGTAACTTTAACTCTTAAACTGTGGGAGATTCACGCTTTTGCCCCATTTGAAGGGTGTTACTATTTATTCAGTGTTTTGTCTTTGAAATTGTGTACGATATATTGTCCTATCGATTTAGACCAGATTTAGACAAGAAAAAAAAGAAATTACCAGAAACATACTTTAAGATTTTGGTGATTAGCTTACAAATTGTGGTAAATTTTGATGGCTTGGTTGGTTTGTTCTCAAAATGCATATGCCGATCTTTGAAGGAGGTTACAAGTAAGCTACCTTTAAATTTTGGTGGCTCTAAAATTGTGGGCGTTTCCCATCTTTGGAGGACATCGCCGACAACTAACAACTAAATTTGTTGACTGAAGCCTAAAAATTGTCGATTTGCGATTAACGATTTGATCAATTTCCTGGCTTCCTAAAGGACGTAGCACATCAATTTTACCACTTTGACGGCACTGACACGTATATTACCCAAGTTTCAAGGACAGACGGACAGACAGTTGGAAGAACATTGTGAAACATATTGCCAATATACTCTTTTACCTTGGCCATGAAAAATAATTACTAACTTTTCTTTCTCTCCGCTTGTCTACAGGTGAAATCAAACGTTTATCGCCGCGCCTACACAATCTGAACTTTAAGCTAAATTATGCGGATATGGTGCAGGATATAAAGCCGGATATTGTCGCCGGCACAGCGGCCTGCGAGGAGATACGCAACAGCAAGAAATTCTCCAAGATACTGGAGCTGATTCTGCTGCTGGGCAACTATATGAATTCGGGGTCCAAAAACGAGGCGGCCTTCGGCTTTGAGATTTCCTATCTGACGAAATTGAGCAACACCAAGGATACGGACAACAAGCAAACACTGCTCCACTATCTGGCCGATCTGGTCGAGAAGAAGTTCCCCGACGCGCTCAACTTCTACGACGATTTGTCGCATGTGAACAAAGCGTCGCGGGTCAACATGGATGCCATACAGAAGGCGATGCGACAAATGAATTCGTCTGTCAAAAATCTGGAAACGGATCTGCAAAACAATAAAGTGCCGCAGTGCGATGATGACAAGTTCTGTGAGGTGATGGGCAAATTTGCCACAGACTGCCGCCAGCAGGTGGATGTGTTGGGTAAGCAAATGGGATACATTTATGGAACCTTCTTTACTAATAATTACTTATCTTTTTCCAGGCAAAATGCAAGTGCAAATGGAAAAGTTGTTCAAGGATCTGAGCGAGTATTATTCCTTTGATCCGAGTAAATACACCATGGAGGAGTTCTTTGCCGATATCAAGACGTTCAAGGATGCCTTCCAGGCGGCGCACAATGATAATGTGCGCATACGCGAGGAGCTGGAGAAGAAGCGACGCATGCAGGAGGCGCGTGAGCAGTCGCAACGGGAGCAAATGGAGCGACAGCAGCGCAAGAAAGCCGTCGTCGACATGGATGCCGCCCAGACGCAGGAGGGCGTCATGGACAGTCTGATGGAGGCACTGCAAACGGGCTCCGCCTTCGGCCAGCGGAATCGACAACCACGTCGTCAACGACCCGCTGGCGCAGAGAGGAGGGCTCAACTAAGTCGAAGTCGATCGAGGACGAGGGTCAACGCTGGCCAGCTAATGACACGAGAGATGATACTGAACGAGGTGCTCGGCTCAGCGTAGGAGATGCGAGCAAATCTGTGCTCCAGTAGTGTACATATATAAATAGACATATATATATATATATATATACACATATACATACATCTATATAGTGGAGATTAACATTTTTGGTATATGTTGCTATCATCATCATCAAGTGGAGCTAATTTTTGAGACACCAGCCCAACTAATTCACCAGCTGCAAAGTTCTAGAATAACACTTAACAATTTATATACACAGAATTATATTTTTGATACACTTTTTATTGAAAAATTAGAAACAGAAACTTAAAAAACTTTCTTGCTGCAGCTGCAATTAACAAATTTAGTCAAAATACTTTTTTGTATTGCGTTCTCTTACGGCTCTTTTGATTCCTTTGGAATGATAATTTTTTATTATTGTTGTACCATGTCAAGTTGTTGTGCACATCGTTTTCGAGGCACCCAAAAAAAAAAAAAAGAAACAAAAGCAAAAAAAATTACGAACGATCTTAACATTATGGAATTCCTTTTGTATTTACTTTCGATTTTAAGTCGCATTTTAATTTTAACTACTTGCTGCTGCATATTATTTTATACTTGTTTTTCTCCTGCTATATACTTAACATGCTGTTAATTTATAACTATATATTTTTTGGCAAATGAACCGTTTGTATTTATATAGTTTCTTTTTATGAGTATACGAATTGAGCAATTCAAATCACTTTTCGGAAAACGTACTTTGTAATTATGTAGTTTTCTATCATTTAGGAATAAAATTCCCCTAATGCTAATAACTGAAAATATTCTGGAAAATATTGTTTTAATTGAAGTGAAATTGTTTTTATGTGGATTTTCAGCTTATTGATGACTATGAAAAAACAAACCGATTGAAACTGAATCATCACAATTTTAATCAACGTTTTGTTTGTCCAAAAAGAATATGTTAATTTTTTTTTTGGATTTTTTCACTTTGTGTTGCGCCGCACAAAGCAGAAACCAAAACAAAAAAAAAATGTTACGAATTGTTTTATTAACAAAAATATTTTATCGCGGCTTTCATAAAGGGTGTGCACAACGCAAAATGCACTTGCCCAAACCGGAGTGGAGGCGGCGGTGGAGGGGCAAGGGGTAGATTTGGGGGCCGTTCGCTGCGCAGTCATCGCTATAAAACCTCTTCAACGTTCAAATTAACCGACAAGCGAAGCCGCGCGACAAAAAAAATAAAATAAATAAAAAAAAACCAAACTCAACAATCCAATCAAGCAACGCGATGCTGACGATGGCAAAAGGTGAAACTTCTACACATTCATATTAAAAAGGTATATATTTTATACTGTGATCGCTCGAATATGACGAATTCCCAGATCGAAGGAAAGGTGTGGAAAATATAATTGTTATTTTGAATGCTGTTATTTCAAGAGAGAAATAAAAATAATCTATTCTAAAAAGTTGACTCTCTGTTATGCATCTATACATAAATATATATAATTTCTAAATATATATAACGGTTAACATTTTATACAGTGATCGCATAAATGTAAGAAATTTCCAGAACTTCGTAATTTTCAATGCTAAGTGTAAGCGGATAAATAAATAAATCGTACTCTATTTAAAAGGTGTTTGTTTGATTTTTTGCATAAAAATCAACGCATGTCTAAAAATTTTAAAATCTCAAAAATAATGAAAAACTAAATTCTTACTTCATTGTTTTTTTTTTAATGACAATCAAGAATATTTATATATTTTTTTAATATCATTTTATATAGAGTTTTAAGCATTGAAGTACTTAATTTGGATACCATACTAAATTTATTTTATATCATAAAAAATTAATAAGACTCACAAAATAAAAAATAACTTGAAAATGGAAATACATAAAAATTAAGAGCTTGAGAAATTTCGGCTGCGAAATCCATGCAGTCTGTTTGGCGAGTGTCCACTGTATATACTACAGACGACTATATCGCTATACAATATTGTTCCCGCTTTTCGCCTAATTGCCGTCGAAGACTTGAGACTGCTTTATGGCTGATTTGTGGCGCTGTGCTTTATGGATTTATGAACATAATTGCATTTTAAAACATTTTTCAAGTTTTTTTTATGTTACTGATGTTGTTGTTAATAGCCCGGTCATATTCTAATTTATGGTCAACAGAAGTGACTCATAATAGTTATAACTGGTACATTAGAAGGGGTTTTCTTTTCCTTTTTTTTTATTCTTTTTTTGGTTTGGATTGCATTGATTTTTGTGTAAAAAAAAAGTAAAGCGCTTTTGTCGAGGCACGAGCAGATTGCGCCCCTAATGACTTTCCAGGTAAGCAAACATTTTGACGGCACTGTTACGTGACAAAAAACAAAATGAAGCCGATGATGATGAAGATGAAGGTTCATCCTTCCACGAAGCGAATTCTGGCGAAAAAAAACATAACGATGGGCTGGAAAAGATGGGCTGCAACCGCTTTAATGGCAGTGCGAACTTTATGGAGGCACCTACACTCAATACTCAATACGCCCCGTTTGTTGTCCCTTTGGGACAGGGACAGGGTATGCGATCGGCTGCCGATCATAAAACTGTTTTTGTGTTTTTACAATTTGTTTTGTTTTTGGGCATTAAGGGGTTTTTTGTTTAGACAGCAGTTTCGCCATAGTTTCCGTTAATAAGTGCAATTTAATTGTGCTGCCTGCGAGGCCAACTGCTGCTGCTCCTTGATCCTTAATCCTTGATCGATTCTCCTTGGTTTGTCTGGCTGTGTTTGTTTGTCCATTTGCCCATTTGTCCATTGTGTCAGCTGAATGCATTTCTAATTATTCGCACTCAGTGTGCAGCTTTATGACGCTGACGCTCAATGAATGCGCTTTTTAACTAATCCTTCCAAAACATAATTCTGGGAAGTTAATCCGAAATTCTCTGGCTGATTACTCAATCGGTTTAGGTAAAGTATTTGAAATTTCTATATATTTTTCCATTTTTCTTTTTTTCTGTGAGTGTGAGTAATTTTTATTTGCAGTGCTCATTATTACAACTATTATTTAATGGAAAAAAAAAACAAAAAATTGATTTCAAAGCATGATAAAGGTCTGATTATAATATATAAAAAAAATTGAGTGTTCATGATGAGATTATAAATTGTGTGCTTCTTAGTCAGTGAGAACTTTTGACCTATTGCACACACAAAAGTAATTGACACGTTATAATACAAGTTGTATTACAAAACGATATCAATTAAGCTAAAATAAAATTCACACAGTCCCGCTTCCATTAGCATATAATAATTAGCATTATTTTCACAACAATTACATCATAATTAAGAAAATGAAAAACCCTATGCTCATCGCATCAATTAAAAAACCCAGACAATTCGTGTACAATTTAAAGTTGTATTTACTGGCAACTTTTGAAGCGTGATCAGATCAGTTGTTATATCACTTATGATGTAATTAGCGCTGTAGTTAAAGGAAACCTCAAATAAAACTCGACAAATTTGAAGAAAAAAAATCTGAACATTAAAACGTTGATTGGCGATAGGGGAATATATGGCCAAAAGGCTCAATGAATGCTAGACATATGGCTAGATGGCTATGTATAATAATAATAATAAATGGAAATCCGTTGTTATGGCCAAACATGATTTTACAGTCACTAATTGCATAATGCACGTGGAATTACTTAATTAGGCAATATTATTTTATACTACAAATCGAAGTGTGGCCATAAAGGAAAAGACCCCTTTTTCTTGTGCGTTTCAAAACCAAAGCAAAGCAAAACAAAAGAGAAAAAAAACTGTTACCTGTGCCAAGCCCAATGGGGGAGGAGCTACCTGCTGGCGCAGTAATGATGTATGCGTAAGCGAGACAGTGTGCGTGGCAACGAAAGAGCGAGCGAGCGAGCGACTGCAACATAAGCCATCTTGAATTTCAAACTAGCAACGGAAATGGGGGTTAAAAAACTACTGCTGCCCCTGCTGCACATAACGTACACACTGTGTGTGTGCGAGCGAGAT
Organism: Drosophila nr. perissopoda 5 BK-2023a; assembly: GCA_035044105.1. Classification (NCBI taxonomy): domain Eukaryota; kingdom Metazoa; phylum Arthropoda; class Insecta; order Diptera; family Drosophilidae; genus Drosophila; species Drosophila nr. perissopoda 5 BK-2023a. Next base: position 3,245,392 of record JAWNMK010000018.1, read on the forward strand.
GACTATATAGTCGGCTGAGACGCTGCTGCCTCGTTGAGTTTTTGGCTTACATTTTTTTTTTATTGTTATCAGTGCTCGACGTTGTTCGCTGCTTTCAGTACGACTTCGACTGCGGTTTACGTCGCAACAGAGCCAAACGGAACGGCAGTTGAAAAAAACGCAGCTACAGCAAAAAAAAAGCGTCTGATTTTAACGCGAAGTATAAAAATACCAAACAAAAAAAGAGTTGAACGATAAACGATAAATCGACCAACACAAACACAGAAAAGTGCGTGTGTGTGTGTGCCAAAAGGAGCGCAAAAAAGTAGATAGCAAAATGTGCTTGTAATGTGAAAAATAGACAAATAACAACTAACATAAAGACGTACAACGCAAAGTGCAAAATAATAAAAAAAAGAGACTTAACACAAAAGATATAGAGTTGATCTAACCTCACACAGAACATAGAGAAAGAAAAACAGAAACATGGTTTCGCATTATTATAATATGCCGTATTCGCAAAAGCATAGCGCCAATTTGGCTTATGCATCGGCGACACAAGCATGGAATTGGCCATCAAATTATCATACACCGCCCAATCATCAGTTTATCGGCGATGTGGATTCGTCGCATGCCGCTGCCCATCATGCTGCGGCTGCCCATCCAATGTATTACAATGCGCACATGTTCCATACAGCGGCAGCGGCGGCCAGCGAATGGCATTCGCCCGCTTCCAATTCAGCGGCAGCGGCCGCGGCAGCAGCTGCAGCAGCCAACGATAATTTTGTACAGCAGCAGCAGAATAACGGTGTTCCAACAACGGCACATCAAATTATGCATCAGCATCAGCATCAACATCAGCATCATGCGCATCTAAATGGAGGCGGCGGCGGTTCGAGCAGTTCAGCCAGTTCGGGCAGCAGCAGCTCGGCGCCCGTTGTGGGTTCGACGCAACTCAACGAAAGCTCAGATCCCGTTGCCATTGCCCAGGCGCATCAACAGCAGCAACAGCAGCAGCACCAACAACAACAGCAGCAGCAACATATTGCCGAGGGTTTGCCATCGCCACCGATAACTGTATCGGGCAGTGAGATTTCCAGTCCGGGAGCACCCACCTCAGCCTCATCGCCGCATCATTTGAGCCATCACTTGAGCAACAATAACAACAACAACAGTCCATCTACGCACAACAACAACAACAACAGCATCACGGCCAACAACAATAATAATGCACATCGAACATCTCCGCCGAAAACTCAATTTTATGATTGGATGAAGAAGCCAACATATTCAGCGCAGCCGCAGCCGGGTAAGTTTTCAAGCTAATTCTGTAATTGCTAAGCTAACATAGAAAATCCATTTAGTCAGTGCTAAAATTTTTAGCAGCAGATTAAAGCCAATTTGTAGATTTAGTTGACCTTAGAGTTCTAATTGGTTTTTTCAGTCAAAATCATTTTAGCGTTTTTCGCTTTTAGTATACTTTATAAGAATATGTAAAGCAATAAATTGAGATATACAGAACATAATACAACATAAAGAGCATCATATATAAGTAGTTAACTAAAGCAGCAAAATGTGTTGCGCTTTTTTTTAGCTATTTGCTAGCCATATGTGGGCAGTACTAATGCTTTTAAGCAAACATTATGTGTAATTCGAATTCGACTTCGAATTTGGTCACTCCTTTTGAGGGTTTCTCTCGCCTTCGCAACGAACACAGGCTCAAAAAAAAAAATTAAAACAACAGTCCCCCTTTGTCTGTCTGCAAAGCCAAAGCTCGTGCTGTTCGCGCTTCACACAAAAAAAAGATGAAAGACAAGAAAAAAAATCGAAAAACATAATTTTATAACTAACCACAAGCAATTTGCTTGCATTGAGCGCTTGCAAAGAAGGGCCATTAGGCCCATAAAAATCAAATGTTTGTCTTCATTTTACGGCACACACAACGAACGCCTTGATTTATGCCCCAGGCTCACCTCAGTCAGCAGTCGCAGCCAGAAACTTGTCGACTCTGTTGACTAATTTCATGTCGTAAATCAATTTAACTATAAAAATAAAAAATAAATATAAAAATCAATGGGGTTGATCAATTCCTCATACCACAACAGCAGTTTCTAATGAAAAATGCAAATAGAACTTAAGTCGGTCTCTCACAACAATTAGCGGCTCGAGAAGTGTTTGAATTAGGTTTTGGAGTTTGACTGCAAATGCAGCGATGCGAATCCATTGAATTTTTAATGTGTTTCTACACTCTTAATACCTTACAACAATATGCATATTCTAATTGAGCAGCTTTTTCAATTGAGTCATTTGTTTTTTTTTTTGCCCTTCTCTCTCGCTCTTCCAGCGATGCTCATCTTGTCTTTGTATGTCAAAAGCTTTCAAGGCTTTTTTTGTGCTGCTGTCGCCTGCACTTCTTCTCACACTTTTGTTTTGTTTCGTACTCTGTGGATTTGTTTCTTCCATTGCACAATAACACAGCATTACCATTTACTGCAATGCAAATACCAATGCATGCTCTCACACATGCACACACACTAACAGACTTACAGACGCGACGCGAGGTACCCACAAGTAAATACACTCATGCATAAGCACGTGCGCAGCGCTTACAATTTATGACCTACGCGCAGTTTGTTGCCCAGACATTTTTCAAGTTGACGACGTTCGCTCGTTCGATATCGACGATATCCATTAAGCCCATAAAATCTGTTGGTATGCAATTAACGTTTATGGCGCACACCGCCGTTGTTCATTTTAATCCTTTAACGGGTCAAGACGACAAATTAAGATTATGCATTTTATTTATTATTCGTATAAATAATAAAATAAAAAAAAAACACAATTCAACAATTTTTGTTGCACACAACTAGCGCCATGTGTAAATTCTATCTAATGTCGATATATATTTATGTGTGTTTGGGGTGTACGTGTCAAGAGGAAACTCGGTACAGACACACATACACACAGAGAGACTAAGTCTCTATTGGTATGTGGCAATAAAGTGTTTTGAAGAACTGTTATTGTTGTTGTTCTGTTGTACTTTTGTTTCAATAGCTGTTTAGCGGGGCTTTCGCGATTAGATTAGCTAGACTAGCGTTCTTCGTCGCATGGGACACCTTTTTGGGTGAAATTTACCAACGACGGGCCGCCTGTCAATGGACGCGAGGCGGGCTCTATGTTCCATGGAACACCCAAGTTTCTATGTTGCTCTAATAATTTTATTTTAGCTCTTTTTTTTTGTTGTTTCTTTTTTTTTTTTTGGTTGATACCGCGTAAACGTGGACGTTATCTTTAAACCATGGTGCGATAACAGGTTCGCCGCTTGGGCGTATTGATTAAAACAATAGTCTAGCCAATAAACCAATAAAAATTAGTATTACTTCCAATAAAAACTAAATAGCGACATTTATGGCCAAATCTTTGCAATCATTATTATTACCAAAAAATAGAAAAAAAATTGCCGCCTGTTGCAAATTAACAGATGGGGACTAGGAAGAAACCTAAACTTGACACTGATAAGCTGAGCAGGCGACGAGAGGGGGAGGGGCGTGTGCCGAAGGTTGAGTGGGGGTTAAACATGTCTTTGTGTGTCTCATCAGGCTGGGCATAAAACTTAATGCCACACGACACATTGAGATTTAATATGTCAATATGCACAAAATTTATATCTACACTACACCCCCCGCACACAAAATAAAATGGGAATATTACACATATCTATAGACGACATATAAGCCAAAGCATAGATGTGGCTTCCCCCAAATGTCTGGCCCACAAAAAATTGAAGCAAGTTATGCTACAGTAAAGTTATGTTAAAAGAACTTCATTTCCAGTTAAAATCCTAATTAATTGATATTTGTAATTTGCGGAAAATAATTATTTATTATCATCAATATTGTAACCCTAATTTCATCTTCTTACCTCAAAAATACCTTAAAAATCTTTAGTATATAAAGTTTATTTTGTTTTTATAGTGGAAATAATTGATTGTTATAAATAATATTTTAAATCAAATTATTTCTTTCTGACTATTTATACAGATTTTAAAAATGTCTTTAATCCCCACAACTCATATCATATACACGTAGACATAGGATATAATCAAAAACAGAATTTCTCATCTTGGGCTAATTGCTTGATAGCTCCACTTAGCGAGTGATCACTGTATATTCGTTTCTATACTAGATAGATAGACTACTATATATATATAGACTACTATATATATATATATATATATATATATATATAATGCCTGGGACATAGACGTGCCTTGTTTGGTTGCATGATAAGCCATTAAAAATGGCCACAAGGTGTGCGCTGTTGCAGTCAGCTCAACGTTCTCTATGTCGATGTCGACGTCGCCTGTCGATCGTTATCAGCGCTATCAATATTTGGAATTTGTTGTTGCTATTGTTATTGTTATTGTTGTTGTTGGAGTTGTTTTGTTCGCATTGCCGTCAGCAGTCAGAGTCAGAGTCGTAGTACCTTTAGCTGCCCCGTCGCGTAGCATGTGTCAAAATGAAGTTTACTGTGTTTCTACACTCGGACAAAAAACAAATATCGCCCGGAATTTTAGAAATTCCTTACAGCACAAGGCAAACATCGTCTGTTGGCAAAAAACACGGTTTGCATTTCTCAATTTCAAGCTGAACTTTTGTAAAATGTATAAAAAATATGTAAAAATTCCAATTATATACTTTTGTGTGTACATATAGAAAAATATTCTTATTTGATACAAACATTTCTAACATATATCATAAATTCATATTTCTTTTTAATTTTCCAAAACGAAATCCTTTCGAGATCCAACTGCGGGAAATTCCATTTGCATTTTGTGTGTTTTTGAGATTGTCTATTTAGCGCATTCATCTCTAATTTTTAGAAGTTTTGTTTCTTATATTTAGAAATTATTTCTAAAAAACAGGAAAAACTTCAATATTTTGAAGTCATTTTTTTCCGAGTGTAGTTGTTGCTTGTTGATTTTTAGCCCAGTTCATCATCTAGCCAGAGCGACATTGGGTCTGACAAATGCTATACATGATTGACATGCCAGGATTAGCCCATAGCTCACTCTCTCTCTCTCTCTCTCTCTGTCTCTCTCGCACTCAATCAGACTTTTCACACTCTCCCCTTCTCTGTCCCTCTCTCTCTTCTGCTTTTTCAACACATTTACTTTGGACTTAGTTTGTTTAAATATGGTTTGTGGCCTGTTTATTTGTATTGGGCATTTATATTGGTAATAACTGAAATTTGTTGCTGCTAAGTAGCCGGAAAGCCCTTCTCATATATACACATTTATATTGCTGAACATTGAGTTCATTATACAAATATATCGATAAATATATATCAGTTGTTCGCTTAGGCGCCTCGGATTTTGGGTAGCTTTGTCAATGAAAGGGGAAAATTAATAATAATTATTCATAGTATAGTGTTTGATTATGGAATATCTAATACTGATGATATAGTATTAAATTTTCTATAGTCAATATTCGATAACTTAAAATTAAATCATGAATAATAATTAAAAGTCTTTGGAGTCGTATGTTGCAAAGAAAGATCCAAGAAATTAACTACATTCTTAGCACAATTCAATAATAGCAGAAAAGCTTATGAATGATCAGAAATATTCGTAGAATGAGCTCATAATTGAGTTTAATCTCTCTTATCAATCAAATCGAATGTGAAAACAATTTTAAAATTAAATATGTGTCGAATCAATTCCCTTAGTCATAAACCAAAAATTTTTTGGTGGCAGCAAGCGTTAAGACCTGCTAGCGACACCAAAATCCGAGTGTCAATCAAAATTTTGTGTATAAAAAAAACACCAAAATATAATATCTCAACTAGGCATAAGTCCATTGATTGATTGACTGACTGACTGACACAGTGATTGAGGGGACTGTTTTGAGAAACGTGTCAAGTTTATGGTGGACACGTTTCCTATAAAATTCAGTAAATAGAAAAACGTTTTTTGTCATTATGTGTGTGTGTGTGTGTGTGTGAGTGTGTGTTTATGGTCAAGATTTGCAGTCCAGCAGTTTTGGCATATAAAACGGGCCCTCAAACCATATACTACAAACCAAACCATATATATTGTGGGCGCAATGCCCGTTAATCGCTTAACAATACAATAAAGTAGCAATAATTATAAAACAAAAAAAAAACGAAACGAAATTAAATGTTTCATTCACAAAATAGGAGCCATAATAACAATGAGCAAATAAATATTGTATATGGTAGCAATATTCTGATTTGTATGCCACTTTAATTATGAATGATGATTATTATTCATTGTGTAATGTGATTTAACGCTCAGTTAATTACTATTGGACCCCCTTCCCCCCAACTTCTGCTCAAACAACTGCTCATATCTCAGTCTATTTATATACACTTTTCATTTTTCACAGTGTTCCAGTGCCAGTTGCCTCGTTGTTGCCTCTTGCAGCTGCATCTTGTGTTTGTTTAGTGGCCTCAAAGATTATTCAAATATTGTTACACATTGACCCAAAGCATTTAACCTACTCAGATAAGTGCAGGAGCCGAGAATCAGACCAAGTCGTGTAGAAAATTTATAGTTCACACCATAATACACGTTGGAGCGAGGTGCTGGTGTACACAACAAAACACACACAAAATTTATTGCATATTATTTTGTTTAATATTTTTATGAAGCGCAAATTATCAATAATGTGTTGGCCAGGCTTATACGACTTATGCGGCCTGCACCCCGCCCCCTCATATAGCAAATAAAACTTTGCAGAGGAAGCGTCAATCATTTCTTATGCCCATTCAGCAAACTACTTAAATAGATTATACTAAAAATGTAAATGCTAAAAAGTATTTATATATTTTTTTATCAGCATCGAAAGCCAGGTCGATATACATATATATTTATTTATATATTCTTGCTCGTCTGCAGAAATCTTTTTACTAATAATAGTTGTCAATTATCTTTCACCTATTAAATATGTTATTAAATGAAGTAAATTTAGCATTGGACTTACGGATTTTATTGTTCATTCTGCAGGGAATTTCTTTCTGCTTGTCTGCTTATAAAGTATAAAGGTTTCTCGGGATTTTATGCTGGTTTACCCTTCTACACCTTGCCACATATCTATATTTACTATGAGCACCAATAAAAATGTAGTTGTAAAATAATATTTTCCCTCTTTTTTTTTTGGCAAATCTTTAGGCACATGCCAATTAGAGATTATATATCAATAAAGTTGTGACATTGAGCACAAATTTAGTTATTCAATGAAAAACTTGTTGGATTTCAAAAGTTACCTAACAAAACTCAACTATTATAAGATTTATTAATAATTAATATGCTGGCAACAAATTGCAAAGATTTGCAATAGAATTGACCTTTGGTATATGCGTGGCTGAAAATCTGTCCATCATATCTTAGATTAGTATAAAATAAACTTTAAAAACTTATAAACTGTAAAGAAAAATGAAGTTGAACTTGTAAAGAATCTGCAACTCGAACTTACTCCATTTGTTTAATCTATAGAAATCTATAACCAAAACTGTTTCTCCATCTGTTAAACCTATAAGAATCTATAACTCATTTGTTTAACCTATAAAAATAAATGTATAACTGCTAACAAGATCTTAACTCTAATAATTAACGCCACCCATTCGCAGAACTGTGCAGCACGCCCAATTTAGAGGACTTTACCGATTTACTGGAAGCAGGTGGTACGACATCCGTTTTTATATATATATATATATTTGCCTTATATATATATCTTAACTTTCTTAGTCTCAAATTATGTATTTTGCCTGCTTTGTTTTAGTTTCCGTTCCCTCGCCTGCTCTTCCTCTTAATTTTGTTGGGCTTGCATGCGCCCCACTCATAAATAAACTGCGTCGTAGTCATATATCGTATCGTATCGTGTATCGTGTATCGTACCGTATATCGTATATCTAGCATATGTGCTTGTAAATGTTTATTGCATGCCCCACAGTCCCATTCCAAATAATTAACGTAAATTTGAAAATAATTTTTTTTTTCTCCTCTTTTTTTTTTTTGGCTGGCATTGAATTTATGGCCTTAATGGCGAACGGGCAACAGTCAAATTGTGGCTGCCATTTTCTAAGCATGCGGCGCCACTCCTCACACTCTTTGTCTCCCTCTCACTAACTCACTCACTCGCTCATTAAGGGGCAACATTAAACCGGTGAGCGTTTGGCTCGCCAATCGCGTGTTGGCCACAACACATCTACGTCTCTATCTGTGGCTGTGTGTGTGTGTGTGTTTATATGACTTTGGCCACATTTCCTACTCACATCCTCTTTGCTCCGCCCTGCCTTGGCATTTTTTGCGTGCAACATTTGGCTGCGGCACGTAGCAGCGGCATTTGTTTTGTGCCGCCGCGCTGCACGCGATCTGATAATATTTTCTTTCTTTCATTTCAATTTTTTTTCTTTTTTGCCTTTCCTTTGGCATTTATAATGCTGCGTGCCAGGGCGCGGCTTGCATTGGACAGGGGGATTGATAGGAGTGGGGAGGGGTGGGTGATTGGGGGTAAGAGGGGAATAGTTGGTTTCGAAGGCGTTGTACTTTTTACATATGCATGGCATACGCTCATAAAGCGTATTTCCATGTCGCATGTTTCCACTTTGATGTGCGCCATTTTGAATTTCCCTCTCTCCCCTCTCTCTTCTCTCGCTCTAGTGTGTGTGTGTGTGTGTGTTGCGTGTGCGAAAGAGTTATTTAGTGGAACTTTAATTACGTTTAATGGAAATTCTACAACTGATCTAATTTTCTGGTAGCAAAAATACTCGCACATAAATATTGAAGCAAGATGGCGATTTTAATTATTATTTATGCAAGTTATATTTTTATATATTTACAGTGTAAATTTACTATACATATTTGTATTTATATTTATATTATGTTTAACATTAAAAGCTAAAATATTAATGTTTTCCATAAGCATCTTAATTGATATATTAAAATACCTTCGAAAACAGAGTTTACTAAAGTAAATATTGCATTTAAAACTGTTGTCAACATTTTATATGTTGAACATAAACTTAACCAAAAGTTGATTTTTATAAAATGAATTGAAAATGCTAAATACTCTGCAAAATACTCAGTACCCAAAGCGTAATTTATAAGCAGCTTGTGGGACAATTTGGACCCCAATATATATAGCAATATAAATCTGTTTGCCTCACCCCTTTTAAGGAATAAAGCGGCTAGTCGCAAAGGTGGTAAATTACCAAGAAGGATGCAAAAGGCAAACGCACAGAAGGACCGAAAAGAAAAAGAATAGAAAATGCGGAAAAAGGAAAAATAAAATAAACGTCAAATCGAATCAAATGATTTTATGATGTAATTTGAGCTAATATTTACGATATAACAGCATCTAAAACAGCAGCAAAATGCCAAATAAATGTTATTGTTATATTGTCGCTTGGGTGGTGAGCTTCCTGCTAGTTGTTGCTGTTGTTGTTGTGCTTTTGTGTCTGCTCTTATTGTTGTCTCTCTGCTTTGCCACATTTATGATGCTCGCATTCGCTCTCTCTCTCCTCACCCTCTTGCCCGCTCGCTTTCTCCCTCTCTCCCACTAGCGCAGAGATTTTTGCTCAACTTTAAGAGTGTTGAAAAGTCAAGTGTGGCTGCTGCCAGTGTTGTGTATTGCAATGTCCCCGGAGTGCAATAACTAAAATTGCTGCTGAGTGGCAGACCATAGGCAAAGAGTGGTGTGGGGGAGAGGGCGGCAAGGTTGCCCGAAACTTTTGACCCACACGCGAAGACAGCTTTAATTCGAATTTCGAAATTTAAATAGCAGCAGGCAGGAGAGTGAGAATGAGAGCGAAAGAGAGAGCGCATCAGTCTGTGCAGGTAATAAATGTCTCCCAATAGATTTCACACACACACATTGACTTTTTATTCTGGTCTGCTGCTATTTTTGTCATCATGTTGGGCAACCACAGCGATAAGGATGTGACAAATTAACGCACAGCATGCGGCAAGCCACCTTAACACGCTGTCAGAGTGGGCAACCACCAACAGACAGTAGGACAGTCAGACAGACAGACAAGCAACCACCAACTGTCCCGTAACTAACCGCAACAGTTAAACTGTAACTGTAACGGTAACTGTAGCTGTAATCATCAGTGTCCTTCATCTCTCTCTCTCTCTCTCTCGCTTTCACATACTCTGTGATTTGTCCGCTGGGAATTGGGCACATAATTGCCGCAATCTTTTGCTTCCAGTCCGACACTTTTGGTATCTATTTTGGCAACAGCTGTTGTGAAAAATCAACAAGGTTATATATATGTATACATTTAGACATCTGTATTATGCTGCGGTCCCTTGAAAATTAGAACTTTTCGCTTCCAGAGCTGTTGCTAATTTGCACATAATTCCAATTTTACTAAAAACAAAAACCAATCATAATGTCAAATAATCTGTTACAGAGAATATAAATATTCTTGTTTCAAGTACGCAACAAATTGAAAATTTGCAAAATGGCAAAACCCTTAAAGCAAGCATCAAATCTTCCATTGAGTTCGTTTATTTAAAATGAATACTATTGAATCAAGTTGGTTTTTTCTTCATAATTTTCATCTTACAGAACATAATCAATATTTTCCATTCTTGAATAAAAGATTCTTGAATTAAGATGATCTATTTTGGTAGATTGTTTTAAGTTAAATTACATTGAATCAAGTTAATTACAGTTCTGTCATGTTCATCTTCATATTAAAGAAATTATTTCTGATTTGAAATTAATGACTTAAAAAAAAGTTGCTTTTTGTAAAGAGAATTACGATTGTAAATTGCAAAGAATTATTAAATTATGAAGTTTCAGTTTCCCAGGGGGAGAAGTGTATTCATAATTTACAATCTCTTGACAATCATTTATGGGGTTTAAGTTTGCTCCCATTTTGCTAGCTGCCTTCCCTCTTCAGTATATATATTATATAATAGTATGAGGTATACCCAGAGCTATTGGCATTTGATATTTGGTATTTGCACAATTTTCCTTTGTCGGCAACACGGCAGATACAAGATACAAACACGAATACATTTGTGGTACTCCAGTCATAAGCCATAAACCATTCGATTGTGTTTGAGTTTGTGAATTATTACACTGAGATATATTATTGATAAGGTCAGGGGCGTAACAGGAGCAAGTGTTTTATTTACTTCTATTTACTTTCAAGTTTTAGCAAGGTGGTTCAAAGTCGAATTTTATAGCTCTGCAAATGAATCAGAATCATCAAAATTGAATAGAAAATTGTTGTTTGAGATAGATTACAACAGTGCAAAGGTGGAAAATTATATATAAAGTTGTCTATTCATAAATACCATGATATAACTACTTAGAAAGGTTGAATGGGTTGTACAAATTCTGAATGAAATGCGGCGCTAAAATCAATCTTCCGATTTGAAAAACAGTATTGAACTGCAAGATAAACCATGAATGAAAGCGAATAGAACCAATAAATAAAATCCCAAAACAATTCGCTTTGACTTTCTCAGAATGATCAATCACTAGAATGACCATATATTTAGAAGCTATTCAATTTTATCACAGTGTAATAACGTTACACGACAATCAGTGTGAATGAAAGGGCTACGATCAATATCCATAGCCAGACATGGCCATACATATATAGATAGATAGATACTTGGATACATTGTTAACTATAGACTCTTGGGTATCGCATTCGATGTACAGCAAATAGCCATTAAAGCTTATCGAGGAAAGCCACAGCAAAGCACCAATAACTTCAATTCCCCAAGAACCCAACACTAACTGTAACTGGAGCTCCCAACTTGCAACATGCAACTCCTTCTGCATGGCTTGTTTTGTTGTTGTTGTTCTTGTTGATAGAGGCCTCAACTGGGATTAGGAAGTGTGGCCATTTGAACTATGCCGCCAATGGAAACGATAGCAAACGTTCTACGATGATGATATACGCAATGCCAACTTATCCATCATAATGGACATAGATATATACCTATCTACTATATGTGTGTATGGCTCTTTGCTTGCCACAAGTTGTAGCTGCAAAGTTGAAATCCATTACAATTACAAAATCATTGTCACACTTAATTGGAGCAGTTGCTCCAAATGCTCTTTGCTTTCTAAATAAATTATTTGTACACCCTACCCACGTCAAGCTATACACCACCCCATCCCCACCCCCTCCCCCACACTCTCTGCTCCCCGCCCACTGCTCCACATAAAAAGTTGCCAGTGACAAAGTCATAAAAAATTGTCACACCTTTTGCTCCAGTACACGCAGCATTTTATTTAATTACGAATAAAATGTATTTGTACTTTTAAGTCTTTGCCTGCCACAAAATGTGTGTGTGTGTGTCTATCTATTTAAAAGAAAACACATACATATACATATATAAATATATATATATACATATATATATATCTTTGTATATATATGGATATTAGCACGCTTTATCTAAAAGTCTAACATTAATACCCAAAGCTCAGGTTTTTTTTTTGGTTTCTTGATACCCTTATACAAGGTTGTTTATTTTGGCCATGAAGCAGAAATGGCATAGAAATTGAAGATAAACTTTTTGCTGCAAGAGTACTTAGAATTCGGCTTACTTAAGTCAACATTTTTTTTACTTTGTATTGTTTGCAAAAATGACTTTAGTTTTTATTTATACATTTTTTTTGACGGGAGGGGCTTACGACTCTTGAATTATGAGCTGTGTGGCTTATCAAAGGAGGAAAACAAAAGAGGAAAAAATAGCAACTCTTGTGAAGATCCATCTATCTAAGGCTGTTTGTTCAGACAGCAAGAAAAAGATGGAGATATAGATAGAGACAGAGAGAGAGAGAGAGAGACGATTTTGGTCCACATTAAGTGTGCGTATTTAGTCAGTGTGTGCAGATAATAAAACACTCAGAGTATGGGTTAGTAACTTTATAGTTTTATATATGGTATACACAATTTATTGGATTATGGTTATGGCCGTGAAGGTCAGAGATACAACCGAGCAGCAACCAACGAGCACCACCAACCACCAACCACCGAGCACCGAGCACCACCAGCCCCAGCAACGTTGTGCTCCACTTTGGACTGCTCTAAATAGTGCTAGACTCTTTTTTTTTTTTTTCTTTTTTTTTATTATTGTTTACACTGCGCGCATAGCAGGTGTGAGAAATTTGTGCCAACAGATATGCCCAGATTAAATCGAGCAACAGATTTTACACATTAAGATTTTGTGCATAGAATATTTGTGGGCCACAAAAAAAGGTAACACGAATTATGTAAGACAATTTTTCAAGTGTTTTATAGTCTTGGAATAATTTTTAATAACAGCTTATTTAAATCAGAAAATGTCTGACATGCATTTAATAATTATTATTAATATTTAAATCAGACTGTAGATAATATAACTTTAAATAATTTCAAACTCTTGCAGAAAGTATTTTATGAGTTGATTGGATATAGGCCTGAAAAAATAACAAACTATTATTTAGGATAGCTAAATGAGATCCTAAATAGTGTTGGAATTGTTATGAATTATTATAGTAACTAAATTCTCTGCTCTTTGCAAGATTTGACATTTTGTTTATTAATATTGTAAAGTTGATTTAGTTTTATGGGGAATATGCACAAGTTATTTACTCAGATAGAATTATTTATTTAATGTAGACAATATTTCAACTATTTCCACATTATATAAACAATAACAAGCGGAAAAGGTGCACTTTAATGAATAAATATTATTACGTTTTGTTCAATTTACACAATTAAATCCAACTTGATGAGTTTTGTGACTTTTTCTTCGTTTTGTGACTTTTAATTGTGACACAAATATTTGAGCACTTCCTCAAATCAAATCCATGCAGGTTGCCAAGTCTAAGGCTGTGTAAACAGTTTTGGGTTATTATCAGCATTAGTTGTCGGTTGGTCGGTCGGCATTATGGCACTTATCAGTTAGCCAAGTTAGCCAAGTTAGCCACGCCAGTTGGCCAAGCACAAATAACACGCGCAAACCAAAAAGCCCAAAATGACTCCACTAAAATTGCAAACAGGCCTAAAGATGCGAGATTTATAGTTAGCCCACAGACCGCAGAACTGTAGATAGATATGTCTAAGTAGATTACAAATCGTGTAGACTTAGCTGCGAATGAGGCTTTAACTGTGTTTTTTTTTATATGACGATTGCCACATTTGACTAGGCAAACACCAAAATGCTCTTGCTGAAGATGAAGATGATGAAGCGAATGCTATAAATTCATGTCTAAACAAAAGTGTAAAAAATAAATACGACTGCGCGAGAGCGACAAAAAGATAAGGAGCCAGCGAATGGGTTCTATTTCTTTATTTTTACTTTGAGCCTTTACTTTTGGGCAATTCACTTTTCTCAGGCAACTTCTTTTTATTTTGAATCTATAGCAAAACTTTTGTTTTACGCATAAAATGCGTTATTTGCCACAACTTGAATTAGTTTCAAAAATCGTATTTTTTTTTTTTTTTTTAATTAATATTATAGTAATAATATTTGCCACATTTTAAATTAGTTTTGAAAATCAACTCGTATATCATTTGAAGGTGTAGCGCATTTTAAGGTCTTTAACACCTACACCTATGTCTATCTCTCTCTCTCTCTTTCTCTCGCCCTCTCTCTCTCTCTCTCTGTCTGTGTGTGCCTCCCCCCTTTTATCTGGTTGAACTTATCATCTGTGAAAATATTTGTATGTTTGTTCGCTTGTTTGCTCGATTTTAATTGTGGTTTACGTAGTACTACATAGAAAATAAAATGTACAAAAAAAAATTAGAGCAAAATCCCAATGTAGAAAAAAAAAATTAATGTTTACATTTGAGTTGTTGGGTTAGTCGAGAGTTTCTCCTGCAATGTGTGTGTGCGAGTGTGTGCGAGTGTGTGTGTGTGTGAGTGTGTTTATCACGTAGGCAACTATATAGCATGACATGATCCCGTGGCCTTTTTCATGCCTCGTCTTTAGCTGTTTGTCATTTTTATTTGAATTTTGATTGACTAATTGCGCAGCAAACCAAGCAAACGCCAAGCGCCACATTTTGGCCAGGTCTCTAAAGTTGATTCCACTCCTCCACTCCTCTCCCGTCCGTTAGGTGTCTTTGGCGGCGCCCCAAAGGCCATAAGTTGTGTTGGCCCGCGAGTCGAGTTGAAAATTTTGATGTTTACCGCATTGGTTGACAACAACTTTTGATCGTTTACGTTCGTTTTATGGCCTATCTTAATTCAAATATTGTCGGCTTGTTGCATGACGACGATGAAGATGATGGGCAGCTGGAAGGATGACTTGTTTGCCCAACTGACTGACTGACTGACTCAACAGACCGAACAGACCGAACACAACAGACTGTCACTCACTCCGGGAGCGTGGAGCTGGCTGGTGACGACAGAGCTGCACACGATCTTTTTGCGCGAGCCAAGAGAAATAACTACAGAAAATAATTAAATATTTATTTACAGAGAAGAATGTCCAATATGCCATGAGGTATATTTGTATCCATTCAAAAATGCAAAATTAATAATAAATTAAGTTGGGTTTTCTATGATTTTCTTGAAAATTAAATTTATTTTGAATGCATTTATTTTTTCTCCAATTTTGTTTTTATTTAAATGATGATTTTTTTAAAATAAATTTAGTTAAATATATTTTGCTTTTGTGTGTAAAAATTAAAAATTAATTAAAAAAGGGTAAAGTTATTTTTTCTGTGAATTATGTTAACAAAATACCCTGTACACTGAGAAAAATGGGTATAATGAAGTTGTTCCTTTTCTCTGTTCCAGTTCAGTAGTGTTTTTTCCCTGCTTTCCTTTTTTCTTGATAGATTTCATCTATAATCTGAATGAATTCTGAATATTAATTTTAAGCATGTTATAAAACGTATAACACATATTTTTTAAGCATGGACATTTCCAAGTTTTAATCAACTTTTTTAATGTATGAATTATCTAAGTTATTGTTATGTTATTATAGATATTAATAATGTGAAATGCTCAAACTAATAAAAGTTGTTTCTGCTTTTCAGGCAAAACGCGTACCAAGGACAAATATCGTGTGGTCTACACAGATTTCCAGCGGCTGGAGCTGGAGAAGGAGTATTGCACATCGCGTTACATAACCATACGGCGTAAAAGTGAACTGGCGCAATCGTTGTCGCTGTCGGAGCGCCAAGTGAAGATCTGGTTCCAGAATCGACGGGCCAAGGAGCGCAAACAGAACAAAAAGGGCAGTGATCCGAATGTGATGGGAGGCGGCGGCATTCATCATCAGACTGATTACAGCCAGTTGCTCGATGCGAAGACGAAGTTGGAGCCCGGATTGCATTTGCAGCATACGTTGCACTCAATGAATCCGATGGCTGCCATGAATCTGCCCGCCATGCGTCTGCATCCGCATCTCACGGCGCACAGTCATCCGCTGGTTGCGGCAGCGGCACATTCCCATCAGTTGCAACAGCAACAAATGTCGGCAGCGGCAGTTGGAGTCGGCACGCTCCCAATGTGACATGGTGATTACCAAGGAGTTGCAATCGGAGTTGAGGCGAATGTGTATCCAAATCACAATCACAATCACAACAATCCCAACAACAGCAGCAGCAACAACAGCAGCAGCAGCAGCAGCAACAACTACATGTTGCAGCAACAGCAGCAGCAGCAGCAACAATTGGCGAGCGGCGTTAGCTTTGCAGCGTGTTCTAGTGATCTAGCGGTGGATTTAGCTTAAGTCTTACATTAACTATATATACTATATATACTATATATATATATATATATATGTGTACATCTATATTTTTTATTTTGTTGAGGGTTGGCTTTTAACAGTCAGACTGTTTTTTCTGTTTCTTTTTTTTGTGGGGCAGCGGCGCCTTCTTGAATATTGCACGTTGTTAATTTTTGTGATTGTATATTCCCGGCTGCCCCCTCCCTTCCCCCTGCCACCAACAACATACAGCCTGCCCCCTAAATATATGTTGTATTAAATGTCACAGCGCCTTATTTGTATTCAATTTGTTTTTTTGGTTTTAGTTAATGTTTATCAAATGTTAATTAAGAGCTGTTAGTTAACATTAATTAAGAGATGTTAGTTAACTTTAACTGTTAGTTAAGAGCCTAAACAAAAAAACGAAACAAACAAATTCAATTCACATTTACGCATAATATTATACTTGTATTTGTATAGCCGTCCCGCTCTGGCATTTATCTTTGAGAAAGCACAAAAATTTCATAATTATTTAGTTAATATGTAAGAAAATCAAAAAAAATAAAAGAGTTTGGTGCAATTTGATTACACACAAATAATCACACACATGTAAATATCTAACACAACAACAACAACAACAGAAGCAACAGCAACAACAACTTTAACGTTTTTTACTTAAATGCTGTAATAACAATTAGTTAGTTAGTAGTATATTTTTAGAATAAATTCAATTTAATGTTAATAAACGACAGCAACAACAAATCAAACAAACACACAAATACACATGCACATTTAACACACATTTCGTGCACAACACACAAATTATACTATAAAGCGTTAACATAAGTCAAATATACAAAAAAAAAAAAAAACACAGTTGTTGCCTACATATCAAACATACATATTATTAAAGCACACGTGCATGTAATTTAATGTTTATTTAAATTATCGCAGCAATTAATTTATGTAAAAATCCATGTGCTATTTGAATAAAACAAAATAAAATACTAAAAAAAATACAAATTATGATATTACATTTCTTGGGTTAATTTGGTTCAAAACAATGGCAACAACGGCAACAACAGCAGCAGCTGTTATGCTCCACCTACGAGCAAGAAGAAGCAGTGCTGTCAATTTTATTTATATTTGCCTACGCCTTTTCACGTCAATCGCCATTGACGCTCTCTCAGTCACTATTGCTTGCTCTGTTGCACTTACAGCTAAGTGCCGTCTCGGGTTGATTGTAAAGTGCGCGTGTTTTTTCCATAGCTGAGCATTAGCTCAGTATTTTTCTTTTTTAAAGTTATGTAAACTCTCAAAATAATTATTAATAATTAAGTGTTTGGAATTTTAACTCTTCGCTCAAAGTTAAGTATTGAATTGATCTTCAGCCAGCAGACCAAATGCAAGTTTCCTTTTTTCTCCCCTTCGCTTTGTTTGGTTGCTCTCCTTACTCCCGATGGTAGTCGCCGAAAAGCTCCTTATAATTCCGCACAGGCCTAAAAACGGATTAAGCTTACACCTAACTGTACCTATGGAAAGATCAAAATGAGCGACAGCCAAAGATCAGCTGATCAGAAGTAATTTTGCTTTTAATCCGCTTTAATTGCATTCTCCGCATTCGACGTAAACTTTTTTACCCATGACACAACATCTCTTTCGCTTCGATTGATTTACGACGCACACTTTCCGATTTATTGATGGCTGCCAATTAATACATAGTAGTAGTGATATTCAAGAAACGAGTCGCCTCGACTCAATCGCCAAAGAGTCAAGTATGTATGCAAGTGGTAGAGTCAAAGGGCGAGAAGAGGGGCAGAAATGTAAAAGTCAAATACATAAAAGTATAACGAAAGAATTAAAAATTTTTCACAGCAATAAATGCATAAAAGTCAAATATATTCACATATGTCGATATGGTGTAAAATTTATAATCGTTGGATCGTTGAATGCTGTCAGGCTATTGTCATCACTAATAGAGACATACCGAAAGACGAAACAGACTCGCAAACTTCAAATTTCGAACGTACGTTACTTTTCGGCCAGCCATAAACTTTTATGGGCCTCAAAAGACGTCAATGGCGCAGCTGTAAGCAGAAGTTACGATGATTGGCAGTGTCTGTGTTATCCTCTCTCTCTCGAGGTTAGCAGGGGGGATTCTGGCAATCCAATGGGTGCCAATTAAGCAAGCCGCCATCATGCCATAAAACTTTTCTCCGTTTGCGTGAGTGATCTTAAAAAGATCATTCGTACATTTTATGGCGGCGGCTGCCAACTGCATTTCTTATTCTCCTCTATTCTCTATTCTCGCTATTCAGTAGAAGAGCGATCATAAATCACTTTGGGATGCATTCCATTACATTCCCTCTCTCTCTTTTATTCATTTTTGAGAATGTCACAAAATGGCGCACAAATTACAAGCTGCAACATAAGCTGTGAATTCTCCATAATTCCAACCAAAAAAAAATGTGCACAATGTGTAATGCAGTAGCTAAAACCCGAAAAAAAAGAAGTGAATTGTCGGCAAAAGTCAAACATGATATTTATTTCGAATGTATTCGTTACAGCCGGCTGAAGACCTAAAGAGTTAAAACCGAAACCCGAAAGTGAATTCCAATTTAGCTTCGAAATCGGCATAAAACAAATGCAAACAAACGCCTGCAATCTTCTGCGCTGCATCTTCTTCTTCTTCTTTTTCGTCCCTCGTTTGCCCGAATACCGTTCACTTTTTTTCGTTCGTTCTCTTTTTGGTTTTTATTTTTTTAGCATGTAGGTGTGAAAATATAGCGCACACTTCCTTTATCGGGGCAAACGGGCTTGTTTGGTTTCTGCGTTCTTTTGCTCTTTCGTTACTCATCTTCTCATGTCTCTTTTGCAAGTCAAAATATTTTCATTTTTGCGTCAAACGAATTGGGAATCAACAAAAACAACACCCGCTGATCTGAGAGCGTACCGTTCTTACCAGCAATCTATAAATTCGATTCGATACGATTTTCTGCTATACGCTTTTCAAATCTAGACAGGTTGTATATTTTCCATAGTTGGCACAATTTCCGATTTGCTTAATCTGCTTCGTAATAAATCAGGCGGTAGAGAGCCGCAGTTGGACACACTTGCTTTCATCCAATTGGCCGTACTTTACAATAACTACGTATTTGTGTATAAATAATTTTTATAGGAATGTTTCTTAAGAACTAAATTTAAATAGGTATAGAAATATGTATTTAGTTGGTCAGCCATATTTCTTTCATAAACGTTTCTTGAGAAGAAGAACTACATATGTAGTGCAACATACCTTACAGGAACGTTTATTGAGAACTAAATATACATGTATTTAACTATTAATGTAGTTGGTCATCAAAATATTGTATGGAAAGTTTCTTGAAAAGTACTACTTATAAATATGTGTAGAAATATGTTTGTAATTGCTCAGCATCTTTTTTATTGGAAAGGTTTGCATTATGTAAAAATATTATGTAGAAATTTTCCTTGCTAATTTCTCTCAAATCTATTTAAAGTGTCTAACTCATAAAAATTGATCATCAGATCAAAAGTCGCACACCATACGCCTTTGTTTATCTGTAAATTCCTAATTATTCCTAATTAAAAAACAAAAAACAAAAACAATCAGCACCCACACCACATTCACATGACACTAATATTTGGTTCAAGCGTGAAAAGAAAAAAAAGAAGAAGAAGAAATATTTGCTTGAGTTTTGAAATTGAAATGCAAATTATTTAGAGTCAATTTGTGGAGAGAGATCGCTCTTGCATGCAGCTTAAAAGTTTAAACAAAAGAAATGCTGTTCATATACCTAGGTCCAACCAGGTCTTATCTCAAGCATGATCGAGATAATTAATTTATGCCTAGATACATATTTGCTTCTTCACGCGCTTCTTGCAAAGTTTTATCCGGTTATTTTTTTCTTTTTTTTTTTTGTCTTTTTTTTTAGGTTGTTTGCTTGTTTCAAGTTCAGATCAGAGGTGCGCAGACAATATGCGGGCTTTTATGCGGGAGTTTGATTAACACAATTCGAATTCAGTGTGTGTGAGTTTTTTTTTTTTTTGTTTTTAAATTAAGCAACAAGTTTTATTAGTAAGCATGCACTAATTAAACTCTCGCTGTCTGTCCTTTGTTTTTTCTAACAGTTTGTCACAGAAAATTGAAACTGAATTTTTGGTACTCTGTGGAGCAGCGTGGGTCATAAAAAAGCCGCTAAAAGGTGTGGGCGATTTCACAAAAAAAAAAGTTCCAAAATGAATAAACAACAAATTTGAGTTGATTTTTTTCAGCGTTTTGATTTGTTTATTGAATTGATTAGAGGGCGTCGAGTGCACGAGATGCAAACATTTGATCGAAGGTGAAATTAATCAAAGCACTCTATGTGCCAATTTTTGCTTTTTTTTTGTCTTATATTCAAAATTTGTATTTTAAGTTTGACAGTCGCTTAGAGTCAGTTAAGTTTTGTTTTTTAAATTCCAAATATTACGCTCGTAGACAAAAGCTGCTTGCTGTAGATTGTAAATTTATCGTTATCGCTGCGCGGTGCTGCCACACTGTGCTGCCAAAACGAGCTAAATAATCACGCGCAGCTCACTTCAAGTCAAACAGAAATTTTGTTTTGTCATTGCTAGTTAATTTCTTGAATTTACAAATAAAATGGTAAGTAATTGGTCTAAATATCGTAGCAATTCATGCTAAATTAACCGCTTATTTTATAGCATCAGCAATCGCTTAAGGTACGCCCAACAGATGTGCATGTTCTCAATGCATCCGGCCGGGCTGCTTTGCCCACGGAACAAAATTGTTTGAGTCAGTTGGCGCACGTTCATCGTTTGCGGGACTCTGAGCTTAATTACAACGATCACAGATACAACATCGACATGCAAATGCTGAGGAATCGCGAAGGACTCGGTGCACCCCTTAAAATGGGCATGGATCGCTTTGCTGCACGTCAAATCGGACGTCTACCCTTTCTGCAGTCCAGGTGAGCAGCCAAATAAATATATGAGTATATATATTATTTATTTCAATATATATATATATATATTATTAACTATTTATTTCTTTCGCAGCAACATAATGGACGATGTTTTGACTGGCCGCTGTGATGAAATCTCGTTTGAGGACTTTCTCAATCTGCCAGAATACAATGAGAATTTGCGTCAACCCCATGCCGTTGTGGAAAAGTCAATGGGCATTCAGATTTAAAGGAACATATTAAACATTACCAAATTCTAGCGATTTAGCTGCTAATAAAAAAAAACAACTGGAAACAACTAAAGTGATTTATATTAAGAGTATAGAGTTTTGCCAATTTTGACTCGACAGTCAAATTGTCCTTGCGCATTCGACTTTAATTAAATTTGTAAATGTGTTCCTAGATAACCCCTAATCCTTTATTGCTTCGTTGGAGTTTGTCCTTGCGTTCCCAACGCACCAAAAACAAGAAAAACAAGATTGGAGCTATCAACTGGCCAAAGAACAACCAAATTGTTTTGGTAGTTTCCGAGAAAACTAGGATTTTCGGATTTCGACTCATTTTTCCCCGTTCCTCCTGAAAGTATGCAACATTTTTAGTTGAACGAGATTTGGCCAGTACGGCAACCAAACATGTGTGTGTAATAATTGGTTCACATAGTTTTTGTTTATTTGTAACTTGATTTGTGTTTAGTTGTACAAAGTTGTGTAATTGCTAATTATCGCACAAACTTATTACAATTTACTCAGAAAACAAAACGTATTTGAACTAAATACTAACGAAATATTGGCAGAGCATGATTCGTAAATTAGAATTGGTTGTACTCGAAGAGATTCATTAAATTAAACATATATATATATAAAAAGTATATGATATGCATACAAAAAGTTCGGTGTATGGAGAATATAGCTAGAGAGAGAACATTGGCTGCCCCAAGAAATGCAATTAAAAAATAAACGTAATTAAAATATATGTCATACAAATAGAACAGCTTGAGAAAGGACGAATTCGTTTCATACACAATATTACAATAACCTTAAAATTAAGGAAATCAATTTAAACAAAAAAAATATGGACGATATGCATCTTTAAAAAATTATACAACATTGCATGTAGATAGATTTTAGATAAAGTAGATATTTCGTTTGCGATTGAATACAATAGGTATCTAACGATAGAAGAATTCGTTTGCTGCTATTTTTTGCACAGCATTTTCTAGTAAATCCAGTTTACCGGCACCCATTGTTCCTCGTGACTCATCTGGTCCAAGGTCTCCACAACTTGACGGAACGTCTCGTCAAAGTCCTCGTTGATAATGATCATATCAAAGTATTTCTCATATTTGCGCTGCACAAAACTGCTCTCCTCCACCGTCGAAATGAGATCGTCATCCTGTTCGTAGCGATAATAATAATAATATTGGGATGTGTTAAGCATGTTTTTGTATTCAAGCAGAGATCGATTAACGATACTAAGGTGGCCTAATGCATGCAGGATATGATTGGGCGTAAGTCAATATTAGACGTCTCGACTTTTGAATATCTTTACCTCATATAGCGATGCCAGGGACTCGAGTGTGCGTGCACGCCGGGAGCTGAAGCGTATGGAACTTTGACGATCGAACTGTAAGCAAGGATTTAAGGAATAAGTTCTAATCTACAACTAGCTAATACACGTATATATATATATATAAAATATATATATATGTATATATTTTTTACAGTACCGATAGATTTCTATTGGAGCCGGTTGCACGACGATCGGCATAGATGGTCTTCAGCTGCTCCATGCCGGGTGCAGCGACGAATATGACAAATGGCATCAGTTCCTGGCTATTGTGCAGTATCTTCAATGCATTCGGCGCACAATCCAAAATGCACATGCGTCCACTGTTGATCACATCATTGATCGATTGCAAGTGGGTGCCATAGAGATTGCCATTGTGTTCGCCATATTCGAGGAACTCGTTCTGCTTAATGGCCTCGTCCATTTCCTCGCGATCCATGAACCAATAGCTAACGCCATTCTCCTCCAAGGCGCGCTTCGGGCGACTGGTGTCTGTTTAAAAAATATTTATATATAAAGATCGATTGCAGGTTTTTTTTTTAACATACGTGGAATCACTGCTCCAAATTTGTCCACATCGCTGTTGATCAGTCGGTTCTTGAGCGTGCGTCTGCCCACACCGGAGACGCCAATCAGCACCAGAGTTTTCCTGCGAAATGGTGGCATGCGTGTCACCTCCTCATAGAGCAGCAACTCCGCCTTGTCGAACTCACAGTTCGCCACCGACCGATACATCGTCTTCCTTTTCCTCTTCGATATCTACAATAATAATTGTATCAATATAAAATTATACCATCTTTAATTATTAAAGACAACGCACCCTAGTGCCACAGATGCCAATCTTGTGTACATAATCCGCCTCGGGCGCCACAAATGCCTTGCGCCGCTCCTCGAGCTCTTGCGACGGAATAAGTCCTATTTTATCCGACTCGGCGGTGATGTTCTTTGCCTGCCACCAGTTTGGATCTTTTACATTAATTATCTGTAAGTTTAAAACGGAAATTAGTAAATCATTTTTCTCATATATAATTTCAAATTGAAACACACCTGCAAAATATCGCCGGATTTGAAGGGCAATCCAATATCCCTGCAGGGCAGCAGCGAATCCTCCGATGGCGTATATGAGAACAATGCGCGCATATAACACTAAAGAAATAATTATTTATTTATTCATATATATATATATATGGAGGCAAATCTGATTTATTAAGATTTACTTACTTTGTTGCAGTTGTTTTTGAATTTTGTTAGGGTCTCTTTACTGAACAAAACTATTTAATTTGATATATATGGGCATTTTTTAGATAAGAATGTTAATTTTATCATTTTAAAGTGAGATCTCTCGACTAAGTAGTTTTCAATCTTCACATGCGCTTAACTTAATAATTTGTATTTAAGAATGAGAGAATGCCCTTATATACTTATTTATGTAACGATAAATCAATTATAAAATGTAAACAATTAAAAATTAACAGATAGACAAAAAACAATCTGTTTTGTTTCTATAGCTTGAACAAATTCATGCAAAAAAGTAGCAAATTCTTTAAGTCTGTTCTTCAGTTTGCTTAAAGCACATTGAAAGCAGTAACAAATAAATAACTTACCGTTAGTTTCTTGCCCGATTCAAGATTTGTGATGCCATTCTGTTTTACCTGACCCCCACCAGCACTGACCGTATAGCGACCACTTTTGATCTCCTCATCGACATTGGCGCCGATCTTCAGCGTTAGATTCTCCTTAGCTCGCGACACCTCCACCTGCAGTTCATCGGGTGTGCGCACCGCCGTGCCGTTGACCTCGAGAATCACATCGCCCACATGCAACATGGCCTGTTTATCGATGACGCCTCCGGCCAAGATGCGTGCCACAATCAGTTGTTTGAACTCATCGAGTTCGACGGTGAGGCCCAGCGGCTGCTTGGGATCTCGACGTAGTCCGACCATTTTAATCGTTTCCACGGGCATCTTGCTGGTCAGTATGTTTTCCGTATAGAGATAGCCGCCCGATTGGCGTTGCGATGTCGCCTCGAGTTTCGTTAGAGATCCACCGGCACTTTTCAAGCGTTGCTCGTACAAATATCCTATTTCATCGTGCGCACGCAACAGAGCCTAGTTTCAAATGGAGAGTGAAAGGCAAGATTTTCTTCAGTTTTGAGTATATTACGTGAACAAAATATATATGCTTTACATCAGATTGTTTTTTGTCTGTCATTGTCTTTAATGCTCAATGAGCACATTAACAGCTATCTTTTATTACTGTTAGAATCGTTAAACTTGAGCTTAGACTTACACGAAAGTGAGGTTGGGCCAAGAGCTTGGCTAGCTCGCGAGATTCCAGGCGACGGGAGGGCGAAAATTTGCGTATGATATCGTCACAGATCGGCTTGTTGTTCAAATGCGCTGGCAGAAAGGCGGGCACGGGCTGCGGCTCCGTTGAATTCAGCTGCGTGTGGTGAGAAGCACATGCAAATAACAAGACAGAAACAGAGAGTGGGTGAGTGAGAGGGGGTGAGACATGCACACATAATTAAATTAAAAAGCTCGCATTAAAGTCGGGAGTGGGGCGTTGGATAAAGCTCATCAACAACGACAACATATTTCATCTCTTTGCCCTGGCCTAGGTCAAGTCATCTTCGCTTCTGCTTAATTGACGTTCGCATCCGTTAATTGATAGCTTACGCTTCTTTTTTTGCATCTTTTCTCTCTCTCGCTCTCTTTTCCCCCTCATTTAACCCCAGTGAACTTTGGGCTATTTCACTTTAACTCGACGACATACTTTGAGTCTTAGGTCAAAAATTGGGTCGAATGTTCAAACTCAAATTTGGGTCGCGCCTTGCTCAAAAAGTGAATTTTCTTTCAGTTTTGATTTTTTTTCTTTCTGATTTTGCTGTAATTGCACTTAATTCTTGTCTTCCGCAGCGTGTTTTCTTCGCTTGAAGAATTTATTACTTTCATCGTCGACAACTCAACTGATTCCCCTGTCACCACCCATCCTTATTTGCAATTCCCGCACGTTAGTATCTATTATTATTATTATTGTTACTGTCTCTTGCCACAATTTCCGCCCACAATACAACAATTCAGTCAGTCAGTCACTCATGCTATATTTATATGCTACAGCGAGTAATTCTTTCAATTTCGCTTGACGTGGATGACAAATGCACACGAAAGCAAAAAAAGAAAAAGAAAAGGAGAACATTTGAGTGGGTGGCTCAAAATGTGTAAAATGCATTTATTTGTATTCTATTCGAATGCCCTTGATGGCAATATTTTCAGTTATTGTGAAATGAGGGAGAATTACATTTTTTTTTATAAAAAAATTTAATCAATAATAATATTCCACAATATTCCTTTTATATTAGATTTATATTACTGCATTCTAATTATTGACTGATCATTGTATTTTATATCGATTTGTTATATATTGCATTTGTTAATATTTAAAATGAACTCTTTAATAAGCTATTTGGGCGCATAGAAACCAAAAAAGCTTAAGCGACTTAAACCTTTTTTTTGCAGACAAAAGATTAGCGCCGTCTCCAGGCAGTTGTTATTTCTGCATTTGTTTATTTACACATTGTCTGGCGAGTATCGCATTACAGTTCTTCTTCCGCATGAAAAGCAGAACAAGTAGAAGAAGTAGAAGCCCCACACTGAGCTTCCTAGCCCTAACATACACAAACACACACAAATGACAACTGTTATTGACACTGAGCTTGGCTGTTGTTATTGCTGTTGTTGCAAAAGGGCTTTCACCTTACAGTTTTGTTGTCATGACAAAAAAAAACACACACATCAACAGGTAAATGGGTAATTAGCCAATTGTTTATTGTTTATTGTACACAGTTTAAAGTGAACAATGCAATTTATTATATTTTATTATATTTTTCCCCAACAACGTACTAGGTGTGAACTGACGTATCTTTAAAGAATTTAACCTTAAAATTGTATTGTGTATTTAGTTAAGCGTTATAAGCTTTAATTGAAAGGTAAATATTTTAATATAATTTGGATTTAGTGAAAAGTAAATATTTGTAAATTTTCACAGATATTTTTTCACTTTTTTTTTGAGCCACTCCCAAAACGCGCGAGCGGGCCAAGAAGAAGAGTAGTAAGAAGAAGAGCGAAAGGTGTATAAGTATCAGTGTGTGAGTAAGCCGGAGAGTAAGCTTCTTTCTGTCTGTATATATAGATGTATATGTTTGTTTGTGTGTGTATGTATATGTGAGCATGCATTTTGGAAATGCCAAAACACACAGTTAAGACGATGTTAGTTACACAATAAATAAATGGAGAGTCGCGACTACGTCATCAACCAACTGAGACATGTTCGAGTGCCAGTTGGCCAGGCTAAAATTGTGGGCTTTTACGTTCGGTTTGTTGACTAAGTAACCAAGGCAGCAAAACACTTGCTCTATTTACACACACACACACAATGCATATTTACTTGGCTTTAACTATACAAATTAAACGTTTAAATTATGCACTAAAAACGATAACAAGTGTGAGAGCGAGAGCGCATATTCAAAACTAACTGTTGAATATTTGTAGTCCCCGTTTAAGCCATGCTCAAATGAGCAAAGCGTACGCATAGACACACACAAGCACGCACATATACAAATACACAGTCGCCTCAAAGCGCGCGTAATAATTAACTGAACCTCACCTTAGCACAGCTCGCAAGTAACTGACTCACAGCGAAACAAGCAGTTTACCAAGCACAGTTGGGTGTGAGGTTTGCTAGCGCGAGAGAGAGCGAGGAGAGCGCGCGTTCTAGGGCTAGAGAGCAAGCTTGTCTCTTAGCAGTGTGTGCATTAGTATTAGTGCGTGTGAACACTTGTTATGTTGTTTCAACGTTACAACTGTACGCTGCGCTGTACTGGCTACTGTTAGCTAACAGCGACTCACAGCGTAGACCATTAAAGCCGCTCTCTGGAGAGCTTTTATGCTAGGCAGCAGCTGCTGGTGCTGTTGCTACTGCTGCATTAGTAGGCCAACTACTTCTCTGTCTCAGTGCATTTTTGATTTTGTTTTTGTGGCCAGTGCATGTAACATAAAGTTAACATACAGTTTTCATAATTAACACAAGCATGCAGCACACATTTACTTTTGAAAAGCCATTTTCAAACCGGTTTCCACTCTTTTTATTTCATCTTAGGGCGTTGTTATTATTGGTGCTTTCGATGCGAGTCGCTTTAATAGCCATGTGGAATTTTGAGAGACATTTCTTTCCAACGTTTTTTCCTTTCTCGATGTTATTTTTCTTATCAGCGCAATCTCGTGACTTGTGTTTTTAATTACTTTCACTGCCTTTCCCAAGAACCAACGGGTCAGTGTAATAATCTCGTTGTACAGCTCAACAAACCTAATGCTAATTCTAATTATCTGCGACACGCGACGTCGCTTTTAATTATTTTCTGTGCTTTGCATGCCTTTTTTGTCGCGTGTTTCGCTTCTTTTTCTAACAACAAACAAATAATAATTTCTATATATTATTGTTTGCATTAAGGCATTTTGGTTAGTCGAAAAAATCAATAAACCTGTCAAATTATGGCGAAACTTTAAACATATGCAAATTACGAACGTTTTTGCATGCTTAACAGTAGTTTAATATTCAATCTTTACATCATGTACATAAAATTAGCACAAATAGTCGCTGCACAAATAAAGGTCAAGTTTAAGTGAGAAAAAATTGTGTTAATTGCTATGCCATAATGACCGATCATCATAAAAGCTCGTCGCATAACGAGCACTCAAGTGCCATTCAGTGCTTCGCACTTAATGAAATAGAACAAAAGACATGGCGTGAAGACAGCCCAGCCCACATTGTCTGAGTGCTCCGATTTACCCAAGTGAAAGCTCCGTGAAATTGCAACCCTGACCCTTTTTTTATTTACTTTCATCTACTTCAAATGGTAGCAAAAATGTAATCACAAGTAAAGTACTCCTTTAAATGATGTAATAAAAAACCAAAGCACACGTTTTATCTTCTTTACATTTGTATATAAATGCTTACATTCAACAAAAACAGTGGACACAAGAAACAAATTGATTTTTTTTTTATCTTTTCAATGTTAACTAACAAAAGATTAAATTAAATTCAAAATAGAATTTAATTGGAAATAGATAAAAACAACTTAGTACAAATTTATTCAAAATATAAAACTATAAACCATTATTTGACATGAATAAATAATTTTCTTTACTATAAATTTCTACAATCAAAATGTTAACATTTTTGTTTTGAGTGTATGCACACAGCATGTTAAACCAGCAATAGAGTAAACAATGATTTTTCTTGTCTGTTCGATTATGTGAAAATGTACTCGATTTTCCCCACGTTTCCTCATTCTGACAGAGAGCAGATGGTTGTTGTTGCCTTTTTAAAAATCTGGATCTGGGTCATGCACCCAATAAAATAATCCATATGTGTGTGTGTGTGTTTTATTTTATGTACTTACCATAAGTTCCTTATGCGGCGTTGATGGATTGATGAGCAATAGACCCTTTAGAAAGATTTCATCCGTGTCCGAGAGGTCAGCGGAATTGCGAAAGGCAGCTGGAAAAGTGTGAAAAGAAAGAAAAACCAGCTTATGGATAAGTTGCATGTAAATTAAATGCTTACAGAGCTCACTCAATAAATCAAATTCATAGCTATTTAAATTATTATTTTAGATATTAAATTTATTATTACCAACCACTGTACCCAAAAATATGACAACTGTAAATTCAAGCAGAAGCTTAAACTTTGTCTCTGATTTGAAAAGGTTGTAAGCTCAACGGTAATTTGATCGTTTGACTGTTCGCTTACCGTTATCGCTGGTATCATCATCAGCCATTTTGTTAGTGCTAGCGAGCAGCTCAACTTGATCCTGACGCGCCCGACGCGAACGTGCACTCCAACGCACCATGGTGGTGTCCCAGCAACTTTTAAATGCGTCGCCGAAAGGATTGCTGCGAAAGGAAGCAAGACTGACGTCACGCCAGAAGGAAGCTCACACACACACGCACACACTCACTTATGTACTTGCATAAGTAGCTGGCTGTGCTGCTAATTTTGGCAATGTCTCAACATATGCCCGAAACTAATATTAATAATCACTCTTTTGCTTGCTATATTTTCTTTTGTGCTGTTGTTGTTATTGTTGTTGTAGGCACACAGCGAAACAATAATTCCGACACGACTAACACAACAACAACGATAACAATAAAAACAACAAGTTGTAGAGGCGCGCACAAGTAAGACACGCCAACAGCTAGCAGCAGAGAGCGTTTAACTAAAAAGTCTTTTGTTGCATGCTGCCGAAAAGCTTGGGAAGCTCTTGCAAGCAACTACATAAACAACAGAGCAAAAAACCAGTTTTTCACGCGCTCGATTACGATAACGATGTGCCAGATCTGCTTCTCATTTTACTGGCGCTGGCAGCCCTACTGAATATTTTGCTCATCACTAAAAAGCAGAGAGCGCGCGAGAGCTTCAAGTAGTATCAGAACATTCAGATACGGCGTAACGGGATTTAAAGCAGAGAGAGCGGCAAAAAATTAAAATGTGCGCTTAATGCAGTGTTTAAACACCTTAATTACGCGCACCTAATTAATTTCGCTATCTAGAGTATATATTTTTATGACTGAAATATACCTCATATTAATATATTGAAATTTTTATTTTGTAATATCTGCTTCAATTGATTGTGAAGTTGGTAAAGGTTATCTGATTCAAACATAATGAACAAGCTACCTTTAGTCGTGTACCACTGGTTGTGCTGATAATTTTGAAAATATTTCAAAAGAATTCCCGAAAGTCATTTTAAGCAACTCCATTAAAAACATCGATTTTTTCGTGCGTGCTCGATAACGCTAGCCACTAAACATCGTGTAAATATGCTAGTCATTTAGCTGCGCTGATAATCTGGCAACGCTGTTATGCAGTGCCACAGTAATCGAGCAACCCTAGAAATTGTAGCTCGTCACTAAAAATCGGTCGTCGGATGCTCAGCAAGTGAGTGAATTTCCATAAGTACAATAAACTCGAACGAAAAAAAACAAGTGCAAATAATACAGCCCAATCCAAAAGACTAAATCAAAAACAAAAAAAATGCCGGACGCAGTGCAGCAGAGCTTTGTGCGCTCCTTCATCGATTACTTGAAAAAGCAGGTGGATGTCATGTCGCCGGATCAAAGTGAAAGCATCGAGGTCGCCATCCAATGCTTGCAGGCCGCCTTCGACGTGGGCGACGAGGAACCCGAACAGCAACAGTTAACGGCCACCGAGCAGAGCACAACAGCAGCCGTTCCTGGCGCCGGCCCAACATCGGGCGGCGATGCAGCCATGCTGCCCGGCTCCAGCACCAGTTCCGGTGTCGTCAATACAAAGAACATTGACATGTTCGAGCTCTTCCAATCGCTGTACATTGAACGCAATCCGGAATCATTGGCCTTGGCGGAGTCCATCAAGAACGAGGGCAATCGCTTGATGAAGGATGGCAAATTTAATGAGGCATTGCTGCAATATAATCGCGCCATCACCTTCGATCCCAAGAATCCCATCTTCTACTGCAATCGTGCGGCGGCCCACATCCGTCTGGGGGACAATGATCGCGCCGTGACCGATTGCAAATCGGCGCTGCTCTATAATGTCAACTACAGCAAGGCTTATTGTCGCCTGGGCGTCGCCTATTCCAATCTGGGCAAATTCACGGAGGCGGAACATGCCTATGCCAAGGCCATTGAACTGGAACCGGACAATGCCGATTATCGCAACAATCTGGAGGTAGTGCGCAATGCACGCAATCAGCCGCCACAGTTGTCGCACCTGAGCGATGGCCTCAACGCGATGTTATCCAACCCCACGGTGCGAAATCTCTTCAATAGCGCTGAGATCGATCTGGAGCAATTGCAGTCGATGACACAGAATCCAATGGTCATGAATGCAATCGGGCAAATGTTTACGAATTTGGGTGGGGCTGGTGGTGTAGGCGGTGGTGCTGCTCCCGGAGGTGCACCTGGTGCGCACGGCGGTCATGTGCCCATGCCCATGCCGAATGATATGCTGCAATTGTTCCAGAGCTTTGCCACACAGCTGGTCGGGGCCAATCAGCAGGGCACTGGCCAAAATCCGGGCGGACAACCCGGTGGACCACCCGGCCCCCAACAACAGCCGGGCAATCAGCCGCCGCCAAACATGTAGAGCTATGAATGGTTGCATCGTTGTCCACTTTAGTGTTAGTCGCCAACCAACCATCATCGATGTGTAATGGAAATCGTTTGTTTTAAATGTTTCAAAATGACCCCTAAATACACATACATATATATTTTTATTAATGCTAAATAAATAAATAAACAAAAACAAATATTCCTTTTTGTTTTCAATCGAGAGGATTCGTAATTCTATTCTGATAAGTTCAAGAAACACAACTCTTTTTTTTGGTTTCCAGCGGAACCGGTTTTCTAGTTTTTGATTTATTGAATTTTCAAATTTTATGTTCGCATATTTTGGTTTTAGTTGTTATTGTTGAATTTTCTTGGTTACGTTGTACAATTTGTTTGCAAATCTATGTAAACATAAAATAATTAATGATGCTTGTGGATAAAGTAAATTTTTGACAAGCATTTCTTTTTTTTACACGATTTTACGATTAGATCTTTTTGTATATGATGGAAACTTCATTGTTGTTAATTGAATTTGATTATGATTAAGCTGAGAGTTATTGCAAATGGTTTAAGAACTATTTTATATGATTACAACTAGCATTAGATAGTTTGATAGATCGATAATAAAATGAGGCATGATATAATAAAACAATGTACGAGACAAACAAAATATGACGTGACATTGTTTTGAGGATATCATGCGACAATTTGGCAAAAACGTTTTTCTAAAATACACTCAGCATTTTGTGTTGTTGTGCTAATTCGAAAGATGAACAAAAATCAAGAGAATTTGTGGAATCAGTTGTGTTGTTCATATTGTTGCCGAGACTCTGAAATATATAAACAATTAGATGGAAAGTGCACTCGATACTCACCCGTGTTGAACGTGGATATCAGCATCAATATCTGCAACGAACTTCGTCTATAGCCAATCTTTTCGTTTTTATTATGTGGGGTTTAATTTAGAAGAAAGTTGTTTTTTTTTTTATTCGCGGAACCGAAACGCTACTAGAGAATCAATTCAGAATCTCTAAAATCGTTTTTTCTGTTTTCTTTTCTGTGTTTTTGTTTAACGACTAGGAGAAGAGAGGACAGCAAAACATAACTTGTTTTAATATCTGTTGTAGCGTCGATTCCTAAAGTTTCCACCGCCGCCGCCACCTCCTCCACGTTGACGCGTGCGATTGTTGTTGCCATAGTTAGAGTTCACTTTCCCCGAGTATTTGCCCGATGGTGGCGAATAGAATTTCTGTTCATTGGATGGCCGCGATTTCTTATCCTGCTGCTCCTGTTGTTGCTCCTGATTATTACCATTGGCTGTGCCCTTATCCCCAAATGTGATGGGCACATGTCGTTTGCCCAGCTTCGTCTGCAAATAATTAAAAACACATTAAAATCGAATAAACCAAAGAATTGCTCAATAAGAGCATACATTTTTGGGCACAATCCAGGAGAGGACAACGTCATGTTTGAAGATAGGCGGTGAATGAAATAGATCTCGTATCAATATATTGATATTTGATGTTGTCTTCAGCGCCGTCTGCTTCAATTGATTCTCCTCCGTTTTCAGTTCCTCGGCGGACTTGCCTTTGAGTGCCTCCTCCAGCTTCTTAATGTAACTACAAATATAAATAAACAATTTTAGTTGATAATTTTTATAGTTAATGGTATATGTTTACCCCTGTGTTCCGCGTGCTAGATATTGCAATCTAGCACGAAAGTCTTTTAGTTTATCGGCATCCTCGACAAATGCTAAATTGCCGGGATGCTTTTTGCCC
This sequence comes from Drosophila nr. perissopoda 5 BK-2023a, assembly GCA_035044105.1. Taxonomy (NCBI): domain Eukaryota; kingdom Metazoa; phylum Arthropoda; class Insecta; order Diptera; family Drosophilidae; genus Drosophila; species Drosophila nr. perissopoda 5 BK-2023a. Next base: position 3,279,549 of record JAWNMK010000018.1, read on the forward strand.
AGCGTGTGCAATGCATAAAGCAAACATTCGGCGTGCGAGAACTGGAATGAGGGTGGTGTATCGGCCACTTCCTCATCGCTTAGCTTTGGCAACGGCATATATTCCTGTGAGATAAAAGGTAATTAATTAAAACTACATTTACAATAAAGTCCACAGGCAAATCTCTTACCAGTAGCACATTGTATACGGCATTAATGCGTTCAGTTGCATTTTCCAGCTTGTCAGTATTGGTTATCATTTCGGCAAATACTTTTAGCAAGCGCAATTGTATTTGATCTTGTGCAACTGCTGTGGCAATCAAATTCCATGTGTTTATTGGCAACAATTTATCGCAAACGTACACAACAAATTGTGTGGATTTTATAGTTTTCTAGAGAGAAAAAAGGTCGAGTTTAGATTGATAAGGAAGCTTAAACATTTGCCGTCCTTACCGAAAAATAGGGCGCCGCTGCTGTGGCACATTGTATGAAACGCTCGACAATCTCATCGTCGACAGCTATGGAGTCCGTATCGGTGCTATTTAGTTCTGCCTGTTCCGTGGCCAGTTTGACGAGTTCTGCATGCCCGGTTATTGTATTGCCCAATTTGCTGGCACCCAAAATGGTCATACATAGGTGAAATTCATCGGCTGTTACATCCTGCAATGCTTTCTTCACCTCCTCAACGATGTATTCCTCGATTTCCTTGGTGATGACACTGGGGCCCATAGTCAACAATTTGGTTGCAATGAATTTGAAGCAACGTTCACGTGTCGGTTCATCACCAGTGGTGATCTGCTGGAATAGACCAGTTATGGAGCTCTTTGTGTCCAGTTTGATGATGCTTAGCAAGGAGTTATTGACTTGCTGCAACTCGGTTGCATCGTCCAATATTAGCAGCTGGGCGAGAGTGTCGCCCACGCGTACAGTAGCCTCTGCATTGCCCTGACAGAGCTTGGGCAAATCTTTGATCGCCTGTCGACGTATCTGAACAATATGAGAGTATTTTTTGTTATATTTTTATTTATACATGTATTTTTATTTATATTTATATTGTATTTACCTGTGTATCATCATCTTCGCATAGATCGAATTGTGCATCAATCGCCGTATCTGATAATTCCGGAAAGTGCTTGAAAAAGTTGCCAATGAATTGGGATGCCAAACGCTTCTCTTTCGATGTGCCTTTTACGGCCTGCAATATTTCTTTGTATTCTGCAACATGCTGAAAACATGCAAAACGAAAAAAAAAAATATTATATATTAAATTTTACTTTTTTCTCAATCAGCGCCGGCGCGATTTATAAATTTGCATGCATTTACACATACAAACAAACACACATAGAGAAAAATATGCATGTGCCGTTCGTTTGGACGCGTTTTTTTTTAATAGACTTACCTCAGTTATTTTATCACCCGCTTCGGATAATATTTCATAGCATTTATATAGTCGCTCAATGTTGTCCATTGTGATTGCTTATTTATTATTTTATTTCTAATAATTACTTTTACAGTCACTCTTACACAGCAAAACGTTTTCCACGATTTTTTCCTCAAACAAAATGGTGTGTCTAGTCAGTGATGTCACTTCAAGTGAGCGTGCTGTCGATTACACACGCAGAACTACTTATCGATATTTAGCTATCGTTAAGAAGTAACGAATGGGTAACGCTAACGTAAAATACTTTATTATTAAGTTATTGCAATTGCAGTTACAAAATTAAAATTATTTGATTGCTTTTAAGGCCTGCTCAAAGTAATCCACCATCATTGGATAGATCTCGTCATATTGCTGGATATTCTTGCGTCTGGCATTGTCGCGATAACGCTGCAATGCGCCTGAAATCAACTCAAGTTTCTCCCGTTCCGCCGTATGCCCATCGAGCCATTCAATCAGCCGTTCATTCGACCAATTTGCGCAGGTGTGCGGCGATTGCAGATCCCCGCCAGCATGTCCAAAGAGAAGCAACAACACTATATAACTGGGCACCAGGGAATCAACGCCCACTGTCTGCTTGACCAGCTCCTGCGAGCTCTGCACAATTAGCAGCGACATGGCGCGCAAAAGACGCGATGGTTTGCCGAGCTCCGCAAGATTGGGACAAAGTGATTTTAAGGCCTGCTCCATGTGCTGACAGTCGTGTTTCAGGCGCTGTCTGCCCGCTCCACTCAGCGGTCGCAAAATGCATAAATTGTGTATGAAGAGCTCAATGCATCGCTTGGCCAGCTCCTGGCCACATTTGCCGGTCATCTCCTTGTCATCAAAGAGCTCAATGTGATGCGACCAGACGCGACTGACGAACTCCTGGCAAGGGAAGATTAGGATTTGACATTATAAGAAAAACTATGCTGCCTCAGTTCCCTTCAGCTCACCTGCAGCTCCTTCATGTACATGGATGGACCCGTTGTGGACACCCGATCCGTATTTAAGCCCGGCTCGCGATGCATGCTCAAAATAATGATGCTGATTGCCGATATAATCGATTCCATTATCTGTTGTAGAATGGTGCCAATTAGCAGATCCGCTTGCTCCAGTGAGCGTGCAATGTTGCCACGTGCTGCACCCGGCGTCTTCTCGAATTGCAGCTGCAGATCGCCCAGCATGCGACGCACCGAATCCTTGTAGTAGTAAAGGACATTCGCCAACTGTGTATTTTGTTGCTGCTGCAAATTGGGCAAATCGACGACCTGCTTGGAATCCGCGCCAAGTTTAATTTGTGCTTCCAGCTTGGTGCACAACTCCTTGCCACAGGCAATGAAAACATTTGCAATCGTATTGCTCAGCCGGCTATCTATGAGTGCCGCACTCAACTCTGTGAATGCGATCCGTATAAAATTATCCACCGTCTCATTGCCGGGCAGATCAACACCTGCCAAGCAGGCCTTCAGATTCGCAGCACATTTGCTGACATAGCCCACCTCCAAGGGGGCAAAGATCTCATTATCAAATTGGAATTCATTATTCAAACGTTGCTCCAAACCCCGAGCCGAGGTCAACAGCTTGGACAATCCCTCCTGTAGCGTTTGGTTCACGTGCTGCGAGCACTCATCGAAGGATTTGCGCAACAATTGCTGCACCCGCTGCCAGAAACGCTGTGGAATACATTGATCCGATGCCTCCGAAGTGTAGCCAAATTGATTGATCTGCTCCAGCGCCGTTTTCAGTAGCTTAATCTGAGTGCAGCTCTCGTAGAGCTCATCGTACAGCAGCCAATGCAACGATTTCCAGAATTTTGCACGAAAATTCTGTGTTGTTGTCAACTGGGGCGCTTTGCCGGGTCCACGTGCCGCGCCAGACTTCGAGGAGCCATTGGAGCCGCCATGCGTCGGCGAACGCATTGCATCCGCTTTATTGAGCACGGATATATCTGTGCCGGCAAAACACTCTTTGAGCGACTGCTCCATGTCCGCTATGAAAGTGGCCAGCAGGTTCTCCAACGATTTTTCCAATGTGTTAAAATTCATAAAAATCTAAAAAATAAATGAGATTTGTATTTGTAAAAAAATTAGTGCAAAGAGGTACCCTGCCGAGTCTTGGCAGGATTCATTTTAATGCCACTTCACGTTTACCTTCAGCGCATTGACGACCTGCAGTTGATTGCGTTCCTGCAGACCGGTGACCAGCTGCATCTGGGTTAGGTTCCGAATCTTTTGCCGGGAGCTTATAACATAGGCACGCTCCTCCTGTATGAACTCAATGTCCTTCAGCTCCTTGTCCTCTATGAGTTGACCCAGCTCGAAATGCAGTTCCGCCTGTCGCAGCACATCCTTTGTGTTCTTCAGCTTGGCAGTCAGGGTGAGCAGAGTGCCCGCCGAGCGTAACATATGCGACACCTCATGCAGGCGACCCAACACTTGTGTCTGATTCTCCACCAGCTGATATTGGGTGTCTACTTGACCCTTAAGGCGATGTCCTGTGGCCCGCACTCGCTGCACATCCTCCGCGAGTGAGTTGAGTGCAGCATCGAAGCGACCCGCATGCGTTGCCTGCTGCAACAGTGCACCATGCTTGTCGCGCACCTGTTGATGCAGTTCCTCGGTGGTGTTTTGCAATCGTTTCGATAGCTCCTGGATCTGAACACCAATTGTCAAATGAGACATTCCCGACGTGTAGTCGTCATCAGTAGCAACAGCTTCTGATGTGGACTTGGCCTTGCTGGGAGTAGGTGCATTGGCAGCCATCATTGTGGATACCCTAAGAATTAGTTGTTTAACAATAATAAATCATAGTTATAACATTTTTACAAATAAAATAAAAAACTTACATTGCTAGTTTATGGAAATTTTACTTGGTAATTCTCCAATTGGTCTGGCAAATTTAGGTGATATTTAAGTGTTTGTTTTGGTTGGAAAGAATAATGGGTAATTGGAAGTATTTTAAAGTATTTACAGCTGATTTAAAAGAATCTGTTATTTGTAATTTAACTTTGTATTTTTCGAGTTCCATGGGCAATTGTAGGTGATTTTTAAATGTTTGTTTTGCACTTGAAAAGAATATTTTTTGTTGGGGAAATATGATTTCATCCGTGGCTGACTCAAATCTCGACTTATTATATTCAATATAAATTTATGTAATAAATATAATAATCACTTATTAAAGCCAATCTCTCAGATTCACTAACACCTAACACGTACGTCGTTAGCCTTTTTTTTTAATTATAAGTTGGTATTTTCGCGAATATTAGGTCAAATTTAGTGCATTTGCACAAGTTTGTTTTGTTTCTGCTGCAATACAATATTGGTGTTGTTTTATTTTTTATTGCAAGCACTGGAATGTCGGACGACATTAAAAAGTATTTTAATGGCCTGCTGCACAAGTTCGTGTCGTTTACAGATAAAGCTCTTTTACACACACACATATACCTTGCTAATTAGAGATGAATTTGTGTTGCTTGCAGGGTCAGCGGCCTCTACGTCATACAGATAACGGATCGGGATGGAGTGCCGCTTCTACGGGTCAGTCACAGCCAGGAGAAGAATGTGGATTTTGCGTTAATGCCATCATTTATACCCACATTCACAACAGCCTGCGATCAGGCCAGCAAACTGGGCCTGGGTCGTAATAAAACAATTATATCCATGTATTCCAATTATCAGGTGGGTGTGAGCTATAAATCAAGTGCTTAGCAACGGCACAACTTACTAACAGCAACTATGCTAAATGTGAAGAACAGTTATAATATTCACTGCACCTCTTTCCCCCTCCCCTCCCCCTCATAGGTGGTGCAAATGAACAAATTGCCGTTAATTCTGACATTTGTTGGTGCCGAGGATTGCAATACGGGACACATATTGGCCTTGGAACATCAGGTCGATGGCTATTTGGAGGACATAAAGCTGGCCGTCACAGAGCCATAAGCCAACAAATCTAAAACAACAAGCACTTTTGTACGAAATACGAATGTGTAGTATATGTATATTGTATATTTAATAAAAAATGAAACTTTTTACTTGGCTTAAATGCAAAGACGCACGCGCTGAAATTAATAATTGTCTACGACGAATGATGTGCAACGATGATGAGCGCCACCTATGGGGAATGATCAGCAAATCACGATGCAATGCAACACTGCACTCCACTCTTTCTCTCTTTCGCACTCCATTAGAAACTAGAATACATTCGGGATTTGCATGAGAAAAGATTATTCATCATATTGTAGCGGGTTCAAAGTTCATCGTGTGCACTGGCTGTGGCAGCGAATGCATCACTATCACACGCAGCCGGCGTCTCAAAATCATAGCTATATTCACAACGATTCGGTTCGCTGACAGCCGTAATCCTTGGCTCCACCGCACAACGAATGTTGACAAGCGCCGAACGTTGTGGTCCATTCCAGCACGCAGCACCTTGGGCATACTTTTGCCGGCTGTACTTATTATCTCCCTCACCAAACCACTGATCCCAGCGACCCAAAGTCGTCTCAGCTCCGCCATTTTTGGGCTTTTGCGAGACACGATCGAAGGGACACAAAGTGTAGACATATTCCCGATCCTCGAACGTATAGCATTCCCCGTCGAGCATGGCCCACTCCTCATGCGCTCCATAGTCCTTGACATCCTGCTCCTCAATCTCCTTCACCTCGTGCTCGATCTCGCGCAACTGTCGCTCCACCTCCTCCAGCGCTTGGCGTGCACCATTCGCCTGTTCAATCAGACGCTGTGTTTCCGGATCATAATTGGGCGTTGTTGTTGTTGTCGCTGTTGTCGTTTCGAATTCGGGCAGCGCTTCACCCACACCCACATCCGGTTCCTCATCCTCGTCGTCATAGTGATCCTCTTCATCCTCCAGCTCCTCATGCTCATCGTGCTCATTGGAGGCTGCATCAATTTCCTGCTGCGCTTCTGCTGCTGCTGGCAAAAATTATAAATTAATTTCAATAGCAAAAAAAAGAAGTGGAGTTTTTGGCTTACGTTGCTCCTTGGCCAGCGGCGCCTCAGTGGGTTCCTGCTCCTCGTTTTGGGGTGGCTGGAACAGACCATCGGCCAGCATTTTCAGTGGCTTAATCCTGGGCCAGGCGAGGGTAACAAATGCATCCAAATCGACCCGTTCACGTTCATCGAGAAAATATTTGGCCTCCTCAACGGTGATGACTCCATTGCGATCTTTATCCAAATCCATATCGATCATCAGTTCGGTCAGCTCCACAAAGCCATCTTTGTTGGCATCGTAGCGCACAAAACTCAAGCTGGCCTCCTGTCGCATTTGTTGCGGCTCCTGCTCTGCCTGAGCCGTATTTGCATCCAGTTCCTGTTGCTGCTCCCGATACACCTCCAACGCTTCCGTTTCCAGTGCCTCCGCATTTGACTTCAACTGCTCCTTTTCAGATTTGATTGCTTCCTGCTGCTTGATGCGTGCCTGCAGCTCGGAGCGACGTGCGGTGCGATCCGCTTTCAGTTGCTTGCCACGCGTAATCATCTCTTGGCGTCGCTCGGAACCTCGTTTATGTAGCTCCACTTCGCTGCGTCGCTGGATGGCCGCAGCGGCGCCTAGTTCGAGGCAGGTGTTGGGACAACCCACGGCGGGTAATTCATCGCTGCCATCGCAACAATCACAGATGCCATCCTGCACTTGCGAACTGTAAATGTCGGCGGGTTGATGACCTTGGTTGATGCAATGGAAACGCATTTGGGGACAGGCCGCGGTGCCGGGCTCATCGCTGCCATCGGCGCAATCACAGTAGTCATCATTGACCTGCTCAAACGGTATCCGATTGCTGCCATCCAAGCAGCTCCAGTTGCCATCCGACTGCGGCTGATAAAGTGCCGCCTTCGCCAGTGAAACGCCGCGTGGGCGGCGTATATTAGTATCTTTGTCGCCGTGAACCACTGCGACGACTAAGGCATATGCTATTAAAGCTAATCGTATGAATTGTGTGTGCATATTTAAATCGTTGTCGCTGCGCTTTGACAAGCAAAATCAATTACGTGTAAATTTCACTCTCATAAATGCCGGTCAGCGGTTAAGTGTGCCGCATATGCCTAACTTGAAAATACAAAAAAAATTTGTGTGCGTTTGTGTACTGTGGCCCACACACGATACATCTGGTTAGTCGAGAAGAGTGGATCGTTGTGTACTGCGAACATTTGCGACCATGGTTGTGACTTGAGTAAATTCACTGGACCGTTAAAATGTGACAAATTATTATTTATGTAAATATGTGTAAATATGTCTCACACATATGTTTCTAACAAAAATCCAGTTTGAACAACCAGTTGCTTGCTCAACTCGAACGCCCAATTACATCGTGTAAGCACACAAAAAATACCAAGTCATTGGCATGAGTTGGCAGCACTGGCCAAACAGCTGCCGGTTTGTTATTTAACATTGGCCACTTGGAAACACAAGTCAAAGTTGAATAAAAGTGATATTTAATGGATTTCCTGACACAAGTGTGGGCCAAGGCATCGACAACGGAAACAATACCCGCCGCCGTCGTAGTGAACGATGCCAAGCCCGTGACAGACACAAAGGAGAGCAGCACACTAAGTAAAGAGCCCAAGGAATGGGGTTATGATCTTTATCCGGAACGTCGTGGGGAGGTCTACAAACCGAAATGGTCGCGAATCCTGTTCGGGATGGAGGGCAAGGAGAACATCGATCGCTACAAGTGCGAACAAAATGTGTATTGGTGTGTGAAAAATGGTCCGCTGGTCAAGCTGATGATGGGCGCCTTACGCAGTTCCGGATGTCCCATGGATCTGCGGCGGCACATCTCATGCGAGGTGTGCGATCCAACCGTGACCGGTGGCTATGACCCAGTGCTCAATCAGATTGTCGTCTGCCAGAATATGGCTACAAATAAGAGCATGGTGCATGGTGTCTTGACCCATGAAATGATTCACATGTTTGACTATTGCAATAATGATTTGGATTTTCGTAATGTGGATCATTTGGCATGCACCGAAATCCGTGCGGCGAACCTGGCTCATTGCTCCTTCCTCAGCGCCATGATGCAGGGCGATGCATCGCCATTCAATGTCAAAGAAGCGCATCAGGTGGGTGAAACTATATTGTTGCTATGAATCTCATTAGACAGGAGTCGAAAAAAAAACGTATTTAAAATATCCGTAGCGGTGACACAATTTGGGTTGCTGCATTGACTAAATTTCCCTCAGTTAAAAATTGATGCATACTTTTTGGGGCAGCACAAAATGCTCTTACTCAACTAAATCATTGCACATTTTCAAAGAATCTGGTGCAGAATCGCAAGGATGTAGTCTAACTAACTCAGCAGTTGCTTATTTCTCATTATCTAATAATCTTTAATCTAATCAAACTTGAAATCATTTCAGAACTGTGTCAAATCAAAGGCACTCGCTTCTGTGCTAGCCGTGCGCAATATAAGCCATGAACAGGCCGTGGCTGCTGTGGAGCGAGTGTTTCCCAAGTGCTATGCAGACTTGGAACCGATTGGTCGTAGAATACGGCGTAATTCAACGGATCAGCAGAAAGCATTCATGGAGGCGCCCATGTACGGCTACGATGTCTATTAGCCCAGGCTACAGACTACAAAATTAATTACACTTTTTGTTAATATTGGGCAATAAAGATATGTTTTAAGAGATGAATTGAGCGAAGGTCAAATTATTTGCAATGCGTTATTTAACATTGAATTTGCCACAAAATAGCCTCAAATTAAATTAATATTGCACATTAGTCGCGAAATAAATCCAAGGTTAGGCCGGCATAATCAAATGAATTCTGTTGGCCTTATATGAAGGCCCTGCGTTTAGAATTTGATTTTAGTTAATGTTTAAAGGCCATGGAGGATTGTGAGTTTATTGGCATTATATTGGAAATGATTGGCGATATCTTGTTTGGCTGTAAGTTTGTAAATGCAACTGAAATCATTATATATATACTGTATATAATTAATCACCTTTTGTCTAGCTAACGACGACTTTGACGATTCGGTGGAAGGCGACGATTAAAAACATTTTGATTCAAGTCAAAATAAACGCGTATAAAAATAATTGACTAAAACATAGCAAATCAAATGGAAAATAAAAGTCAAAAGACACAGCTATAAAAAAAACACACACACAGAAGTCAAGCAAGGTCAGACAAGCTGGAAAAATGGATTGCTGCGCTATATTCGAGGTATTGATGGGTTTTCTGAACGATCTGTTTTTCTCCGATATCAGTGAGTTACAGCAATAATGACAATTTTACAAGAATTTAATAATAATCCGTAAATAATTTGATAGCTGATGAGGATTACTTTGGCACTAATAATTACGACTATTATTAAGATCAAATGGAGCATGTATGCAAAAATGTACTAATAAATTTGTTGTGAACATTTTGAAAAGCATTTCAATTGGCGCATGCCATTGACCCAGTTGGTCAATAATTGAAGTCCAGAGACTGATTAGAATAAAAACGTTTTGCGTTTCGGCCACGGCTCATTAAATAGTGAAACACACAGAAAATAAAACTAGAGAAAAAAAAATATGGCCCAAATGATTGTCATTTAGTTACAGAACGCTAGCCACAACGGACAATAAGCAAAATGTTCTGGGATTTATTGGGCGGCATATTCGACTTTATAATAGGCCTGTTATTTCCCAGTAAGTTTGAGCTAAATAAAAGAGAAAAGTTAGTAAAGGATATATTGTTAATAGGTGGCGACGATGATGACGCCGACTCCTCCGAAGTGGAAACAACAACCTGATATGTGATGATATATACCATCGATTCATTGTTATATTTCATGTTAATAGTGCTTCAAATATAAGTATCTACAAATATGGGGAATATTATATATATATAACTAACGCTGCTTTATTACTATACCAGATAAGTAAAAGTAAGCCAATTAAAGTGTATTATATACAGTGTGTGTGTGTATATGTGTGTGTGTGTGTGTGTGTGACAATTAACAATTTCACAATGCTGGCCTTAAAACAGTTTGTAGAGCTTTTTAAGTTCCTGTTTTTTCCACTTAGGCAGCTCATCAAACTCATAAAAGGACATCTTAAAGACGGCAACAAAATCATCATGCGTGAGGTGAACCTAAAAAAGATCAGGAGAATATTATTATTATATATGTATGTATCTATATATATGTTATTATATATAGCTATTAAATCGACACAAACCTCGCGCCTTAAGGGATTGATTTCGGGCGGCAGCATGTCCATTTCTTGCACCAACACCGGCAACGGATATTTCTTGTGTCCATCGAAATCCTTTTGGCTGTTGTTCAGGAGTAGAGCCGAGTCCTGTTTGAGGCAATTGCTGGGCGCCATGCTGCCCAGTTTCTGACGCAGCTGATCGTAGCCAAGGAAATTCTGTGTAAGAATTAAACATTTTAATAAGAGTTGATGTATAGAAGGAAAGATTAATTACCTTGCCCCGCTCATTATCCCACGTCTCGAAGAAGCCCTTGAAGACATTCGGTTCGGCATATTGTCGCACGACAGCCAAAGCGGTCGCCGATCGTCTGCCAAATGGTGCATTCTGCACATAGCTCTGTGCAATCGATGTGTAACGGTCCCGCTCCTGACTCAGCGCCCGGGAGCCGAGCCAGACGTAGGCCAAGGTGCCTGTGTCAAGGATGTAAGTGCAATCTGCACACAGATCCTGTTGCTCAAAGCCCAAGATCTCCTCGCAGCGCAGCTGGGATTGCTGCCACCAGACGAGAAAGAGCTGAACGGGTGGGCGTGGCTTGAGGGGCACTGTGGTGTTTAGATAGCAGTTATTGCTCAGTGTGGGTGAAATGTTGCCACCACCATTGCTGCTGCCGTTGCACATGCTGCCGGCGCCGCTGCTGCTGCTGCTCATTGTACTGCTGGCCGAGGATTGGCCATTGATGACGAGCGTCTGATTGAAGTACATGGCGACCGATTGCCAGAACTCTTTGCTCTCTTTGCCCTCCAGCACCAGCGAACTTTCGCCCAGGAGCGCACCCACTGCTTTGGCCATTTCACGGGCGTCACCAGTGCTGCTCTGACCACACCAGACCCACACATGATTCGTTTTAATGGCATAGCAATCCTTGGAGCTAATCGATGTCAGCCGATGCTCCTCCACAGCTTTGCCATTGTAGCTGGCATCGCCATACACCTTCAGCAGAAACGTCTCTAGCATGATGTTCGTCTTAAAGTCCCAACTCATATTGTTATTCGAGTGCAGGAGCTCACTCCGCTGCCCACGCATGATAATCAGTTTGCCCTCGAACAGTTGCAAGAAGTGTGGCGTCTCATCGAATTCGTATAGTTGCACAAACATGCTCGGCACTCCGTTCAACTTCTCAAAGTTGGCCATCGCATAGCTGTCGGCCTTGGCTATTGTCTCCGCTGACGCCTCCGAGCCGTTCCACTGATAGATAATGCTCTTTATGCCCACGGAAGCCAGATCGGCGGGCACAACAGTTGCGCACTGCAATACATATATATGTATATAAGTTTTTATTATTGATATAAGCAACAGGTTTCTACAACAATTGTGTATATAAAAAATACTATAAAAATAAATTACACAAATTGAATTTAGTTTCAGTTGCTGCAAGACATCTTTGTTAAAATTAATCTCCAAAATAAAGAAAACTTTTCGCTTCAGGCTTTCAAAAAAGTGTTAAAATGCTCTAGTCGAGAGAGCTCGACTCGAAGATACTCTAAACCCAGTTGGTAAATATCTCGATATTTACGAAATCAGCTATCAATGAACTGAAATAAACTTGATCTGCGTTTGATATAAGAGAAGTAATATTGAAAATTGAATGCCTCGCTTTGGCTATTCATGCTGATCCAGAATATATATGCTACCTACTAAAAATATGAAACTTGTAAATTATTTTTTTTAAAACTTTTCTAGGGTATTTCACTATAGCATAATTCCACCATAGCAAAACCCACTCAAACATAATGCATAATAAACCACAATTAGATGCCACTCACCTGAATGGTGTACTTGACCACATAGGAGGCGTTGGTGGTGAAGACCACAACTTTGGTGTCTGGCAGCTGATCCAACTGATCGCCACAGATGCGATAGATGGTGCGCTCGCCACGTCCATCGTCCACGAGTTGGGTGTCCGCAGCCATTTTGGGTCGCTCACACAGCAGCACAGCATCCAATTTGCCAAATTTGGTGGAGACGGGCTTGTGGCCCCGGGTATTATCCTGCCAGATGCTTAGCCAGTTGCCAAAGAGGCGCTTGAACTCGACGGGCTCATGGCTCTCGAGAACGCGCACCACCAAAGTGCTATTCGGATACTTCTTCTTCTTGACAAAGGCACGACCATTGCCCATGGCTGTGAGGGCATCCGCTTGGGTTGCCTGTGCACCGACCCACAGCCAAATGCTCTGGCCATAGTTGTCCAACAAATAGACGCCGTGGGCATCGCTCAGATCATCCTTGCCGGGCATGCCCACATCCAGTTGATCCAGATGCAAACGTCCGCGCTGATTGCATTTGTAAATGCGAAATTTATTGTTGCCATTGCTGTTGCTGTTGTTGCTGTTGTCGCTGTTGTTGCTGCTGTTGCAATCGTAGCTGCAATCGCTGCTTGACTTGGTCGTCTGATAAACCATACGTTGTTGCAGCGGCAACACCGTGTTCCACAGCTGCTTCTGCTCGTCGCTCATCGATTGCTCGTAGCCATCGTCCACAATGCAGAGTGTGGCAGCAGCATCTTTGCGCTGCCTTTGCACCCAGGCCAAGGCACTGCGACGCTCGATGGAGGCACTGGCGCGTCCGATCCATACAAATGTAATGGTGTCCATAAGGAGCACCATTATGTAATCCGAATTGAAGTGCGTCCAATCAATGTTGGCCAACTCAATGGCACGCAACCATTTGCGGCCGTACAACTGAAAGAGAGCCGTTTGCTGCGGCTGATTGACCAAAGCTCCGGAACGTACACTGAAATTGCCAGGAGAAGAGCAGGGATTAGATATTAAGGCTTGTGATTTATACACTCAGAAAAAAATTCGTTTTGATATTTGGAAAACCGTTAAAAAGTGTGAAGTTTTTCTAGCTTTTATATATATAATAATATAAGAACATTTAAAAGTAATGAACATATGTTGTTCCAAGTTTTAGGAAGTCCGTCCTGACATTATTAAATGCAAAACTAGGATTTTAGAAAGCTGCATTCTTCAACTTGAAAAATATACTTTTTATATAATATTTCCCAAAATTCAGGTGCTTTTTTTCTTAGTCTGTTTTTTGGTCTGCTTGCAACACTTACTCATAACCATTCTTAAAGTAGGATAAAAAGCGAGCGCTCTCATAATTCTGGGACTCGCGATAAATGGACGCCACATTGCCCAGATAGGAGTCGAGCTCCTGGATTTTGTGGACGACATTCGAGCGATTCTGTTCGGTGACATTGCTGCCCAGCCAGTAGTGAATATACCGCTCCAGCGGCACATTCGCCTTCTGTTCGCGTGTCTGCAAATGGATAACTTCAGATTAGTGGCAGATTACAGAGAGAGATTGAGATTTGTACTTACGATGGTTTCGTGGTTGGCATAGTGTCCCACCAAGTTGGCTGCATAGATGATGTAGGCACAATTGTCGTAGAAGGTGCCATATTGTGAGCGAGCCACTGCCTCCAACCGATCGTCATCGATTTTCCACAGTGCAAAGCTTATTGCATGCTTGGGCACCTTACGGAATGTGGCATCCACCTTGAGGTCGGGTATCGTATCGGGACGCACCTCCTGAGAAATGAAAATGAGATTTCTAAATTAGAGATTAAATTTAGATATGACTATAAAATGAGTTAAATGGATTATTGGCTAACTATTGCAACAAATTAATAGAAAATGATATCAAAAAATATTGCGAGCCAAAAAATTATTCTTATGATAGAATGAAACAATTAAAAATAAATTAAAGGGATTAATGTAAGTAAAGGAAGTTGATGTTAACGGTAAATATATATATATATTTAGTAACTATATGTTTAATCAGGAAAAACAACCCAGTCAATATGTGAATCAGACGATCTCAGAGAGTTTAAGGGCTAAGGACTTTAATTTTGAAATAAAAATGGATGTATATTTAATTTTACTGATAAATATCATAGTTCCCTAGAATATCGATATCATATATCATATCCAATTGATATCTAATAGACTCTGACATATTATTGAACAATCCATTCATATTGATTTAGAAACGCAGCCAAAATGTTGTACCCAAAAACTAACAGCAATTCCATTACTACCATTATTTAAAAGTTGGGTTTATATAAATATCAGTCAGACAGATAATTGTGCTATAGTAATTGGAAGTTGTTATGCAAATGAGCCACCCATAATACTGAAATTCTTTCCCCATCTCCACTCTCTATATATATATAAAAATTATAGTTTATATAAAATAATAATAAAATCTTCTTAATTAGTACTCCTCTTCACCTCCAATCACATTCAATAGATAAATCCACTTTCGAAGCTACATTTTGCAGCAGTTAACGAACAGCAGTTATTAATGACGCCTGTCGGCGCAGCAGCAGCAGCAGCAGCAATGGAAAACAACATGTTACAAGCGAACAAAACACCTTTCAAATGGTTTCACAATTGTACATTTCGAGCATGCGACAGATAATGTCAGTCCACTATATATCCACTATATTTTGGAGGTCTTTTGTCTTTTGTCTTTTTGGTGGCAAAGGATGTGCTTGGCACCCCGAAACAAAAAACCAAAAAAAAACCCAAACCAGAAACCCGTATTTTGATGCTCTGCATTGGCTTTTCCCGATTGCGAGAGCGAGGCGACAGCGAATGATAGTGAAAACTGCACCAGACGTGTGACGGGCTGGCGGACAGGCAGGCAGCCAGTTTATGTTTGGTTTTTTATTGAACATTAATTTTCTTGTTTATTTATGGAATACGCTCGCTCTTTGCGACTTTGCGTGGAAAGTGTTCGATTACCGTTATAAACAATGTATGTTTGAAGAGAGGAGGAGGAGCTTGGAGGCTTCTTCCTCCCAAACACGAGTAATGAATTGCACCAGCTGAAAACTGATCTTTATCTTGTGGCGCTTGGATCGCCTTGTTGCTTAATTAATAAACGTGTAATTTTTTTCATCTGTTTGCCTTTGACTGCATAATAATAATAATAATTATTTTGTATGAGCATATTTTTCATATGCCATTTTTCTTTTGTACTCTTGTGCAGTGACCAAAAACGAGTTCATGCTACACTGCCTCAGGGATTGAAGTTGAATGTGGAATTGTTGGGTGATGCCTGATGCCATCGAGCATATCACCAAGCGACATAATTATAAATGAAATTGTCTTCATTTTAACATCAAATCATTTTAATTATGGTCTGCAAAAATGGCATTGAAAAAACATAACTTGAATTGGTCGGCATTGCTTTTGTTTAACTGGGAAGCCGCTCTGATAAAAACTGACGGCTGCTGATGACAACGATTGACAACAAACTCAAACCACATTTGTCACGGCCATTAAAAATAATCTACAAAAATAAAACAAAAAAAAAACAGAAATGAAAAAAACTGGCACATTGGAGAGGTGCTCCTAAACGTTAGATGAAGATTTCCAGATGTGGTTCAAACTTTCACAGCTTTTGTTTTCGCTTCTCTGTTGGTTTTTCTTCTTTTATTTCGAGCAATTAGCGTTAATTTAGCCCGCAGAAATGTTCTAGCCAAGTGGCAAAAGCCACAATTTTTTTTTTTTACAGTTAGAACCTCAAAGAAAAAATCGTTGAGCAATTTTGTGAACAACACAACAATCATTTGTATTATTATTGTTGACATAAACTGTGCACATTAAACAAATTACATATTATTTCAGGCACGAATCTAGTCTGTCAGAATTTTGATAACTTTCCAGCTGAGTCCCTTCAGTTCTCACATTTGTTGTCTGGCTTCAGTTGTTTGGCACTTTTTCACTTTTTTCCTGTCAAAAAATGCTTATCTAGTCTCAGTCCTTTAATAAAGTATCCTTAATGAGCTCCTAACATGAAACGCACGCGAAATATTGTCAAGTGCAATTAGATAAAGCAGAGTAGAAAGCATTTGTGAAATTAAAAAAATTAATAATAAATCTGAGCACATGAATAAACATGACATTAAATGGGCATAAGGGAGAACAGTGAAATAAAATGACTCTGTTGTAAGGGTATAACATTAATTCAAATAAATATGGATGGTCTAGTCGAGAGTGCTCGACTAGGAGTTATCCTGAAATAAAATCACCTACGATATTCACAATTTAAGTTCTTTAGCTCTAATTGTCTCAAATATCCTTATGAGTTCGTAGATATCTGCCTTCTACATACTTTTGCACAACATCTTCATAATAACAAGGCTTAATATATAATATATTATCTAATTCAAAAATAATACGATAAAACAATAAATCTTTAGCAAATATGACCAACAATTCTGTAAAACTCCGCAAAAATATAAGAAACTTCTTACAAAGTCTCATTTATGATTCATAGAACATATAATTCGAGTAATTCGAAGCTGATAAGCTGTAAACAAATTGAAAGCAATAAAAAAGTAATTTAATCAAATGTAATAAAAAACAAAACGAAGTAGATGCAAAATCATAGGAATTTGATCATCCGGTTTTCATCTCCGCAATAAATAAAATTCGTAGCTAAATGCTGTCCACACAGGCAAAAGTTATGAACATGATTCTAATTGGCGAGTGCAATAACAATACCCATAAATCGCCATAGATGCGGCAAAATAAATGTCAGCTAGTGATTAGTGCAAGAAACAAGACAAAATCAAGTTGTTGCAGCGAGATACTCAAGTATAGATAAAGATATATAGATAAATGGAGACAATGTGTGGAGCTAAGCATGCATAATGAAAAACCAGGTAAATACCGTTTCTTTTGGCGACAACGTTAGCTCCATGTTGACAGTTGCCGTGGCAGTAGTTGCAACAGTTGCAGCAGCAGTTGTGGCAGCAACAGTTGTCGCGTCTCTTGACAGATGGATAGTTTGGTTTGGTTTCGTCTGCAGAGCACCGCAACAGGTTGAGGCAGGCAGCCTTGAACTAGTTTTCCAGGCGCCGGTCGACGCTGCGACTCCTCTCAAAGTGAAAATCCTTTTGCGGCCCCAAATTCACCAAACGAAATTCACATATATATATTTATATATATACAAAACACTATTTTAGCGCGCTGATAACTTCACAATTTTTAAAATGTATTTTTTGGGGATTGTTTTGGATGATTGTGTATTATTATTTACTTTTTTGGAAATTTAATTGAAAAGTAAAACAAAGTAAAAGTGAATTTAAGCCAGGTTGATGATTGGGAGTTTGTGCAAAACGCAACTGTGGCCTTTTAGCCAAGTTAACACACACAGAGACCGCGAGAGAGATTAGAGAGAGGAGAGCCGAGTAGAAGTAGTGTTTTGGTAACAAATCTGGCGCCTGGCGACGTCTTTGTTGCCAGAAAGCCAAATGCAGACTGGTCGACGCAAATGCGATGCGACCAAGTTTATGGCCAAAGAGACAAAGAGCCTACTGTTGGCCAACAAACTGGGAAGCGCTGCGCTTGTGACTCACTAGAGACCCGACTTTGTCTACTCACCAACACCAACAACAAAATACGGCGACGACGACGACGACGACGAGACGCCGACTTCAACTCCAACTTCGACTCCGAGTCGAGTGGAACATGAATGAAATTATCAGTTATGTGTCTTGGCTTTTTTTTTTTAGAGCTGCGAGCAGAGTGAGAAAAAGCAGAAAGCGCAGCGTTCAGTTTTCTTCTTGCGGTTTTTCAGTGAGAGGCGGCACATGTTGTATGCCGTCTTGGCCAAATGGTAACGGGCCCACATCAACAACATGTGCAACATGTGAAATACATATGTCAGTAGAGGCAGGTCTAGAAAAGGGATAGTTGCCGATATTCTGTCATTACCCTATAAGTCGTTTAGCCAATTGACTCTGCTCCCCTTTTGAAGGGTATTTGCACTAGCTGATGTCTCTTGTCTGCTTTATTTTATTATTATTATTAAAGGCAGCAAAATTGCAGTCATAAACTAAACAATTTAGCTTAAGGGGTTTTCTTTTAGCCATGCTAAGCCACGCGTTGGCCTTTAGCCATATTATTACTAAAATATATTTAGATTATTTGCAACCAAAATGAAATTTATAAAAAATGAGTTGCGAATTTGCATAGCTAAAAGATTACTTTTAAGCTGCCTTCAATAATATTTTGAACAAGTTAGAATGCGCTAGTCGAGAGAGCTCGACTGAAAGAACCCAGCTGTTAATTTAATGTTCAACATGTTGGTTAACAAAATCAGTGTTTTAAGATCGTAATGAAATTTGTACAGTTAATCAATAATATGTCGGGGTATTTTATGTAGATTAATCTTTACAATTGTTTCACTTGTTGCAGATGAAACGAGAACATTCGATAAAATTAAGCCAACTAAGCTCAAGCTCAAATCTCTGAGATCGGATATGGTTAAATCGACTCGTCTGTTGATTTTGATCAAGAATATATATACTTTATACTTTAAAATACTTTTGTACAACTCCATTAAGCCCGTTTTTCTAATTTTGAGTTCAGTGTATAAAAAGCCAAGAAATATTTTTCAGAACTTGATTATTTGAAGGGCTTAATAAATTGTTAAATTGAAGTATATTATTTAAAGTGGAATATTTTGTGTTAAAGCTATTGATCGATAGGTTGAATATAGATTAATAGATTTTAGGGAAGATATATTTACAGAAAAGTAATATAAGGAGACGATTAAAACAAAGGGTATAACAGCAAGTCAGTCTGGATACAATCGGCTTGTTTAACATTCGTATTAGCCACACTTGCTGCATTGACATTTTCCCTATGCAATCAGGCATGGCATGGCGAGGAGGCAGGGAGGGAGGGAGGAAGAGTTAGTTAAGCATCAGATGCAACTATCAGGTTTCCATTGGTTTGTCAATTGTTTTGCTTCGCTGGGCATCTCACTCCTATGATCTATGCATAAGGAGTCAAGAGCTGTGGCAGACGTTCATTTGCCACCATCATTAGCGGGCAACGTGAGGCAACAACAATTGCCAATAGCTAAGCTTACTCTTCTTCTTTCCATCTTTCACCTAATCTCAATTGTGGAAAGCCGTTGAAATGTTAGCGAACTTTTGTTTATGATTTGTTTAACAATTTTGATGATTTTTTTTAAGCTTAAATGTTTGTAATCGCTTTTCGGTAAACAGCATTTTAATAGGCAGTTGTGCAAGTGAGTGTAAGTTGTGTGAGTGTGTGTGAGTGTGTGTGTGTGTGTGTGTAAAGCGTATAAGAAGCTAATGGTAATGGGTTTAAAGAGTGCGCCTTGGGCTTGAACTAAGTAGTCAAGTATCTGTAACTTTGTAACTGCCTTTCAAAACAAACAATACTTCCCGTCTTCGCCCTCACTTTCAGTCTGGGGTTTTGGCTTACAACATATTACCAAAGCAGACTCCAAACTACAACTCCAACTGCTTACCAAGTTCAATCAACCATTGAGGTTGAGGCGTCAACCGACTGTCAAACAAAAAAAAAAATAAAAATGAAAGCAAATTGTAAAATGAAAAGCATTTTCTGCCATTGGAAAAATGTGCGACTTTTAGCATGAAAAATCCAACAAAAATATTATGATGAAAAATGTAAATTTACAATTTATGCTAATTACACACACAATACAATTGACTTTTCCTTTTCAAAACGAATGAAAAATGAAAAACACAACAAAAAAAATCAAACAAATGCAACAATTTGATTGTTTGCTTTTTAGTTTCGGTCTCAGACGCGACTCGAAGACAACGCAAACAACAACCATTAACGACATTTACGTAAAGTTTAAACAATGCCAGAGCATTAAATGCATTTTTACCACACTTGCAACACCAGCAACAACAACATGTTGAAGAAAGAGGAGCAGCAACAGATTTACCGCTTTGATTTGTTGTATTCCACATTTGCTTTTGACACCGCTAGCTTTTAGCTAAACTGTGCCGATTTACTAGCTTTTTTTTCTACCTAGCTCTTCTCTGCTTCTGCTTCAGCTTCTGTTTCTATAGTTGGCCATAAGCTATGGCAAATATGCCGCATTCCTCCCTGCTCCCCTTCCCTCCATCGCCATAGAAGAGCGTTCTCTCTGGCGACCAACGTTAATTGCCAGCGGTTTTTCTTTTACAGACAGACACAAGACAAGACCAGATCAAGTCCAGACCAAGATCAGACCGCAGACCAAGTCAAGCAGCTGTCTCGTCTCTTCAGCTGTTTCCATCACAAATGGAAATTAAGACTTATGTGCTTTGTTTTGAATTGTAATGATTAATGATTTTGTAAGAGTATTTTCTATCTAGCGGCTGCTGAATCAACTGAGTTATTTGTTGTGTACATCTGTATTTGGTAACACCAAAAGTCGAAGTTTTTATTTTTATGAACTGAAGTTGAAGAAAGCATAAGGGACTCCATAAGGTATATCTTAAAGTTAGTGCATATAAAATTCGTTATGATGCAAAAACAACAACTTAAAAAGGTCTTCACGAAATGCAGTTTTTCTTAACCAAATAATTATTAATTAGGCTTAGATAAAGCAAACAATACGAAAACCAAAGGTGAAAGAAAATTGATTTCGAAAGATGCGACGAATTTAATAAGCTGATTTTGATTTGATTTGTATTGAAAGAAATGCGTCATTTCACTCAATTCGACGTCCACCGTTATTTATATTGATAGCCCACTGTGAGTCGCAATTTGGGAAGCGTAACGAAAACCGCAAACAGCTGACGAAGAAAGAAGAAAAGAAAGCAAAAAAGGAAGAAAGCCACCCCAAAGATTAGATACACTTGCACATTCGAGTCAACTTTTACTTTTATTATAAATTACATCAGCAAAAAAGTTTTCCATACATCTTTCGACAGATTGTTCCTATGGCAACTATATTATATAGTAAACCGATTTGCCTGCAGCAAAAAA
This sequence comes from Drosophila nr. perissopoda 5 BK-2023a, assembly GCA_035044105.1. NCBI lineage: Eukaryota > Metazoa > Arthropoda > Insecta > Diptera > Drosophilidae > Drosophila > Drosophila nr. perissopoda 5 BK-2023a. The sequence goes on from JAWNMK010000018.1 coordinate 3,300,947, forward strand.
TAAAAAAGCACATACATTTATATATCGATTCTCCTATGGATGCTGATCAGTTATTTATAAACTTTATGAGGCCAAAAACCTCGCTAAAAAATCATAAAGCCCTCCGCAAAGGGTATAAAAATCAGACCCTAAGACCCTATGCTGCGGCTGCCTGTCTTCCCACGCCTAAAAAGAAACACGTTCACGAATTGGAGTTGGAGTTTGGATGTTGGAACTGTGGAATTGGATGTGGGTGCTCGTCTCGTCTCGCCAAAGTTCAAAATAATTTGAGCATTATTACAGTGGGTGCCCCAGCTGAAAAGAAAGCCAAGCAGGCAGGGAAGCAGGCAGGCGGGGAGGCAGGCAATTGCACAAGAAGTTGAACAACAATTGTGCTTCGGTTGAACCATAAACACAACAATAACAACAATACCGACACCGACAGCTGCAGTTGTTAGCAGCTAACCGTTATTTAACAGTTATTTAACATGCAATTAACCTGGCCAAGTCGAAAAAAAAAATAGATAAATAAGGAAAATGCAAATATATGGGCGCGCATAGTCAAAGATAAAGCCTCCCTTCATCTCAAGCGAAACTCGAACTACACTCAAAAAAAAATTTCCTCAAATTAGAAAGGTAGCTAAAAATCTCACATGCTTTGCGTTTTGTTAGAAATACTTTCATTTATTAAACACAATTCACTTGGACTGCAAGTTTTTGGTGAGTGTATTTAGTGTCTAAATGTTATGGTGCAATAACTTTCTAATAGACTTCCAGAGCGCTCTCCTCTGGGAGGGTCATTCATCTTAATTATCACACGGCACAAAAAAAAAAGGAAAATAAAAAAACCACCTCCAAATTAAACAAAATGTGGCTTTAATGGTCTTGGCTCGTTCATTAAACCCTGACTTGGTCCGGCCCAGAAATATGATCACATTGCGGCTAGCCTCCAAAAACAATCTCCATTTGCATTGTGAGACAAAAAATAAAGAATAAACCAAAAATTATTCGTTTGTACTAGAAAGCTTTGACCATTGGAAATTATTCCCACCTTTATTTAACCCCTTCTTTCTCTCTGCTGTTCTTTCGCTCTTTCTCTGCGTCGTCTTCATCTTCATCTTGTTAATCACCGGAAGCTATCTCTGGCGGCGCATCTAGAAGAAGAAGCAGCAGCAGCAGCAGACACGCTTAATTACAAAAGCCGCGTCTCCGTTGTGTTTCCAGCTGTGTGTGTTTCGTGTTTGTTTTGTGTGTATTGTGTTGTGTTGTGTCTATTTTTGTATTCAAATTTGTTTGGCGTTTGATTTCATTTCCATTCATTTGCTGGAAGAGTGTCGCTTTTGTGTTTGCCAATTAGACACGTCTGTCGCTTTGTTGATATGCAGAGCAGTTGATATGTTTACTATCTGCTACCGAGCGTACAAAAAAGGGCATCGAGTAACGGTAGCAATGTCATATTTTAATTAATTGACTCTCAAGCAGCAAGCAAACGGTTTAATTATCGATATTTTATCTACAAGGCAGATTCATGGACTAAATAAATTGTGTTGCGGCATCTTTTTTCATGCTTCATGTCGGGGCAAAGTGGAAAAAATACGAGTGTAAATATCTAGGCTATGCATTGGTTTAGTTTCTCTGGTGTGAAAATAGTGTGGGAAATTCTGGAAATACATCTAAAACTTTACAGATTCTAATAATCAATTTATTGAAATAAATAAAGTGGAAATATTTTAATAAATACATATTTTTAAGTCGCAAATGTTCAGGAATTAAGATATTTATTTTGTATTTAGTTAATTTGAGCTTGTATTCTCGTTACTATTAAAAAAAAAAAACTTCTTGAACTCTAGCAGAGTTGATTAGAATAGGAAAGACACGCTTGAAACAAACATCAACTGAGCTACAACTGGAAACTCACTTCGTGAGTGGAAGCGTATTAATGGAAATAGAAGTCGTGATCCATATAAAACACAATTTCCATACACTCCATCCCTCAGAAAAAAGAATGCACGAAATGCATACGTGATATACAAACATATACATATACACACATCTATGTATGTCTATGTATATGTATGTATTTGTATGTACACACATCTGTGTATGTATGTAGGAAGGTTTTTTTTAGACTTGCATTTTTATAACAAAATACATTCAAAAAATTGTTGGGATATGCCAGGTAGCTAAAAAAAACAAGTTTAATTATTGTGCATAAATGTACACACTTCATTCACATTTATATATGTATGTAAATATTTACAGTTTAATTTGATAGGCAGATTGGTTATGGAAAAATTAAATAATGCCGCTGGTCGCCAAAAAAAAATGGTAATTTTTCCAAAACAAATAAATATTGTACATAACTATTTAATCAATTTTTCAATTTGATGGGCATAATAGTTGAAGCATAATAATCTACTGCCAGATTGGCACAAAATCTGAATTTGCGCAAAGCAAAAAAAAATTTAATCAAAATGTAATTATTTATGTACACACTTGCATTTATGTTTGCATATGCAAATAGTTAGATTAATTATAGAAAAATTATATAATCCCCAAATAGCGTTGTAGCTTTTCCGAAATATTTTAATTATTATACATAATTATATATTCAATTTAATTGGCAGCTTAGTTGTAATTATTTATGTACACACTTGCATTCATGTTTACATTTTTATAAATGCATTTGCACAATTTTATGGCAATTGAGACATGCAATATCCAAATGGTTTATGTTTATTTTCACACTCACCTGCTTAATGAAATTAAACGGCGGCATTTTGTACGCTAATTTGTTGTAGCTGGTTTTTGTTGTTGTTTTTGCTCTCATGCAAAATGCAAAGCACAAAGCAAAATGAAGCAAAACTGCAAGCGACAATTTGCAGCTGGCTTCGCTTATTTCAGCAGCTGTTGCTGTTTTTTTTTGTTGTTTGTTGCAAATGCCGCTCCCCAATTACAGCAATATCAACAAATTAAACAATTTTAATCTTTTTCGCACTTCGCTATTTTTTTTTCTTGCAGCTGTCACCAACAACGCTATTTTCCCGCTCTGCTTTCCTAATTCGTCTTTTGCTGTTTTCGCAAATTATCCGTTACATGCACGAGAGGTGGAGCGAGAGAGACGGAGATAGATGGAGAGGCATGCGTGTGAATAGTTCAGCAAGCATACATAATTAACGTCTGTTTATTTATTTCTATTTCTTTTTTTTGCGTAACTCATAATTTGTTGCGAAAATTGTGCAGCGGAAATCAAAACCTCGACGACGAGTGCGCACTTTCCAAACAAATTAACCCGAATTGTGAACGGAAGCAGCCCCAATCCAAGTTTTAACAATTGGCAATGCGTGTGCGATCGCAGTTGGCTTAACCCGTGAAAAGTCGGCTTACAACTGAACATCCAACGGCATTTGGACTTCAATTGAAGCGAGGCTCGGTCGCATGTCAAAACATGCGTCGCAGTCGCTGCCGCAGTCGACGTCAGCGTCGCTCAGTTTTGTGACCCTTTTTGAACACTATACCAAAAAAGTACATATGCATGGGTTAGTGAGTAAATTTACCTAATGTGTGCATATATTGTGTGTAGATTCTTGGAAGTTCACGCTTTTGTGATTGTTGTTGTTGTTTTTTTTATTGGTGCTCACTTAAAAGCAAAGCTTCGTCCACACGATTTAGAGGAATTACACTTCACGTGACTGACTGAGTGACGTCACTTCTTCACTGATTGTGCTTTAGCAACAATACACACTCACGAACGAGGACACGAGCTTGGGCGATGTCACGCAAGAGACGCTCCTTTGGCGCACGCAAACCCATCACTGTGGGTGCCAAGCAGCTCTTCATTTCAGCGATGACACTCAACAGGTTGTCGTACACATTTACAATATTGGGAGTGCCATTGGATTCTGTGGGAGTGGAAGAAAAAGTGTTTACACATCCATGTGTTATTCAAAATTTTTCTTTTAACAGGTGTAGTTACGCTAATTATACGTATTTACAGTAATTTCTTAAATTTGTTTTTAAGTGTTACCAATAATGTTTAACTTTTTTGATGTAACTCTTTCCAACAATGCCATTGGAATCTGTGAAAGAGTGGAAAAAAGTGTTAACACTTCCATGTGTAAATTAAATGCTTTGCGTTTAGAGGTGGATTGATGCTAATTGTACTTATTTACAGTTCTTTTTTCAGTTTTACTAATATTGTTAAATAGAGAGGGATTTGTCTCTTTAACTTTTTGTAAGTCTTTCGTCGAGTCCCGTTATTTTGTAAAGTTTCTATATTCCTTAACATAACTATATTCAACAAAGCCATTGGTATCATTGGAAGGCTGAATAAAAAGTGTTAACACTTCGCTGTGTAAATTAAATTCTTTGCATTGAGTGGTGCATTTATGCTAATAGTAATAATTTACATTAAAAACGAACTCTTTTTTCTTACCATAACTATTGTCAACAATGCCATTCGAAGCAGACATCAGCTGGAGTTGAGCCGTGGCATATTTGGTGTACTCCAGTTTGGCCAACACCTGCTTATACTCATTGGAATAGGCGACGACATCCTCTGCTTGCTGCAGCTGCTGCTGCTGTAACTGCAGCTGTTGCTGCTGCTGTTTTTTAATTCGTTTGCTGCGCTGCTGGAACGTTGAAGAAGCAGCGCTTGAGGCTATGATGGGAATAATTTCCACAATAGCCGTTGGCGAATTTTCAACGTGTTTGGCCCCATCCCTGTTCTCTGGTTGCGCAGCTAACTTCTGCTTGGGTGGAACGGTGGTTACCGTTAGATCGCTATACTTGGAACGAAATGCTTCCAGGTCCGTAAAGTCCATTTTGCTCTCTTTTTTTTAATAAATTTTTTCTCATAAAGTTGACAGTTTGCCAAGCTTGACAAATGATTGGGTTGTCTTTGACAGGTTGCTAGGCTAGTGTTGGTAAGTTATTAAAAACTGAGACTCGCTAAAAACACTAGAAAATCAGATTCTAATTTGTAACATATAAATGTGCTATATAACAACTAATTCGATTTAATAATGATAATTTATGTTGGAGGCAACCAATTCATTAATCTATGTACTATTTTAATATATTATACAAATATATATTTAAAAAAAAAAACTGAAACTCAAAGTAGAGGCAACTTATTAGTGTAGGCAACTTATTACTAAATCTATTAGGCAACCAATAAATTAATAAATCTGTACAATATTTTTACACATTAATAACTAACAATAAAAAAAAAACCGAAACTATAACTGAACTTTTGCATTGTTATTAATAATATGACTGAGGCCGCTAATTAAAATTACTAAATCTATACATTTATTTTGGACATTACAAAAATACATTTGCCTTCACTAAAAAAAGGTCTTTTAATTAAAGTGTAGCATTTTTATTAATATGATTGAGGCCAACAATTAATTACTAAATATATTTAGTAATTTTTGTTCACTAGAAAAAATGCTCAAATTAAAACTGAAGCTGAAGTGTCGCATTGTTGTTGATTATAATTAGTCATTAAATCCAACACAATAATCTTTATATATGTTAATTTTTTACTCAAAAAAACAAAACCAAAACTAAAACTAAAACTGATGTGTCGCATTGTTATTTTGTGAGCTGTCGAATGCAGCACGCTGGAAGGGGAAGCGTATTCTACACAGACAAAAAAACCGAGTACTTTCTACGCTTTATTAACCCTGCAGCATAATGGAAGGGGTTACATTAACCACCTGTGTGTGTTTCCGCATATCTCATTTGCAGTTGAGGGGAATGGGGCAAGTGGAACTTAGCATGACATGCGGGTAATTTAACCGGCGAGCAGAGAACAAAACTTGATTCAAAAGCAAGCCATTCTTTTTTTACATTAGTTTTTTTTGGATTTTTAGCCAGCAGCAGCAACAGCAGCGAGAGGCGCTCAAGCGTGCTTCCCGCGTTCGTCGTTCTACCCTCAACATGGGGTATGCGTCATGCACTTTTAAGAATACACTCCAAAATTATTTTTTGTTCACTTTTTTTTTATCTATCGAATTTCTTTTTGTTTGTACAACAGATTTAGAAGGAGGGGGAGGGGGTCAGGCTATTAATATTAATATTATTTGGCTATTGTTTTAATAATAGTTGTATTTTAATTTTTAATTGCTGCTTTGTTGCTGGGCTTGCATAATTTCTTTGAGATGTTGTTGCGTTTGTTCGCCGCACTCGAAGCGATGGTAGTCGATGATGTTGACTCTGTGCTCCTTGAGCACCTCGCCCACCGTCTTGTCCGCATCCAGCAGATACTCCTGATGGATGAGGCACGTCTCATCGTCCTTATTCTCCGCCGGCGTATCCTTGTCGTATTCACCCACCTTAAGCGGCTTCATGCCCACAATTTGCTGGCAAATGCCCTTTTGCAACTCCGGATCATCGACATCCAGCTGGGAGCGATAAGCGACAATTGCTCCATATTTGCCCACCTGGGTTATGTCCTGTGTGGTGCTCACATTTGTCGGCGCAGGATGTGCATAGCCAGCAAGGCGCAGATCATTGTTCACCTTGAAGCAGAGCGCACGGCGAATGCTAGCATTTTCACCCACGGCGCCAATCAGCAGCGCCAGATGATCGGCCAATGAGCCGCCCTGTGGCGTCTCCAGATTTCTAAGCGCCTCTGATTCGAAACCAAGCTGAAAAACATGATGAAAATGTATTTTTGAGAATATGCTAATTATTACAAATATTAACAAGAATATAAATAGTAGTTGATTTGTTTCTGTGGTTTTTCTAGTTTGCTAATCAGTTGGAAAATGTAACTTTTCTTTACAGCAAATTAAAAATGCATTTGAAATTCAGTTTACAGTTGTAGAGCCACTTTTGTTATCAATCACTTCTCATGCATATAAATTGTATACCTTTAAATGTGGCTAACTAATAATAATACTAATAGATCAATTCGCATAAATAGTAGTACATTGTTTTCAAATATCCATAACTCCTAAAAGTCTTCAACAAATATAATATAATAATAAAATATAAATCAATTATAAGAGTCACTGCATTCCAGTTACAGTTTGAGTTTCACTGAATGCGTGTTAATACAGCTGATTTATGGTTACAGTTTGATTGCCACTACACCCATGGTCAAGCAGCTGCTAAGTAATTACATAGTATACAAAATATATTATTTATAAAAATATATGCTCATAAATTATAAACCAAATAGCTTTTGAGTCACTGTCTCCCTGGTTACAGTTTGACGTTCATCCAATCCACCCGCAAACAGCTACCAACTTACCTTCCACAAATCGCCATCGAACTCCGTTAGATCTGTGTAGTGGAGCACAATGCGTGAGACATGATCCACGAAGCGCTTGAAAGTCTCATTGCGAGCTACAAAATCCGTTTCACAATTAAGTTCCACCATGGCGCCACGATTGCCGCTCACGAGCACGCCGACGAGACCCTGTGTCGTAACACGATCCGAGAGCTTGGTAGCCTTTGACCAGCCCAACGATTGCGCCTGCTCGTGCAGCCATTTTTCTGCCTGGAAACAGAGCAGAGGAATATTAATTGAGCACATGGTCTCTCCCTCTCTCTCTCTCGCTCGCACTCACCTGATTGACATCGTTGTTATGCAATTCGAGGGCCTTTTTACAGTTGGCAAAAGTGTAGCCGGTCTTTTTGCGGAGCGTGGACAAAGCGCTCTTCTCGAGGCCGTTGCACAATTGCCGCGTGGTGTGCAACGTGCGCTGGCAGAACTTTTGCAGCAACATTCTTTTATATTAATATATATATATTTTTTTGTTGTTGTAAATTTACAGTTAGCCAGCTGGGGTTGCTATGGAATATATTAACTTGTTGCTCTCAGCCTGCTGCCAGTGGCAACAATTGAATTTTTGTTATTTTGTTAAATCAATTTCGTTGTGCTTTGCATTTGTTTTCAACACGTCGGCATGTTCAAAACACCGGCTCTGTCTATCAAATAATTAACAAATTAACGCGTTTGCGGCGCGCAATTAAAACATTAAATAATTTACGTGAGTTTTCCAATCTTTTGATTGCTTGTGCAATATTTATAAACTATATTTTATTTGATTTTGGTATTATTTAGTTTATATCTACACTTCTATCGAATTGACACACACACACATATCGATGAATCGAAAGCGGCATTGGAAATAAATTGTATTCCTTCGATATATAAGCGAGCAGCGTTGCCACCTCGCCGAACGTTGCGCGCGTAATTTAAAAACCCAGCAAAATGGAAAAACAAAATCCGAATAAAACTATACCAAATTTTACATCGGTTTGCGGCGCCCGACGCATCTGCTCCAAATCGAAGATGCTCTACACCCGCCCCAAGCCCGATGTGCTGCAAAGCATACTGCAATCGAAGGCGAATTCCGATTATAAATCGCGTCGCTTGTGGTACGAACTCAATATGCCCGAATGTGCAAGTCATCTGTTCGATGGCCAAACCCTCTCCGATCTGCCTGAGAGTATGTCCTCCTCGAAGACCCAGCGTTCGCATCGAAGATCCAACGGCAAGCACTCGGATGCCGAACACAAGGGCAAATCCAATTATATGATTATGCGAGAAGAACGCGAGAATTTTCGTCGCAAACTTGTCGATCTGATTCTGCATATGGATGAGGATCCGGATCCGACACTGCACCGAATGGAGGGTGAGCCATTTCCCGATCAGGGCGAACGGGAAGTGCTACGCTATTATTATTACATTAAGCATGGCATCGACACCATTCACGTCTCGACCATCAGCAAAAAGACGCTCCAAAGGTGGGCTGAAGTTTAAGGATTTCTCTCTAATCTTTAAATAATTATTAAACCCTTCCGCTGCAGAATTGATAATCTTGTGCCGGTTCTTCTCAAGAAATGGGATTCGGCCTTTGTGGAGAACATTGCCGAGGTTCGCTCCGATTATGTGTTTGCCATGAAGAAGGCTGTTGTCGATTTCGTCCTGCGACACTCGGTCCTCGATCGCCTCACGCACGAGGGAAGTCCTGCTAAGTTTAAGACTGCTGAGCGCAGGGAGATCGACAAGTTGATGAACCATTGGCGCTATCGGTAAGTGTGCGAGCAGCCCTCGCATTTTATGATTATAAATTGTACTTTATTCAACACTAAATTTAAAAAAATTCGAATTTTTAATGCACAAAAGAAAGTGCCTTAATTTTTTAATATCTTTAAATTCCAATCAACATCTTAATTATAAAATTAAAATACAAAAAACGGAAAGAACTTTAAACTAAATTATTATATATTCCAAATCTCAATTAAAAAATTAAACATTTTAATGCCAAAAACAAATTACATTCATTATTTGTGGCCATTAAAATAGGCTGGCTTAAAACCTAAAGTTCTCAATTATAAAATTAAATTAAATTCTCTATTTTAATAAAAAAAAATCAAGAAAATAGTTAAATGATTTATTCTGCTTAAAAACTGTTTGCTTTAAGCGCTTAATTCGTAAACGTATTTAACTAATTGTTTATTTATTTGTACTTTCAATTCAAAAAACAAAAATATTAATGTAAAAATTTACCTCAATAATTTATGCTCGCTGTGCTTGCTTTAACACCTTATGAAATTAAATTATACGCTACTTCCGAGAAAAATAACTGAAATTACCTTCATAATTTATGCTCGTTAAAAACTGTTTATTTTAATTATTATTATTAAATTAAAATAAACAGCACACTTCACATTTAAGACCCCGAAATGTGAAGGCACAATTATTTATGCTCATTAACACCTTAAGCCGTCAGCTATTAAATTAAATTAAACTCGACTGCAACTTTCACCTCAACTAGCAGCAAATTTAAGGCAAAAAAGAAAAAAAGAAAGTTGCTGCAAAATTTATGCTCGTTAAAAACTGTTTGTTTTCATGCAAAGAGAGTTTTTTAATTGAAAAAAAAGTCATTATGAACTTATCAAAGTTTGATAGAAAATTACTTTGGTTCGTGACATGCAATTGACATGCAATTACACACACCCACAAGCACACATACACACACACACCCACACACTCACATCCACCCACACACAGTGCTTCCTTTAGGAAGGATGTCTGCTGATTCCTTTGTATATATTTCACTTTTTGTGCAAAATAAAAGTGCTCAATTCGGCGCGCGGCAAAACTTATAAAATAACTTGACAATGAAAGTCTGTTGTATATTATATGTATATCATATATATATATATATATATATGAGTAGCTCAGAGGGGAGTGGAGCGAGGAGGGGAGAGGGATCTGACGTGACATTATTATGAGCTGGGAGAGCAACGCAAGAAATCGCTTTGCGTCTGCCAAAAAAAACTTTTAAACCGCCAACAAGTGCACAATGTGGCTCAAAACTCCTCCAACGGAAATGGGAAAGCAGCAGGGGTGGAAAGTGTGGTTGGGGTAGATGGAGCGGTAGCTAAAAGTAAAGTTCTCCAGTGTATTGGTTTGACATTTGATGAGCAACAGTAAAACAGCTGCGAAGGGGGCGAGATTTCATACGCTGATCAGCAGTGGAAACCAAAAGGGGGTATATTGGTTTGTAAATGGAAGAGAGAGAGAGAGAGAGAGAGAGAGAGAGAGAGAGAGAGAGAGAGAGGGAGAGAGAGGGAGACAGAGAGAGAGAGAGAGAGCTAATATTCCAAATTTGAAGTCTCTAATTAACTAACTATTAATGCTGATCGAGAACATATATGCCTCATGAGCATATATATGCATCCATCTGTCTATTGCATACCACAGCACAGCCTCAATATACCCTTCTGCCATTTTGAATGTGTGCAGGGTGTAATGAGTTCATTAAACACCATTGGGAATCTTCATTCAAGTTTCCTGCATGCTTTCCCATTATTTCTTAATTAATTACGAATTTAAAACTCTCAAGAAGAAGAAGAACAATAGTCTCAAATTAAGATAGACAACTTCAAATAGATGATTTTCCGATGAGAATTGCTTTTCATTCCTCATTCCACTTTTCCACATTTTCAGTTGTGATTGTTTTTGGAGAAAAGAGTATTTCGCATTCGTTTTTATTCCTTTTCGTTTGTGGTTTGAAGGCGTTTGTGGGCGTGCCTAAAAACACAAGTTGTTTGTAAAAAGGATATGCTTAAAAATAAATTGAACTTGCTGCTGACACTGAGTGGCTGATGGTAGGCGGATGGGCGTGGCACTAAAAATGCCTCTAGTTGCAATGGAAAAAGTTTTTGTGGCGCCCCGCTTAAAGTGGGTCGTCTATCGACAAAGTTGTGTGTGTGTGAGTGTGTGTGTGTGGGAAAGATGCTTATTTATAGCTGGCAAGCATTTAGAAACATTTTATGTAGGCCAAGTTAGCCCAGTTAGCTCAGTTAGTGGGCGTAGGCATTTACCATTTACCATTTGCGATTTGCGACTTGCGTTTTGCCTCAATGCATTTGCCTAATGGGCCGCATTAAAGTAGCTCAAGTGAAAAGTTTGTTCGCGTTTTTCCCGATAATTTGCATAAATTCTTTTTAACTTGGCCAACAGATACGATGAGAATCGCAACCGTCTGAAGACAACACTATTTTGTATCCATCGAAGCGTTGCAAGCATTCTCGAAGTGTGGAGCATGAAGTACAGCTCCAAAACATTGGTCAACATCGAGGAACTCATCAAGGTCGAACAGCCCTTCACACTATTCAATTTTCTCGTGAGTGTTTCCCAAGAAAATTTTTTACATTGTTTCTTTTTTGAATATCAAATAGATTTTTACATTTAAGATTTGTGAGATGATTGTTTTTGAAAGTTGAGGAAAGTAGAAGAATCGAAAGGTGCTTCAAATAGCTGCGAAGTTAAATTGAAATAATAAATATTAATACTATTTACACATATGTTATATTTATTTATTCTAATGTAAAAAGTCATGAACATAAGAAACACTGCAGATAAAATTAATAACTTAATAATACTAAATACATATATATTTTTTATTTAGAAATTTTTAATTTATAAATTACTATTCACAAGGCAGTTAAGTAATATTAAAATACAAACAGAAGTGAAAGTATAAATATAATTAGTAAAGACTACGGTTTTATGCATAAATTAATCCAAAATTAGTCTAACATTTTTGACATTTATTTAGTAGTAAATTAAATTAATATATATTTCTGCAATAATATAAAAATAAATTATTAGTCACACAAAAATTAAATCAATATACAAGTAAAGATAATATAAGATAGAATAATTACTATAGCATATTTATATGGTATTATGCTTAACTTGAATTAATATAAAACTTAATTTATTTTATGTATATATTTCTTTGATCTTATCCAACCCTTGTAGCATGTTTGTGGGTCGTATATTGATGCCGGCAAGACGATGTTGGAGGAAGTGTGGTACGGGGAGATACACACGACTCTGTTGCGGGCCAGCAAACGTGGCCAATTACCGGATATACGGCGGATGACTTTGGTCAAAAGGTTTTTCAACTGTGTTGCCGCTTTGATGACCCAACAGCTGGAGGACATTTGCATACGCAGTCTGAAAGCCTTTGCCGATTATGTTTGCGATTTTGGTGTAAGTAGAAATGCAGATTGTGCACTTGCCGATTGACTGATTGACTGACTGACTGATTGACTGATTGAGCGATTTAACGATTGAAAGCTTGCACTCGTGCTGACATACCATAACTTTGTAGGGGGTGTTCGCATTTTATCATGAAGTTTGAAATGGTTTGAAGGTGAAATCTTTGACCACATAAAGTATATATATTCTTAATCAGCATCGATAGAGAAGTTGTTATAACTTGGTTGCTCTGTTACTCCCTCAATTTCAAATATGGTCGTAATATTCCTTAACATCTTATGTGTTTAAAATCAGAGTTATCTCAACTTCTCAACTTTCCCGAGCAGTACTCGAATCCTGGATTTGTGATCTCCTGCATATTGGCTGATGAGGATACGATACAGTTTACGCCGGGCTTTGCCAAGATCCAAAGTGAATTGTTGCGGGTTATCGATTCGATTGTGCACTCGGTGCAACTCTTGCCACGGATCGAGGGTAAACTGTATACGGATCTGAAGATCTCCAAGAAACTGTTCCTAACGCCCACCGTGCCGGATAGCATTGTGGCGGACACAAAGAATCGGATATGCTATATGCTCGAGGAGCAGCGAATTGGACCCGAGTTGAGATTGCAGGATTTCGATGCGTTTATCGACTTGATAAATAGTGCGGATTCGGAGCGATGTGGTCGCTTCATGGAGAGTAATGCCACCTTCGAACAGTATACCGAAATGGTATACGAGTATCGCAAGAAGGAGGATCGCATCGCCAAGGAGGTGTGGGGCGTCATCCGAATGGGTCTCTATGAGTTCCATCGGGATACGTTCATAACGCACTTGGAATTATGTGCGAGACAGCTGCAAATGAATCTACTGGCACGCATGGTGACCGATCAGCAGACGAGGATCTCGCGGCTGGGCAAGGAATACGATACGATTGCGAAGAAGGCGTTGACAGTGCCCAAGGATACGGCCGAGCTGATGGAACTGAAGGCATATGTGGTGCATGCCGAGGAGAATCTGGTGCCCGAAATGGAGGCACGCCTCAAGGTCAACATGAGTGAGATTCTTTGGCTAATGGATCACACGCTCTACTCCCCGCTGGAGATCAAAAACAACAGCAACTCCTTTCAGTGGTACTTGAAACTGGCCTCCGTCTTTGATCAGCATCGTGTGATCATTGCCGAGAAGGTGATCGAGTATCAGGAGCTGCTCAAGAAACGCATCGAGATGTTCCGACGTGAACTCCAGAATTATTTCGATCAGGTGCAGCTCTACGATACTTGGGGCGATATTAAGCAGCTGTCCAAGTATAAGAAACGTGCAGGCATCCTGGATCAGAGGCTCGTCAATGCCATGGATACCATCGATCAGATTAATGAGGAGGAGACTGCGTACGGCTGGGATCTGTCGCAATATCCGGTGCGGAAGAAGGCGCATGATCAGCTGAAACCGTATAAGAATCTGTTTGATGCTGGCCAGGATTTCATCGACAAGTGGGAGCTGTGGATGTATTCGCAGGTGGGCTCCTTTGATCCCGATGAAATCGATCAGGATGTGGCCAACTTTTATCGCGTCATACAAAAGCTGGAGAAACAAATGGGTGAACATCCCAGCACCATGCAACTAATTCTCGATGTCAAGGAGCAAATGGAACATTTCCGTGGCCATATGCCAATCATTAATACCCTGGGTAATCCGGGCATGAAGGGACGGCATTGGGAGCAAGTCTCCGAGATTATTGGCTTCCCCATTAAGGTGTCGCCGGAGCTAACGCTGGAGAAGATCATCGAGTATCAGCTGGACGAGTATGTGCCCAAGTTTGAGGCCATTTCGGAGAGCGCCACCAAGGAGAACAATCTCGAAAAGGCCATGGCCAAAATGGCCAACGAATGGGAAGGCGTCGAGTTCACCATTTCGCCTTACAGGTATGATTCGAAATATTCAGTTAAAAATATGTTTTTTAATTTAATTTCCTGGTTTGTTTTTAAATATTTTAAATATTTAATTTTCATTTGAGTTAATTTTACTACTAAAATTCGTTTTAAGCTAAAATCAGCTTTGAAAGTCAAAGTTTTAAATATTTTTGTACAACTCAACTGATTTTAAAAAGCAATGGCTTTTTGATCATAGATTTGCCCCTAAATCAATCGTACATTTAAAGTTGAAAACGAAATTTGAGGTCGGAAGACAAGTAAAAATTATAGCCTGAAAATCGATGTATCGATATATGGGCATAGGTCGAAACTTCAAAATGCCATAACTTCGTCAAAACTCAACTGATTTTAAAAAGCAATGGCTTTTTGATCATAGTTTTGGCCCTTAATCAATCGTACATTTAAAGTTGAAAACGAAATTTGAGGTCGGAAGACAAGTAAAAATTATGGCCTGAAAATCGGTATATGGGCATAGGTCGAAACTTAACAATGCCATAACTTCGTCAAAACTCAACTGATTTAAAAAAGCAATGGCTTTTTGATCATAGTTTTGGCCCTAAATCAATCGTACATTTAAAGTTGAAAACGAAATTTGAGGTCGGAAGACAAGTAAAAATTATAGCCTGAAAATCGATGTATCGATATATGGGCATAGGTCGAAACTTCAAAATGCCATAACTTCGTCAAAACTCAACTGATTTTAAAAAGCAAGGGCTTTTTGATCATAGTTTTGGCCCTAAATCAATCGTACATTTAAAGTTGAAAACGAAATTTGAGGTCGGAAGACAAGTAAAAATTATGGCCTGAAAATCGGTATATGGGCATAGGTCGAAACTTCAAAATGCCATAACTTCGTCAAAACTCAACTGATTTTAAAAAGCAAGGGCTTTTTGATCATAGTTTTGCCTCTAAATCAATCGTACATTTAAAGTTGAAAACGAAATTTGAGGTCGGAAGACAAGTAAAAATTATAGCCTGAAAATCGATGTATCGATATATGGGCATAGGTCGAAACTTCAAAATGCCATAACTTCGTCAAAGCTCAACTGATTTTAAAAAGCAAGGGCTTTTTGATCATAGTTTTGCCTCTAAATCAATCGTACATTTAAAGTTGAAAACGAAATTTGAGGTCGGAAGACAAGTAAAAATTATGGCCTGAAAATCGGTATATGAGCATAGATCGAAACTTCAAAATGCCATAACTTCGTCAAAACTCAACTGATTTTAAAAAGCAAGGGCTTTTTGATCATAGTTTTGGCCCTAAATCAATCGTACATTTAAAGTTGAAAACGAAATTTGAGGTCGGAAGACAAGTAAAAATTATAGCCTGAAAATCGATGTATCGATATATGGGCATAGATCGAAACTTCAAAATGCCATAACTTCGTCAAAACTCAACTGATTTTAAAAAGCAAGGGCTTTTTGATCATAGTTTTGGCCCTAAATCAATCGTACATTTAAAGTTGAAAACGAAATTTGAGGTCGGAAGACAAGTAAAAATTATAGCCCGAAAATCGATATATCGGTGTATGGGCATAGGTCGAAACTTCAAAATGCCATAACTTCGTCAAAACTCAACTGATTTTAAAAAGCAAGGGCTTTTTGATCATAGTTTTGCCCCTAAATCAATCGTACATTTAAAGTTGAAAACGAAATTTGAGGTCGGAAGACAAGTAAAAATTATAGCCTGAAAATCGATGTAGCCATATATGGGCATAGGTCGATACTTCAAAATGCCATAACTTCGTCAAAACTCAACTGATTTTAAAAAGCAATGGCTTTTTGATCATAGTTTTGCCTCTAAATCAATCGTACATTTAAAGTTGAAAACGAAATTTGAGGTCGGAAGACAAGTAAAAATTATAGCCCGAAAATCGATATATCGGTGTATGGGCATAGGTCGAAACTTCAAAATGCCATAACTTCGTCAAAACTCAACTGATTTTAAAAAGCAATGGCTTTTTGATCATAGTTTTGCCCCTAAATCAATAGTACATTTAAAGTTGAAAACGAAATTTGAGGTCGGAAGACAAGTAAAAATTATGGCCTGAAAATCGATATATGGGCATAGGTCGAAACTTCAAAATGCCATAACTTCGTCAAAACTCAACTGATTTTAAAAAGCAAGGGCTTTTTGATCATAGTTTTGGCCCTAAATCAATCGTACATTTAAAGTTGAAAACGAAATTTGAGGTCGGAAGACAAGTAAAAATTATGGCCTGAAAATCGATATATGGGCATAGGTCGAAACTTCAAAATGCCATAACTTCGTCAAAACTCAACTGATTTTAAAAAGCAAGGGCTTTTTGATCATAGTTTTGGCCCTAAATCAATCGTACATTTAAAGTTGAAAACGAAATTTGAGGTCGGAAGACAAGTAAAAATTATAGCCTGAAAATCGATGTATCGATATATGGGCATAGGTCGAAACTTCAAAATGCCATAACTTCGTCAAAACTCAACTGATTTACAGATTCTTAATTTTTATTTTATTTAAATAAGTTAAATTTGAATATTTATATGCTTTTAAATATTTTATTTATAATTGTAACTATTTTCTTACTTCATTTCAAAAAATTGACTTGAATTTATTTAAGTTTATAAGCTACGAGTTTATTTTAAATGTAATTTTTTTATATTGATTGAAGTTAATTTTAAATCTCGTAATGTAAGTGTTTAATAACAAAAAAAGTAATATTTAATTTAGCATTAAGTTTCAACTTGTATAAATTTAATATTGAGAATTGTTTTCAACTTTAAACAAGGAATTGATATGAAACCACAAATTCGCCATTTTTTGCGATTGCGCTTCTTTTTTCTCTTTTCCTTGCACATAATTGAAATGTCTACCGCAGGGATTCGGGTACCTTTAAACTGTCCGCCGTGGATGACATCCAAATACTCCTGGACGATCAAATCATCAAGACGCAGACAATGAAGAGTTCGCCCTACATCAAACCGTTCGAGGCTGACATACTGTGAGTACGACAGCTCCTCCCTCCAGCAAGTGTGTTGTTCCAGCACTTGTCAGTGTCAAAAACACACACGCACAACAAGCACACACACGCAGAACAAGCACACACACGCACAACAAACGCACACACAATAAACAAACACACACGTGATTCTCATTTGTTGTTGTTGTCCTTTTGCAGCAAATGGGAGGCCAAACTGATGCTGCTCCAGGAGATACTCGATGAGTGGCTGCGCGTCCAGGCCACCTGGATGTATCTGGAGCCCATCTTCAGCAGTCCAGATATTCAGCAACAAATGCCCGAGGAGGGTCGTCGCTTCAGTGCCGTGGATAAGGTTTGTTCATTATAGATAAATCATATTTGATTGGGTTTTGTTAGGGCAATATTTCATAAAGTTCTGTCTTAAAAGAATATTACATTCGTATCTGGTTTTGTGTGTAGGATGATTCAAATTAAAGCTATATCTCAGCTTGATTAAAATACTATTACACAAATCCTTTACTTTACAGATCTGGAAGGAGCTAATGAAGCAGGTGGCCTCAGATCCGCGGGTCATGACCGTTGTGCAGATCGAGAAGATGAACGAGAAGCTGAAGAAGGCGTACACACTGCTGGAGATCATTCAGAAGGGACTCAATGCGTACTTGGAGAAGAAGCGTTTATATTTCCCGCGCTTCTTCTTCCTGTCCAATGATGAACTGCTCGAGATTCTATCGGAGACAAAGGATCCCACACGCGTACAGCCGCACTTGAAGAAGTGCTTCGAGGGCATGGCTACACTGAAATTTACCGAGGAACTGGAGGTGACTGCGATGCGTTCCTCCGAACGGGAAGAGGTCGTTCTCGTCGATGTCATATCCACGGCGAAGGCACGTGGTCAGGTGGAGAAATGGCTGCTCGAGCTGGAGATCGACATGAAGAAGAGTATACATCACAAGATATCGCAAGCGTTCTACAGCTATGTCAAGATGCAGCGCAATATTTGGGTGCTCTCCTGGCCGGGTCAGTGTGTCCAGTCCATCTCGTTGACCTATTGGACGCTGGAGATAACCGAGTGCTTCTTGAGCGAGACACCCAAGGAGAGCCTCGCCAAATATCTGCAAAAGTGCATGAATCAAATTATGAAAATTGTCGATTTGGTGCGCGGAGATCTCAATACCCAGAATCGGATAACACTCGGTGCACTGGTCGTGCTCGATGTCCATGCTCGAGATGTGCTCGCGGAGATTGTGGAGAAGGGCGTGGAGCAATTGCAGGACTTTCAGTGGTTGTGCCAGCTGCGCTATTACTGGGAGGATAACAATCTGGATACCCGCATGATCAACTGCTCGCTGCCCTATGGCTATGAGTATCTGGGGAATACCACGCGACTGGTGGTCACTCCACTGACGGATCGCTGCTATCGCACCCTGTTTGCCGCTCTGAACTTGCATTTGGGTGGTGCTCCCGAGGGTCCGGCGGGTACGGGCAAAACGGAGACAACCAAAGATTTGGCCAAGGCGGTGGCCAAACAATGTGTCGTCTTCAATTGTTCGGATGGTCTCGATTATCTGGCGCTGGGCAAGTTCTTCAAGGGTCTGGCCTCGTGTGGCGCCTGGTCCTGTTTCGATGAGTTCAATCGCATTGATCTCGAGGTGCTGTCGGTGGTCGCCCAACAGATTATGACCATACAGCGTGGCATCAACTCCGGCTTGCCCACTTTGGTCTTTGAGGGCACCACTCTAACACTGGATCCCACTTGTGCCGTCTTCATAACCATGAATCCGGGCTATGCGGGACGTTCCGAATTGCCCGACAATCTGAAGGTAAACTTACTTGTTAAGGTTCATAATTAGTATTTTGCTTTAAGTGGTTTCAGCTTGAAGCTTTTTAAGTAAGTTTTAATTTTGATTACAAGCAATCCTTTTCAAGGCTATCCTGTCTTAGCTTAAACTTATGCCTTGACTTCAGTTAAGCATGGAGTTTGACTTCCGCTTGAAACTCGATTTAATCTTAAGCTTAAGGCTTG
Source organism: Drosophila nr. perissopoda 5 BK-2023a (assembly GCA_035044105.1). NCBI lineage: Eukaryota > Metazoa > Arthropoda > Insecta > Diptera > Drosophilidae > Drosophila > Drosophila nr. perissopoda 5 BK-2023a. The sequence goes on from JAWNMK010000018.1 coordinate 3,320,365, forward strand.
ACTTTAATTAAGATTATATTAGGTTAAGCTTACTATAAATCAAGCTGACTTACACTTGAACAGCTTTGTAAGCTTGAAGTCAGCTTTTAATTTATTTATATACATATATTCAACAGCAGTCCCCAGTCATAATTTAAAGCTGCATTTTAATTTAAGCTGATATTAATATTTTTGAAATTCTTTTGTCTGACAGGCTCTGTTCCGCTCCGTGGCTATGATGGTGCCGGACTATGCATTAATTTCGGAAATTGAGCTTTATTCGTATGGCTTCCTTACCGCCAAACCGCTGTCCATCAAGATTGTGGCCACCTATCGCCTGTGCTCGGAGCAGTTGAGTACTCAATGCCATTATGATTACGGCATGAGAGCAGTCAAATCTGTGCTGAAAGCAGCGGGTGCATTGAAGCTACGCTATCGCGATGAGAACGAGGATATTCTAGTGCTGCGCTCCATTAAGGATGTCAATTTGCCCAAGTTTCTCAATCAGGATATACCATTGTTCCAGGGCATCACCTCAGATCTGTTCCCGGGCGTTACGCTGCCCGAGGCGGATTATGTGCTCTTCAATGAGTGCGTCCAGAAAGCTTGCGAAAATCAAAATAAACAGTGCACTCCTTTTGTCCTGGAGAAGGTCCAACAGGTGGGTAAAAACTTGAGGATGATCTCTTCCTCTTTTTTAGTACTACTTTTGGAGTTATTTTCAAGATATATTTATATATTTTTATTAGAATTTTCACAACTTTAAGCGCATATTTTAAAAATTATGCAAATATCTTTTTGAAATAATTTTTTTCTGTGTATCCCAGCTCTATGAGATGATTGTGGTGCGCCATGGACTGATGCTGGTGGGGTTGCCATTTGGTGGCAAGAGTACCACATATCATTTGCTCGCCGATGCACTGGAGTGCATGGAGAAGAAGGATGGTTCAGAGAATCGTGCCATCTATACGGTTATCAATCCGAAGGCCATAACAATGGGTCAGCTTTATGGTCAGTTTGATGCCGTTTCGCATGAGTGGAGCGATGGCATTTTGGCTGTCAACTATCGCATCTTTGCCGTCTCTGAGACACCGGATCGCAAGTGGCTGATCTTCGATGGACCCGTCGATGCCATTTGGATTGAGAACATGAACACCGTGCTCGATGACAATAAGAAGTTGTGTTTGATGTCCGGAGAGATTATCCAACTGTCGAATACAACGAATCTGATCTTTGAACCAATGGATTTGGAGGTTGCCTCCCCTGCAACGGTTTCACGTTGTGGCATGATCTATTTGGAGCCGAGTTCATTGGGCTGGGAACCGTTGGTCGCCTCCTGGAAGAACACATTACCCGCATCATTCCACAGCGTCAGCAAGAATCTCATCTCATCGCTGATCTCCCGATTCTGCCCGCTGCTCTTGTTCATCGTGCGCAAAAGTCTGCGAGAGATTGCGCCCACCTCGGATACGAATCTGATGGTTAGTATGATGAATTTCTTCGAGTGTTTCATCGATGATTTTCGCGACGAGAAATATGTGGCGAACCTATCCGATTTGGATTTTCGTGCCCAAACCGAGGGTATATTCCTGTTCTCGGCGATTTGGTCACTGGGTGGATCCTTGACGGCGGAGAGCCGAGAGAAATTCAATTTGATCTTTCGTGCGCTGATGGAGAAGAACGTCTCGCAGAGCATATACGATGCATATGGTGTGCCCGAGGAGCTGTATGTGGAACAGTTGGCGAAGCCATTCATCTTCCCCATACCCAAGAACGGTTCGGTCTTTGACTATCGCTACATTAAGGAGGGCAAGGGCAAGTGGAAACCGTGGCAGGATGATGTGAGTGCGGCGCCACCACTGCCACGTGATGTGCCCGTCAATCAGATCATCATCCAGACGAATGAGAGTGTGCGCATCGCAGCCATGCTCGATCTGCTGGTGCGTCATGGCAAACCATTGATGCTCGTCGGACCCACGGGGACGGGAAAGAGTGTCTACGTCATTGATTTCATGCTCACACGCATGGATCTCAGCTTCTATAAGCCGCTGCTGATCAGTTTCTCGGCTCAGACGTCGGCGAATCAGACGCAGGATATTATCATGTCCAAGCTGGATAAGCGCAGGAAGGGCGTCTTTGGGCCACCGTTGAATACCCGCTTTGTCATCTTTGTCGACGACGTTTCCATGCCGCTGAAGGAGAACTATGGCGCCCAGCCGCCCATCGAATTGCTGCGCATGATGCTGGATCACATGATGTGGTACGATCGCAAGAATATTGTGCCCATGAAACTGATCGACTTGCAGATGATTGTCGCCATGGGTCCACCGTCGACAGGTAATACAGTAACGCCACGATTTCAGCGCTTCTTCAATGTCATCTCTATTGATGACTTCAACGATGAGATTATGACTACGATCTTTGGCAAGATTGTGCTCTGGCATTTGGATGCGAGGTGAGTAGTGAAATGTGACCCTATAAAAGTGCCAAAAGTCACCCAGTTTCACAGCTGGGTACAGGGCAACTGCCAGTCGAGCACTCTCGACTGGAGCACCACTTATTAATCTTTCTGCCCATTGCATGACACTAATTGCCATTATCAACAGGGGTTTTTCGAAGGAGTTCGATCCGTGCATTGATGAGATCGTCAGTGCCACACTGAGCATCTATAATGATGCCAAATTGAATCTGTTGCCAACTCCGGCGAAATCGCATTATCTGTTCAATTTGCGTGACTTTTCGCGTGTGATACAGGGTGTGCTGTTAAGTGTGCCCGAGGCAACCGAGGACATGAACTCGATGCGTCGCCTCTGGGTGCACGAAGTGTTGCGCGTCTATGGGGATCGACTCGTTGAGGATGCGGATCGTAGTTGGCTATTTCAGAAATTATGCAGCACCGTGCAGGAGTGTTTCAATCAGGAACCGTCGCGACTATTTGGCCGATTTGTGGGCAAGGGTAAACAGTTGGAGGAGTCCGATTTTCGTCAATTGATCTATTGTGATTTCACCAATCCGAAAGCGGATACCAAAAACTATATTGAGGTCCAAGATGTGGAGGAATTGCGTAGCGTGGTCGAATCATATTTGGTGGAGTACAACAACATGTCGAAGAAGCCAATGAATCTGGTACTTTTCCGCTTTGCCATCGAGCATTTATCGCGCATATGTCGCATCATAAAGCAGCCACGTAGTCATGCTCTGCTCATCGGTGTCGGTGGCTCCGGGCGCCAGAGCTTGACTCGACTGGCTTCGCATATATGCGACTATGAGCTCTTTCAAGTGGAAATCACTCGATTGTATGGGCCATACGAGTATCATGAGGATATCAAGACAATATTGCGTAAAATCGGTGCATCCGAAATGCACGGCGTATTCCTCTTTACGGACGTTCAGGTGGGAGTTGTTTCTGTTTTTTTTTTTTTACTTTTGACTGGCTCAAAATTTGTAGTGAACATTGATTTAGTTGGGTATTTTTATATGTTTGTGCTAATGGTGTGTGTTCCCTGAGACTTGTAGATTAAGGACGAATCGTTTCTGGAGGATATCAACAATCTGTTGAACTCGGGCGAGGTGCCCAATCTGTTTAGCAACGAGGAGAAAATCGAGGTCGTCGAGAAGATGGCCCAAATCGACAAGCAACGCGACAAGTCCGTCCAAACCGATGGCAGTCCCGTTGCCCTATTTAACTTCTTTGTTACGGTGGGAGCTACAAAACTTAATGCCGATCCCTCTAATCTGCTCCAGTTTGAACTAATTGATCTTCTGTGTACATCCATTCCCCATTTAGACCTGCAAGGATCAGCTGCACATTGTGTTGGCCATGTCACCGATTGGCGATGCTCTCCGCAATCGCATTCGCAAATTTCCCTCGATTGTCAATTGTTGTACGATCGATTGGTTCCAGCCCTGGCCGGAAGATGCCCTCCTTGCCGTTTCCACACGTTTCCTGGCCGCCGAGCAGCTGACCGCTTTGGAGCGCAAGACAGCCATCGATATGTGCATGGAGTTCCACACATCCACACAGGAATTGTCCGCAAAGTTCTTTACGCGTCTGCATCGCTATAACTATGTGACACCCACATCCTACCTGGAATTGATACAGACCTTCAAGGCGCTGCTCAGCCAGAAGCGAAAGTGAGTATAAAACGAAGGGAGAACCCCTTAGAATTTAGAGAACTTAGTGATATACATATATATATAGTATCAGATAGTTCAAAAAGTTTAAACAAAGGCTTCAAAAGACCATCAGCGCAGTACCTAAGCACACAGCCAGGCACACCATCAGGTCCCGCTAAATAATGAAATCTAATATTGGGAATCAAGACATATTATACCTATTTATAATATATATATATATAGGTATATACTGCTTAATTGATGCTTATCAAGTTCACATATAAAATATATGTACAAATTCCGTCTTTACCTCTCTATATAGCAACATAACTACGAATCGGAATCGATATTTGACTGGCATATCGCAGCTGGATATTGCTGCGCAGCAGGTGGCCGTCATGCAGGAGCAGCTGCAGGCGCTGGAGCCGAAGCTGAAGGAGGCCTCCGAAATTGTGGCCGAGCAGGTGGCCAAGGTGACGGCGGACAGCAAAGTTGCCGCGGAGCAGCGGGAACTGGTCAAGGAGGATGAGCAGGCGGCCAAAGTGCAGGCAGCCATTGCCCAGGAGATCAAGGATGAGTGCGATGCCAAGCTGGGTGAGGCGTTGCCCATTTTGGAATCAGCTCTAGCTGCGCTGAATACGCTAACAACGGCGGACATAGCCGTGGTCAAGACCATGAAGAGTCCGCCAATTGGTGTGCGCATCGTTATGGAAGCCGTTTGCATTCTGAAGGATATGAAGCCGGACAAGGTGCCAAATCCCAGTGGTGTGGGCACAGTGGAGGACTACTGGGGTCCATCGAAACGTGTGCTGAGCGACATGAAGTTCCTGGACAGTTTACTAAACTTCGACAAGGACAACATTCCGCCGGAGGTCATGAAGAAGCTGCAACAGCGCATTCTCACCAACGAAGCCTTTGATCCCGACAAAATTAAGACGGCTTCGACGGCCTGCGAAGGACTCTGCCGCTGGGTCATTGCGTTGTCCAAATACGATGTGGTTGCAAAGGTTGTCGCACCCAAGAAGATTGCCCTCGCTGCCGCAGAGGCCGACTACAATGCGGCCATGAAACTGCTCAACGAGAAGTTGGCCCAACTGGCTCGCGTCGAAGCCAATCTGGCCGCCATCCAGAAGATACTCGACGAACAGCTGCGACAATATGGGTGAGTAGTAAGCGGAGTACCATTAAGGTATTACTTGCAACTTGCAGAAATGTATTTATTTTCGTAGATATATATATATAGACAACAATTATAATTAATACCTTCCACATTAAGTGTTCTACTGGCTGAGCATGAAGCGTGCACTAAGAAGCTGCAGCGTGCTCAGGAGCTAATCTCTGGCTTGGGCGGTGAGCGGTCACGTTGGTCCGAGACGGCCAAGATGCTGCAGGCCAGCTTTAAGAGCGTGACCGGAGATGTGTTGATCTCGTCCGGAGTTGTGGCGTACCTGGGACCGTTCACCATTGATTTTCGGCTTACGCAAATACACAAATGGGTGGCAAAGTGCCTGGATTATGGAGTAACATGCTCGCCGGACTTTCAGCTGGCCATTGTGCTGGGCGAACCGGTTGAGATACGTTTCTGGAATATTTGCGGACTGCCAACAGATGCGTTCTCCGTCGAGAGTGCCATCATGATGAAGTGAGTATGCGCCTACAGTTTGGCTAAAGCCCTCAAATATATCATATGCGTTTGGAATAGTGAATCGAGGCTGTTAGTGGCGGAAGGTGCCTTGAGGCATGAGTTGAATGGCATGAGGCATGAGTTGAGTGGCAGTGGGTTGAGCTTGCCTTTATGATTTATTAATATTAATGTCAATTAGGGTAAGGATATTAAAATCGGGTCAAATTACACACAGCTGCATATTCCCTGGTGGCACAAGACATAACGCTAGATAACTTCCTTAAGAGCCAAGTAGCTACTCAAAGTCGTTAGCTTAGATATCGATGCAAAAAGGGCCCAAGATTTCATTAGTCTGGCAACAGCTGTGGGCTCCGTCACTGTAATCATATAAATATATACACTTTTATATATATATGTATATATATATATATGCATTTGCGTTCAATTAAACACGACACGCTAATTATGCCTGAGCGCTTGTCAAAAGCACGAAATTCGGAATTCATTTAATATACACTTTCTAAGAGCTTAAATGTTTTGCAATGCAATGTGTAACATATCAAGAAAAGTTATTTCAAGCGCATATAGTATAAATTTACTTATTTAAATAATTATGACTTTCGATTCGAATAGAAATAGTAAGTATAAAATACAGTCTGGACAATCCTTATTCGAACACTCCTCTCCTAAAAGTATTTTCTTCTTTTTTTTATATACAATTCTCAATACTCTATCGCTTTATAACTTACGTTGCTAATCCTACGTCGCTTAGCTGACCGTGAAGTAATTTGATTAATGTGTTTGCCGCAAGGGTATTAAATTTGCGGCATAATGCAGTCGTCGATTTCCTTGCCTCTCATTTCTAATTACACAAAATGTTTGAATTCACGCATATTAAGAAAATTAAAGATATGCCGCATTTTCGCCGTGGCTAGTGTGAGAACAACACCGGATGCTGCACACAGTAGCAGAGGGTGTGTGTGTGTTGTGCCCGCATGTGGCCAGGACACAGGAGCACCGCAGGATGCTCCGGTGGTTGCTTCAACTCAAGGTACAAAACTAAGGGCTGACTGCGAAGATGAGGGAATGGGGGGTGGAGATGGGCGTGGATTTCTCATGTTTGATGCGTGTGTTAGAGAGAGAGCACATTACGCATCTGGTGTGTTTTTCGTTGGAGGGGCGAAACGTCGCGTTGCCACATGCCACACACTCCACGTCTCATGCCCATGTCTCGTGTCGATTTAATAAAGGAAATTCTTGGGCTGTGAGTGTTCAAAGTAATTTGGAGCATGCCCAAACATACCTGAGCTGTGTGTGTGTGTGTATTGTATGTGTGTATATGGTGTGTGTGTGTGTATGAAGTATGTGTGTGTGTGTGCATAAGTCGCTGCTGCACAAAGGATAAGCAATTGATTAATGTGCGCCCTTTGCGCATCACGTTTAATTTGAACCCATGGACATGGCAAATGAATGATGTTGGTGGGATTTGCTTGCTGCCAGTTACTATCAGTTGCCACTAGCAACTTCTTGTTTGCATCTCCTTGAGGCACACAAGACGAATGAATTTGTATTTGTTTTTGTCTCTCACATTTTTTTTATTTTCCTACACTCTCTCTAGCTGGGGGGCGATTGTTGTTATCCAGTTGTTAAGTGTGTAGAGCATTAATGGAGATGAGAGAGAGATATTCATAAGGTATGTCTGCCATTTCTATGCTAAAATGTTGCTTTACTTGCTTGAAGCTATCTTGGTCTACATTTATCTCATATAAAATGTAACAAGCAACCCAAAAGTATGTAGTTAAATCAATTTTAAATGCTGATTTAATCTAAAGAACAAAACATGACCGAAAGGCATGAAATAGGCTTGAAAATTGGTTCAGCTTGGACAAAGTTTATCTTAATATCTAATCCAACATACTAAGTACAACATTTGAAAATGTTTGTTTGTTTCGAAGTTGAATATTTAATGTCTGCATTAATTTCATTTATTTAACTTTTATAAAACTCATTATTCATTGCTGGCTGGAGCGATAAATACAAATTCTAAGTTTTTATCAAATAGTTGCACTTGTGAAAAGTTTGAACCCGTTCCAACCATTAATTAAGTCTAAATTTCGATCAAAAACATGTTTCCAAAATGAAAAGCAGTATTTTTCTTGAGAGCAAATCATTTTAAATTTTTTAAAAATACTAATTATAAATTAATGTTGAAGGGTATTTAACTCTCGGCATCAGAAAAACAAAGTTTCTTAGTCTATGAAACCCAATCCTGGCAGCAATTTAAAACTTTTCTGTTTCGGAATATTGCAAAAATAGCAATTATAATTGAAAGTTGTTAAATATCCTGAAGGGTATTTAATTCTCGGCAAATTCATCTCCAGTTTCGTGTTTTTCTTTCGATTTTCCTCTTTTTTGTTTAGGGGCTGACACATCGCCCACATCATGATGAGCCTCCACCACCCATTGTCCCGCACCTGAAAATGGCAATTGGATCGTAAATTGCTAATGTGAAGGGTAGCAGGTGCAGACTCGATGTGGGTTTTGGGACCGGTTCGGGTCATGTTTCTTTGCATAAGTGTTTGATTAAATAATGTTAATTTGGATGAGGACGCATCTATGCGAGAAATTCCCAAAGAGATTTGCATTTTAAGCAGGCCGAAAAAGAAAACAAATAATAACTGGCTTCAAGCTGAAAGTGCTGCACAAGTTTGGCTTTAAGGCTCCCATTTGCTTTGCAATTGTGGGAAATCAAGCAAAACTTCCGCACATAAATGTCTAGAACTTTTTTGATTTTCCAACAGATTTCTCTGTATTCAATGTCGTTTCCTTTTATTGCATGTACATTGTTACAATAATTTTTTGGTTATTTTTTCTTTTTTCTTATATCTTTTATATATATATTTATTTTTTTTTGTTTTGGTCAATCTCAATGCCTGCTGGCCCCTGTGGCGCTTTTGAACTGTGGCAACTTTTTACATTCCAACTGCTCCAGCAAAGGTTCTTTTAATGCCCTGTTGGCCTGAATAAATGGATTAATGTAATTTCGCTCTTTTTTTTCTTTACTAATAATATTATAATCACATTTAAAATTGTTCAGTTAATTTTATTATATTACCTATAATTTAATTGGCAATATTTTATACAGATAGTTTCAGAGCTGTCTACAGCATATGCCTTAGTCGAGCACTCGCGACTATTGCCTTCTACTCTTTATGTATTTGCATTCTCCAATGTATTGTCCGAACCTGGCCAGCTATATATATATATTTATACAAACAGACATATACTATATATATATTTACAGACCGTGTAGTCATTTTGTTTGGCATGTAGAATGCGCATTTGTTCGCTGACATTTTTCGCAGAAGGGCGAAGGGGCTGAGGAGGGTTTGTTGGTGGTGTTTGGGTGACTTGAAATTGGCTCTTTTGTTTTTGCATCAAATATTTTTCATTCATCAAGTTTTCAATTTACAAAAATGTTCATTCATTCGCATGAACAATTTGTATTCGGTGTGAATTTGTCATGTGTTTCATGCTGTCGCGTTGCCAGGCGACCATTTATTCTTATTTTTGTTGCATTTTATTGTTGCCTGCCTATTGTATCTGCGTATCTCCGAATATCTGTGTATTTGAGTATCTGTGTATCTGTGAGTTATCGCACATGCATCTAGGAACTTAAACAGTCACTACACAATACATATTTATTTGTGTATAAATATATTTATGTACATAAGAACAAACATTATTTTTGCTGTGTATATTTTCGTATTCCCATTTTGTGTGGCTTTTTTACCATCAGTTTATTTTGGTATATTGGTTATTATATTTATAATTCCAATAGCATTATTTACGCTTATGAAATATTGAGAGTTTATGGCATGTATACATTTGCGGCAATTGTACCCTGTAAATATATTCGAAAGTGGCATATGCAACTACCATAAATTAGTATATATCTTATAATATTGATAGTTGATCTGGGAAGCACTCAAAATTCAATTGAGAAATTTCTATGAATTTCATATCTAATCTAAGTTCAATTTTACATGGGTATTGATTGATCAATCATTTAAGATTTATGAAAGTCGATTCATTTGAATGAATGCTTCTGAGCTGTTGATGTGTGCAAATTAAATGTTAATTATTTATGAATTATAAATATTTCTTGTTGGACTGTATTTATCATGCAACCATTAAATGCGGCAGTAGGGGCACTTAAAATATTTTTTTTTCTTAATTAATAATTTTCTTTAATTTAACAGAAACCCATTAAAAAAGGGGATTGTTTTTAATTTAATAAAATATAAAATAATGATAATCGTATTACAAAAATAAATCAGGCAAATTGAAGGTCTTTAATAACTTTATATTCCCCACTTTATATACACGATTAAACAGACTTTAAACTTGTGTTGGGATATTCCCGATTATCAGCAATCTTAACAATTGTCTTTACGATTCCTTTGATAGAAATGCACGTCGCTGGCCGCTGATGATTGATCCGCAGGGACAGGCCAATAAATGGATTAAGAACTATGAGAAGAACAATAAATTGTGTGTCGTACGACTGAATCAAGCAGATTACACCCGTGTCCTGGAGAATGCTATACAATTTGGTTTGCCAGTGCTGCTGGAGAATATTGGCGAGGAGCTGGATCCCATACTAGAGTCCATATTGCTGAAGCAACTGTTCAAACAGGGCGGCACAATGTGCATCAAACTGGGCGATTCAGTAATTGAATACAATCACAGTTTCAAGTAGAGTGTAAATGATGTATTTGAACTATAAATAATAACTATAATGCCTTCAACAGATTCTACATGACAACCAAGCTGCGGAATCCCCATTATCTGCCCGAGGTGGCTGTGAAGGTGACACTGCTAAATTTCATGATTACAACACAAGGATTACAGGATCAATTGCTGGGCATAACTGTGGCAAGAGAACGACCCGATTTGGAGGCCGAGAAGAATAATCTAATCGTTCAGGGTGCCGAGAATAAGCGGATGCTCAAAGAGACCGAGGACCAAATATTGGAGGTGCTCTCATCAGCTGAGAATATTTTAGAGGATGAAACTGCTGTGCAGATACTGAGCTCGGCCAAAGCATTAGCGAATGACATCAATGAGAAACAGGTTGTAACAGAGGCAACCGAAAAACAAATTGATTTGGCCCGACTCAGCTATGTGCCCATTGCCGAGCACTCGACAATTCTATTCTTTACCATAGGTAAACTAACTGAAACCTCTCCAAAGCTGTAACTACTTTATTGGTTTAACTTGTCTTGCAGTTGATTTGGCCAACATTGATCCCATGTATCAGTATAGTTTGGCTTGGTTCGTTAATCTGTACATGTCATCCATTGATAATACGGAGAAGGTCGATGACATTGAGGCACGCCTGAAGGACTTGCGGAATCATTTCACCTACAGCCTCTACGTCAACATCTGTCGCAGTTTGTTTGAGCGTGTAAGTACTTCCCAGCACAGCGCTCAGCTCAATGCCAATTATCATCAAAACATGGGTTTGGTTTTCTATTCGATACTCTGTTATCGAAGGCACAAAAGAGTATATTAGTTTTGTTCGTCATGCTGTTTGTCCTTTTAAGCTAAAGCCTTGAAATTTTTAAGGTGTTAAATTTGGAATGCTGTGTCCAGTTTAGGATTTGAAGTTACCAAATTACTCCTTCAACAATCTTATGCTCCTTTGCCTGTTCTTATCAGCTGCTTTGGTATCAGAGTATTTCGTAGTCGGTTTAAATGTTCTCACCTATTTTTATTTTGTGGGTCACCACTAAGCTATTATATATATATATATATATATATATCAAACTTGTGTCGTAATTGCGATTTTAATCCCATTGCGTTGTATTTGAAGCGTATTTGCTAAGCGCTTGATTTTCTCAACGGCTGCGTTTGGTTGCGCTTCACTGCGCTATAATGATGCCTTAGCCTCCTGCACGGATTTTAAGTAGTCGTGCCCTAGCTGCCACTTCCATTGACAGCGGCCCAGTTTTTTTCTTTTTTTTTTCTGTACCTGTTCCCAGGTGTCAAGTTTTGCCCAAGCACTGTGGAATTTCTAAATTGGAATTCAGGCATTCGCTTTGAATGTGATACGGAGAAATGCATTCATTAGATAAGTACCATCTTTTATGGCAGCAACTTAAGTTCTCCAGTTGTAGAAGGTATTCAGTACACATCCCTCTGAGTTCATCTGTTCTTCATATATATATACATATATACAACTTTCATTTACCCACTGTGGCACTTTCACTGTGTGTGTTTAATATAATAACATTGCCGGGTCTCAAAAGTGTGTGCAAAAGGGCAAAGCAGAAAAAAACAAATCCAAAAAAAAGGAGAAATTTCAACAAGGTCCTTTCTGGCCTGATGATGTTTTCAGTCAATTATGCGATGTGCCCTCTGCTTCGCCTTTTCCATCAGATCCACTTTGATCCTTGGACCTTGGCTTTTAATTTGCTTGGCAAAAAAAAAACAGAAAAAAGAAAAAGTGAAATGGCATCTGGAGTAATGCTTTGATTGCCCACCTAAACCCATATATACTATATACATATATATATATATACATATATATATATATATATTTGTGTTCGCATTAAAAGCTAATAAACTTGTGCTCTTATGACAGGATAAGCTCTTGTTCTCTCTTATATTGAACATCAATCTGCTGAAGCATGAGAATTTGATTGACAACTCCGAATGGATGTTTCTGCTGACGGGCGGCGTTGGCCTCGAGAATCCCTTCAAGAACCCCACCAGCTGGCTGGGTGTACAGAATTGGGATGAATGCTGCCGCCTGACCAGCCTGACCAATTTTAAGGGATTACGCGAGGATGTCACTGCCAATGCGTCCACTTGGAAGGAGTTCTTCGATTCGCGTACACCGCAGGATAATAAATCGATACCGGCGAATTGGCAACGTTTGTCCATGTTCCAGAAATTGCTATTGCTGCGAGTCTTTCGACCCGATAAACTGGTGCCAGCGGTGCTGAACTTTGTCTCCATGGAGATGGGTCCACGTTTTGTGGATCCGCCACAATTTGATTTGATGGCCTCGTTTGCTGACTCGCATTGCTGTGTCCCAATGATATTTGTCCTTACACCCGGCTCAGATCCAACGGCAACACTGCTCAAATTTGCCGAGGATCAGGGTTTTGGCACAAATCGTTTGTTCTCCTTGTCCTTGGGTCAGGGACAGGGTCCCATTGCTACCAAGATGATTGATGAGGGCGTCAAACTGGGCAATTGGGTTGTGTTGCAGAATTGCCATTTGGCTGCCAGTTTTATGCCACTGCTGGAGAAGGTCTGCGAGAATCTGTTGCCCGATTCAACGCATCCAGATTTTAGATTGTGGCTCACTTCGTATCCGGCGGAACATTTTCCGGTTGTGGTGCTACAGAACGGCATCAAGATGACCAATGAACCGCCCAAGGGTTTGCGCTCGAACATAACGCGTTCCATGCTAAGTGATCCGATCAGTGATCAGGAGTGGTATGAATCCTGCACCCAGCCACGCATCTTCAAGCAGCTGATCTACGCGCTGTGCTTCTTTCATGCTGTGATTCAGGAGCGTCGCTACTTTGGACCCATCGGCTGGAACATACCCTACGAGTTCAATGAGACAGATTTGCGCATCTCCCTGATGCAGTTGCGCATGTTCCTCAATCAGTACGAGACGGTCAACTATGATGCCCTACGCTATCTGACCGGGGAGTGCAATTATGGTGGTCGTGTCACAGACGATTGGGATCGCCGCACACTCAAAACGATCTTGAACCGATATTATTGCCCCGAAATAATTGATCTGGAGAATACATATTATTTGGATGAGACGAGCCTCTATTATGTGCCCGTGTTGAAGGAGGCCGAATTATATATAACATTTACCCGTGATTTGCCACACATTTCGCCACCATCTATATTCGGTTTCCATGCCAATGCCGACATCATGAAGGATCAACAGGAAACGGATATGCTGCTCTCACACACACTATTGACACAGGTAAGTTGGACTGTTGAGTGTTGTAAGTACTTGGTTTATTTTGAATTATGGTATATATAGTGTATATATGTCTGGTATTACAAATTTTCTGCTTTATAATCTGCTAAACTTTTGCTTGCCTACACACAATTATCTGCTGCTGCTTAAAGGAACGCTGGGTAAGTGAAATATTTGAAGTTATGAATTTCTTTATCCTTGCAGAATATATACCCATTTATATATTGGGATAAGGGGTCTGGCCCAATTCTGTCTCGAAATTTTCATCTACATTAAATATAAATTTTATTGATTAACAATCCATTTTATATAGCTATCCGTTCGTCTGATCTTATGCATGGTCTTAGAACCCGTAATAAAAATAAGATAAACACGTAGCTTTAAAATAAATCGCACTTCATTTCTATGTCTGCAAGGGTATTTCAACTTCGGCGAACACCGAAGTTAACTTCCATTTCTAAAGGATCTTTAAACACATATTGTTTTGCTCCCTGCCTGCCGCACAGGATCTCCACGAGAAGCGCGTAAGTTTTTTGCTTTGCAAAAGATATTTCTGGTATCCGCTTTTTTAACTGCATGGTTTTTTGTAATTGCTAAAAAATGCTTGCGCTTTAGAAACTGGAGAAGAGCCAGAGACTCTATGTAGATGTGCTGTCGCAACGCTTTCCCGAAAACCTCTTCCTACCCACTTATCCCAACACCTGTCCCCCCTTCCTTGCACTCTACAATATGCCACTGAAGGACACCAGTGCTTCGGGCGACGACAGCGAAGGCTCCAAGGCACTCACACCCGAGGAGGTGGTCACGAATGTGGCCACCGATATATTGGATAAGTTGCCAAAACTCTTCGATCGGGAGGCGGCCCTTTTGCGCTATCCAACACTCTATCATCAGAGCATGAATACGGTGCTGGTCCAGGAAATGGTTCGGTTCAATGTGCTGCTGAACACAATACGCACCAGTTTGATAACGCTGAAGAAGGGCATCAAGGGTAAGGCTTTAGCATATTTTAATTTTGAAATCATTTATAACAAAATATTAAATGGGAAATTAATGGCGATGCGACTGGAAGCGCGACTGTCGGTTGAGATTGCGTTTTAAAATCAGTTGAGTTTTGACAAAGTTATGGCATTTTGAAGTTTCGACCTATGCCCATACACCGATATATCGATTTTCGGGCTATAATTTTTACTTGTCTTCCGACCTCAAATTTCATTTTCAACTTTAAATGTACGATTGATTTAGGAGCAAAACTATGATCAAAAAGCCATTGCTTTTTAAAATCAGTTGAGTTTTGACGAAGTTATGGCATTTTGAAGTTTCGACCTATGCCCATATATGGCTACATCGATTTTCAGGCTATAATTTTTACTTGTCTTCCGACCTCAAATTTCGTTTTCAACTTTAAATGTACGATTGATTTAGAGGCAAAACTATGATCAAAAAGCCATTGCTTTTTAAAATCAGTTGAGTTTTGACGAAGTTATGGCATTTTGAAGTTTCGACCTATGCCCATACACCGATATATCGATTTTCGGGCTATAATTTTTACTTGTCTTCCGACCTCAAATTTCGTTTTCAACTTTAAATGTACGATTGATTTAGAGGCAAAACTATGATCAAAAAGCCATTGCTTTTTAAAATCAGTTGAGTTTTGACGAAGTTATGGCATTTTGAAGTTTCGACCTATGCCCATATAACGATACATCGATTTTCAGGCTATAATGTAAATTAGACGCCTTAGTCCTTATTTTAGTTCTAATCCCAACATGTTTTTATTGTATAAAATAAAATAGTGTTTTTGATGATTGCTCTTGATAACTAGTTAACTTTTAATTTGAAATCATTTATAACAATATATTAAATGGGAAATTATTGGCGATGCGACTGGAAGCGCGACTGTCGGTTCAGATTGGAATCGATGTCGATGTCTTCGGTTATGGGTTGCAACTCATAATCACTGATCATGCCACTTAGCTTCCTGGTTTCGAGCTTGGACTGGAAATTCATGGTTCTCCTAGATGGGTTTTGTAGCAACATGTCATCGTTCTCATCCATCAGCGTTTGTCTAGCGGCCATCTCCTTCTTCCGCTCCTCCTGCTCCTCCTCTCCATCCTCTTCCTCTGGCATATTCCAGCAGCTGCGCTCGTCATCAGCCTCATATTCGGTATTCTCCTCCTCGACCATGATCCTCTCCTCATCGCTAGCATTCGAAATGATATCGCTTAAGGCACCAATCAGTTGATCCTCCTGCCGAGTTTGCGTTTCTTGCTCACCAAAATCAATGCCAAGTGAAATGGATGGACTTGAGCGAAACGTTGAGAGATCCTCCTCCTTGCCAATGTCTCTGGTGCTTGTTATCCCAATTACTTGGTCATTATACAGTTGGTTCTCGGACGCCTGTCGGAACACTGTCAAATTGAGAAATTGTGAGCCGCCAATGATTTCCTTAGTGTCAACGTCCCGAGACATCTCATCTGTAACCAAATCTTTGGTGATATTATCGATCTGCATTTTCTTAAGCAGCGAAAGGATTTGAGTGCGCCCGTATATCGAACCTAAAGTATTGTCACCTAAAGTATTGCGTTCCCTTATCCGAAGGATCTCCGACTCGATATCATGAATCCTGTCTGTGGGCGAGATTCTCGTTTGTGAGCATGCCCAGCGTAGATCGACGGGCTCAATGACGGCTGGTTCCTCATCCATTCGCTCCATAATTTGAGCGAAAATATCATCAAAGAGCGTCACACAATTCTCATGGACAATCCGCTCCGTTGGGGTCTTCCAGCGGCGTCCTGGCACCGCCTGCCTTATCAGCTTCCTAATTATGGCCTCCGCTTCACGTTGAGGCGGCTCCTCGCTTTCGCTTTCCGTGGAGAAGAAGAACAGATCGTTATCAGTCAAGCGATCAATCATATTGCTTGTAATAACGCTGGCTATGTCGTAGGAGTCCACGCTCTCCCAAATGTGTGGAAAGAGCACATCGTCAATAATATATTTGACTGTCAGCATTTTCTCGTATTTCATGAGCAACGCATTCAAATCGGGAACGACCATGTCGTTCAGCATATTCCTTAGGGATTCATAGGTCAGTGGCGTTTGGATTAGCTTGAAGCTATCCAGCCATCGCTGAATATCCGCATCGATTTGTTTGGCCATCAACGTAACCGTTTCGGCCGCATCGCATTCGGCAATATGGGCCATGTCCGTGGTCAATATCGTATCGATATATTCGTGGGCCGTCTCGGTGTGCACCACATTGCACCGCTGGAACATTTCCTCGTAGATCAACCGCATATCGTTCTCCTTCTGGCGCAGACCCGCCTCGGCTGCCTCCCGGCGCCAACGCTCCTTTTGCGTTAAGATCGCGAAGAAGTGGAGTTTACGTTGCTCCCTGAGGCGTTCCATCTCCTCGGATAGGAATTGCATAATCCAGCCAATTGTGCTGCCCTCGTGCATATGCAATAATAGCTCCAGATCCTCACTGCGTCTTTCCTGCAACAATTCCTTGGCCAGATCTGGCTGGCGACGGCGCTGCTCTTCGTACTCGAGATGCTGCCCGAAGGCCAGCTGTTGTTGTTTGCGGAGCGAATCCTTTTCCTTTTGCTGCTGAACGGACATCTTGCGTGGATCCTGGAAGTAATCTTCAATGTTTTGCATCTCCTCATAGTTGAAGGACGGACGTTCTGCGTCTTCGGAAAGCGGTTTGGGCCGTCGCTTCAGACATTTGGGCGTTGACTTCTGTTTGGCTGCCTGCGAGCGGAGTGTCTTCAGGGATTCGTAGAGCTTCTTCAGATGCTTGTCGGAGCAGAAGTTCTGCTCGTACTCCTTCACATACTCCTTGGGCTTGGACCATTCCTTCAGCTTGGTGAACGGGCACTGCAACCTATCCATGTCCACACGCTTCTCCAGATCGTCGATGCGCATATCGAACGCCTTCCTTCCATCGCCCACAAAACTGCGTCGTGCCGGATCGACACCATGGCGTATGAGTGGTCCATAGAACTCTGAGCAGGGTGAGCCCAGGGCATACATGGGACTCTGTTTCACCCAGCGACGCGATACACCCGAGTTCTTGATCTGCAATCGTCGCATTGCCCGCTGATATTCCACCTCGTTCTTGGCCAATCCTCGCTGGCGTTTCTGTTCAATGCCCTCGCAGGCGACCTCGATGCGGGTTTTGGACTCCGCGTGCATTTGCTTCTCGCGCTTGTCAAACATTCGTATGACGATCTCCAGTCGCATCATCTGACACTCCTGTATATACTCCTCCCGCTCCATCCATTGTTCCCACTCGAATGCCTCCAATATGGGACGATATTTGCTTTTGATCGCCTTCTCGCGAGCCTCGTGCAGCTGGCGCTTGAAGCTCGTCTTTAGCGCCTGGTTGAAGGACCAACGTTTACGGGCACGCTCCAAAATTTCGACTTCATTTAGACCGGGCGGCTTGTCGCCGGGCAGCAGTGTGGCCAAATTGAACAGCTCCAGATGCTCAGCCTGCTCCTTGTCCAGAATATCGGGTAAATAGGCGACTGTCTGCGCCGATGATTCCCTGTATTTTAAGTTTGAATTATTTTATTTTTTATAAATAACTCAAGGTAAATATCTATTTAATTTAGTTAAAGCTTCAGCCAAAGAAATATTAAATAATTTTCTCTAAAACTTAAAAAATTGCAAAATTTCATTAATTAAAAATCTGTTTACTAATAATTTGTAATATTTTTTATAATGCTTCTTTAAAGCCAACTTGTACTTTGTATCCGATTTTTTGAATTTTATATCTTATCTATAACTATTGAATTAAATAATAGTGAGCTAAAAATTATAATTAAATAATAATAAGTAATACTATAATTCAATTATAAATTCAAATAATCAAGTTATTATTTGGGAATATTTATTTTTATTGTATTATTTCTTGACATACCTGTAAAGTGTCTGTGTGGTTTGATCCTTGTAGCGTCGCTTGTCCACATAGGTGGGAAAATAGTCGCACTTGGTTGTGTAATCCTTGACGCTCTGCAGCGACTCTCGCATCTTCACCTCGAACGTGTGCACATCGGTCTCCCGATCGGTGAGGAAATCAATGCCCGGCGCCTTAAACTGACACTCGCTGTCCGTGCTCGCCAACCAGCCCACTTTGCGTTCCGCCGGATTATTGGCACCTATTTTTAAGATGACCTAATTGGTTATTCTTTGCTATAAATATATAAAATATATAACTTACCGCCGGCTGCACGTGGATCGCGCGAGGGATTTGTTATCAGACACGATGTGAGTCCTGTTTGCATCCCACTTTCCTTGACCGTGGTCTGTGGCGGTCTCTGTTGTCTGCTGAAGGTCACACGCTTGGCGTGTTTTGGCTGCTGCTCCGCCAGCAGCAGCTGCTGCTCCTTGGAACTGGAGCTTTTGACGCGCTTCGCCTGCTCCCCGATGCTGGTTGAGGAGCTGTGCATTGAGGTGGCGCTGCTGTGGCGCATGCCTCGGGTCACGTAAAGGACATTCATGGTGCCCGGCTCCTGTGCAGGCATTGTTTTTTTTGTTTCACAATATTTCGAAAGAGGAAAGGAAAACTTTTGCTAATCACTTAAGTGTTGCACGTGTGCAGAACGTTGTCTAATTGAATTTATTGTTCAGCCATCGTAATTGGCAGCGTTGTTGATTATATTGACAAAGTTTTCAGCGCCTGCTATTTTCATTTAATTTTTGTTTCTTATTTGTTATATATTGTTAATAGGTCTGGTGGTCATGTCCGCTGCCGTGGAGGCGGTCTACAAATCCGTGCTGATTGCCAAGATTCCGGCTATGTGGGCCAGCAAGTCCTACCCCAGTCTGAAACCACTTGGCAGCTATGTGTCGGACTTTTTGCGACGTCTCGAATTCCTGCAGGTAAGTTTTCGCAATCGAGTAAACACTTTGTCATGGCAACCAAGGCACTGCTGTTGTTGTTGTCCTGGCAGCAGTTATGTTTACTAGGCCACTTGTCCCAGCTGTGACCCTATTTTTATACGATTTTTATACGCTGCACGCCTCAAAGAAAATGTGTTCGCTTCAAAGTTCAAAAGATTGTTTTTTAATGGCGCAATCAATAAAAATATATTATTTTTACATATTTTATTTATAGGGTATTTATCAGACAGGTACATTCACTCTCTGGCAGACCTGTCTAACCTGTTGTTATTTTATGCTTGCAGCATTGGTATGACCATGGAGCACCGTCAACCTTCTGGCTATCGGGATTCTTCTTTACACAGGCTTTTCTTACGGGTGCCCAGCAGAATTATGCGCGGAAATATGTGATTTCCATAGACCTGTTGGCCTTTGACTATGAGGTCCTGTCGCTGGAGGAGACACAAATCGCCGGCACTGCGGCGCCCGATGATGGAGTCTTCGTGTATGGCATCTTTCTGGAGGGCGCCTGCTGGGATCGCAAAAATAAATATATAATGGAATCGCGTCCACGCATATTGTTCGATACGATGCCACTGATATGGCTGAGGCCCCTCAAGCGCACCGATCTGCCCGATCGTCACAACTATTTGTGCCCACTCTACAAGACGGCAGAGCGACGTGGCATCCTTTCCACAACGGGACACAGTACCAATTTTGTTGTGGCCATGCTACTCGATTGTAATCCCAACACACCCATCTCTCATTGGATTATTCGCGGCACGGCACTTTTGTGCCAGTTGAGTTTCTAAATTTTTGCAGGTGTTTTGCAATGTTCGGTGCAATACTAGTGTACTCTATATATATATTTTCCATGTGGCATATAGTTGGCTTGTGTTGCATGTATTAGTAAATTCTCAAGTAGTTTTTATTGCTGATTTGCAGAATTTGGAATTAAATAAAATGATATAGTAAAATATGCATGGTATATGCCCTGTGTCTAGGTTAATGATAGTGTAAAGATGAATGGAAAATTCGTTGAATAAATTTTAAAATTACCAAGAAACATCTTTGAATTAATTTCGAATATTTTTAGTTGTGAAATTATTCACTTTTTAAATATTAAACAAAATCTGAGTGATTCGGTTGCCTTCAAATATACACTTTAATTATTTTGTTACAGTGTATGCACACTGTCCGTTTGCCAAAACCTTTTCAGGCATTCATCCAACTTTATAGTAAATCCTGTTCCTTTGCTGACTTCGAGACACAAATAAATGACCAAAGCAAAATATGCCTGGGATTTGAGTGAGATAGGAGTTCATGGGACGTTAATCATTTATTATCTGACATGACTGTGATTATTTTACTTTTACCAGGGTTTGCCAACCATATTTCATCTTAAGCCAAGAGGGCGGCGCCTTTTTTTATTTTCCCCATTTTCTAATTCAATTTTAAATTGTTGCACAGTTTTTGTGGGGCAACTTTCGCTCGAGGGTTGAGCCCTCTAATTTCGCATAGTAATTTATGTGCAAAGTTTTTAGATGAAGGTAGCACAGTGTGCTTTTGACGATTATACACACAACACTGGCAAACATTAATTCGAATGTCTCAAAGTTATGGCAGAAGGTAAAGTAAATCGAGCAACTACATGCTAAAATTACTTCAATTACGAGCAGTTCGCTTTCACCTTTGCTGCTTATCACGCCCATTAATTATGGCGCTCTATCACTTGAAAATGCTTTCGCTCGACTTGCCCATTAATTACCACTTTCAAAGCAAAAGGAACACCCTATTTATCAAGACCCCCCTCAGCTCCCCTCCCCATGTTGTGATGTGCCCCTTATCTGCTCGCTCAGCTGTGCGTGACCCCATCAAAGATAATGATGCTAATTAAGCAACAACATTTTCACAAACTGTTTAAAGCGATTAGATAATGTTCAAATCTGTTGATGTATGGGTAATATGTGCCACCACCTCTGTAACCCAAAATAGAAGCTGTCTTCATCTTGGATTTGGGTATACCCTGTCTGCATTTAAATATATAATGGGGTTGGTATCAAGAAGAGTTCGTGCCTGAAGTGAATCCTACAAAATTGTCTGGGTAGTCATGGATAACTGCTGATTCTTTTATCTTTCTGATTGCGTCTCACTGTAATACCTTTGATCTTAAGAACTATTCGAGCTGAAGCCTCTAAATATGTTAAGTGGATTCTCATTTGATATGAACACAAAATTAAGTCGGGTTTGAAACATCTTTCTTTTTCACAAATTAAATAAATATCATTATTTATGGCATTTTTTTGGGCATGATTATATAGTTACTTAGGCTTAAAAATTGTGTATTATTTTCGGTTTTTTTTTTCCACAAGCTATATATTATTCAAAATCATTTTGTTTTAGTTGTTGCCACATAGATACGTTCACTTCCGGCTGATTACTGATATTTAATTAATTTATAAATTTAATTGTATTATGAAGAAGAAGAAAAAGCTAAATATGATTAATTTTGCTTTACAAGTTTGCAAAAATTATAATCAGTTAATTGATGCAGACAATATTGTATACAAGATATATTATTACATTTTATATTTTTATATTCGTACACATTTTATGTTCATGGTTAAAGGTTTTTGTTGATATATAGAGATTTCCGCATGTCAGCAGTAAATATAGGTAAACCAGGTTATACATTATTCATCATCTGTTTAAGGAGGTAGCTAATATGCCAGCTGCTCTCGCCACGTGTTCGTTGCTTGTGTTTTGTGAGTGTTGAACACTGTTTTGTTGTTGCTGCTCGTTTTATTTTGCATTCTGGGAAATAATAATGCGTATTTATGAGCAAACAACGAAATTATATTTACTTGCGACGCTCCGCCAATATTTGCATGCAATTAATTTTCCACTCCCCAGCGACAGCAATAGCAACAACAGCAACACTGTCAAAGAATCAAACGAAGCGGAACGCCAGCATCCGCATCCGCATCCGTATCTGAAAAACCAAAACCAAACTCTCTGCCAGTTACAATCTATCGCGGACACCCACAAGCCCCAACTTTTAGAGACGTTCAATTCCCCCAAAACACAATTTATTCCAGAAAGTATTCCGAACGAAGGAATCGAAGAGAAATCGTTGTTGCTGTTGTTGTTGTTGTTGTTGTTTGGGTTTTTGTTGTATCTGCTGATGCTGATGATGGCGCTGAAAACGCTGTTCAAACTTTGCCATTTCTGGCCCGCCTCTGGCTCTGGTCGCGTCACGCCCCGTCTCCGGCCATCATCTTGTACGGCTCTGTCCAAGCAAGATTTTCTTTCGAAACTTCGTTTTTTAATTAAATTTTCAAGCGTAAGACAAATAAAATGTGCAAAGTCCTGCATATAGATTGGTCAAATATTAAGCTGCGCTTCCAATACCCCCCCTAGACAAAGATGAAGCTATTAAACTAGCTCCACATTTCAGCTCATTTCCTTTAATAGTCCTCCGATTCACACATTTTCAGTATTAGAATTGGCCTGCGTGATTATTTCATATGTTATCAGATATATATTTAAGGCAGGCACTTACATTAATTTATCGCTTTTCGACGTTACACAGACATCTCGTAAAGCCCATTTCAATGGGTTTGGGTTATGCCCAAAATAAATTAATGTTCTAAAAACACAAAAACAAGAATTGTAAATCAATATTTATGTGTATTGTTTGCGAGAGGTGTTTTCACATTTAAGCGAAGCCTGCAACACCTCGAGGCTGGTAGCAATGATACATATATATTAAATTATATATATATATATATATATATATATATATATATACATATATGTCAGCTTTTATATATATATATATATATATATATATACATATATGTCAGCTTTTATGTGAGCTACTTCTTAACATCCAAATTCATATTTTGCTTTTTACAACCCTGCTAATTGTTGTTAAGTTTATTTTTACTATTAAATTTATTTGGTTTTTTCATTTTATGGTGTAGAAATGAAGTTTATTTAACCGCAATTTGATTACTTTTATTTACAGCTTAAATGCTTGCAGCTATTTTTTTTTTTTTAACTTTTCCAAGAGTATTTAATCTTCGTCACCCAGTTTTTTTTTTTTTAGGATTCGACTTTTCTTTTTTTCGGCCATTGGCTTTGTGAAGCTTTTTTTCGCGCTTATATCGTTAAATTTATGACATGAAATGTTTGGGCATTACTTTTGGAGCAAGGGGTTCGGGGAAGACGGGGAGGGTTACGGGGTTTTGGCTCTTTTTATCTGCAACCACGTTTCAGGCAAAGGTATGCCAGCGTTGGCTGTGCTCGTTAGGCGTAGCATAAACATAAAAAATATGTTTATATACATATATATGTATCTGTATGACAATTTGTAGATTTATGCGCAGGAATTTACATTTTTTATGTGAATTGTTGCCGTTGCTTAGTCATAGTTAAGTTTTGGGCTGGAAATGTAGCTTTAGAGATTTGTATTCGCATATTGAACGCATACATTTTGGGTGCCTGCCCATTTATCAACTCTTGGGCAAAACACAAAATTGCACTTATGCAGCCAGCAGCCAGCAGCAATCTGAGTGAACCATGAAACCAAGCAGCCAATCAGCCAAGCAGCCAAGCAACCATAACCAAAAAGCCCAGTCAAGTGCATGTGGTCTATACAAAAAGCCAGTTTCACATACATACACAGACACATACATATAAGCATATTCAGGACGCATCTGTGTGTGTGTGTTTCGTCCTGCGTCCCTGCGATAGCTACAACCGCATAAATTGCTTTAGCACCAATGGGATTTGTGTCAAAATCAGACCAAAAGAAAAAAGAAAAGAAACCGAAATGAACCAAAGCCAACTCAAAGACAAGACGCGTCCGGTCCAAAGAAGCAATCTTGTCTGCCATTTAAATGATAAATTTAAGTTACCCTAGCTGCCACTCTAAGCATTGTTGAAGGCTCGTATTTTAGCTTGCTTAACTTTCGAATTTTGATGGCTTCGAAATGATTTATATTTAAGCTTCGCATATCCTGTGCCCTTTCCCTAGTTTCCTTTTTGATTTATTTTATGAACATTCCTTAAATAGTTTTTGTGGTCCTTTAATGGCTTTTTCTTAATGACAGAGAATTACATAATTTCCCAATTATTCATTTATCTCATTAACTTACTTTGTATACTCTCCATTTTTACAATTCTAAAAGTTATCGTTGCACATTTTTCATATGATCAAAGTGAAGCTTCTTCCTTAATTTGCTGGTCTTTTGTTTGTTTCAAGTTGACTTTGCTGAGGATCATAAAAAGTTTCTGGTCTTTTGCTATGTGTTGAGTATTTTGGAAAGCAAAGTGCTAGACAAATTTAACATACACTTTGCAACTATACGAAAATCAAGAGAAGAATGCGAAAAGTTTTGCCTTAATTTTGAGCATTCGCTCTTAGAGTTAGAGCTAAAAGTTTTCCTACTTGGTTAAGCTGCTGGCAACGGCGAATCCACACACAAAACAACCCACGCATGTGTGAATCTGTGTGCGTGTGTGTGTTTGTATGTGTGTGTGTGTGTGTGTGCGTATTTTGCCATATTACTCGTATGCTGTAGCAAATCAGCTTACAACTTAAATTGAGGCACTTTCGTTTAGCTTCTCTTTGCATGTTCGTGCTTTTTGCGCACTTCCTTGAGAGCCTTGAGCGTCAGCAGGATACGAGTATCTAAACAAAATCTGTGTATGGGTTGAGTGTGTGGGTGGGTGGTGTGTGTGGGGTTGTGTGTGTGGGTGTGTGTGGCACAGGACGTTGGTTAGCGGGTAGATAAAGCAAAAGGAAAACCAGCCTCTGGCACAATTTAGTTCCTGCGGGATGTGACGAAGTTGTTGTTCTTGTTCTCTTGCTCTATTTACCAGCCTATATATTTGACAGACTGTGTCTGTGGGTGTGTGTGTGGTTGTGCGTGTGGGCTTGTGTGTGGGTGTGTGTGCTGGTGAGCATTAGAAATAAATCAAGGGATTTTTGGGATTTCGTCTTTTTTCTTAGCCTCGTTTCTTTCTTATTCTTTATATATGTAATACCCAGTGTGTGATTAGGATAAGGTATCTTGGAGCGAACCCAATTAGAGTTTATATATATTATTATCATCTATATAATAATCATCTACCCTATATGTATATTTTAAGTTTATATAATTTTAAATATATTCAGTCTGTAAATGACGAATATTTATATCACGCTTTTATAGCTTTCTGATCTCATAAACCCTTAGCACAAGTCCGTAATGCTGGATCTGCTTTCTTATGTACAGGATATCTTTGAGATGGATACTCTCAACTTGTTCTTAACTTTTCTTGGTTTGGGTTTCTTGTCTGCACATGTGCCTGGAGACTCTATCTCTCTCTCTTTCTCGCTCTCTCTCTCTCTCTCTATAAACCCCCTCCGATTTATGTGGGCATTAGTTTGGAAAATTGTTTAGTCCACCGCAAACCAAACCCCAACAACAAGTTGTCGTTGCAGGGAAAATCAACTCACAAACTCAAATAGAAATGGAAACTTTTAGGACCATGCAATTATGAGCATTTTTGTCGCAAGTACATACATATGTACATATAAAGAAATTGTTGAGAAATTTAAGGTTATTTATGTTGAAATTGAGCAATTTGGTTTAATTGAATTGTAGTGTTTGTTTGTGGCGCTTTCACGTGCTCTTGACACTAATTAAAGACCACAAATTTCAGCACTGTCGAGTGGCAATCAGCCAGAAAGGCGAATTTCTGTGCATAATTGATAATACGCTTGGGTTGACTCTGTAACTGACTGTGGTGTGTGTGTGTTGTGTGTGTGTTAGAGTGTGTGTGAGTGTGCGTCTGTGTGTGTGCACGTATGTGTGTGTGTGTTCGAGTGTGCATGGCCTCTAATTAGGAATGTGGAAGGCAGACACTGACACTGCGAATGCTTTTGATGTCCTGGCACAAGGAGCTTTGTATTGGGGAATGTGTATTTTGTCCCTTGGTATTTGTGGTTAATTAAATGTAATGACATATTAGCACAATAATTTCAAAAATTATTCATCATGTGTGTGCGTGTGTGTGTATTTAGAATGTAATTATAACGTCATTTGGTGAAAATGTTGCAGTTTCCATTACACCCCATCAAGTGCAAATGAAGAAGAAAATTGCATTTACATTGTAATAAACTGCCAACATTAATAATTGTGGCAAAATCTTATTTCCAGGTTTCGCTTTGTGCAACAACAATTGCCATTTATAACAGCTACGAATGCTACAGTCGAGAGAGCTCGACTAGGACATACCCAAGTCCTGCCATTTATAAGATCTTCACGTCACAAAAATGAAATTAACTTGATCTGCTTATGCTATACGAATATCTGCATTCCATTTATAAGGTCTGTACCTGTTATGTTCTCTGAGAACTTTTCATTCATCCCGACAGTCAGACGAATATGGCTAAATCGACGTGTCTCTTGATGCTGATCTAGAATATGTATATATCCTTTGATACCTTAAATATATACCTTCTTTCTTTTGCCTGTTACAGAATTTTGCATAACTTAATCATACCCCTTTCAGCCATTTTCAATGGGCTCAGGGCATATTTAAATATGTATATCACGATATTCATATAAACAAATGCAAATTGACTTGCGGCTTATTTTGACTACTAATTTGAATTCTTGATTATTGAAATTGGAATGCAGCTCATGTAAGTGGCATGTAAATTAATTTGCTGATAATTGGAAATAAGGAAATGTATTATTTTGATGATATCTGAATTGTATTATTTTATCATGTGAAAAGCAGCGTTAAATATAAAATGTGGAAATATATGTGTAATGTATAAATAAATATGCTTTTCATGTGTTAATATATCATATATAGCATGCGAGAAGTTAATAGGATTTATATCTGAATGCATTTGAATTTTAATGCTTAAACGAATTGAATAATATTAAGTGAGTGTATTCAAAATTAAAATCAAATTCGAACACAAATTGTGCAATTGTTTGCCTGTCACTCAGCTAAACTATATCGTGAAATCAAATCAAATGCCAGTCGACAGAGTCTGACATTTAATTAAATAAGAGTTCGGACAAATCAAAAAGGAAAAAAAGAAAAAAAGGAAAAGGGCACCCAACATGACCAATAACTTTGTACCTATGGTCGCAATATTGCTGTTGCTCGATGCTGGTCTTCTGCTTGATATTCGTTTACTTTTTACAACCCAGCTGTGGGTATATATGTTTTATCACGGACTGTGTAAGGGGTGTGGCTCTGAATTCACTTGCAAAGCCATAAAATATGCACATATATTATTACTCTATTGCGGTTCGGATTTAAGAATAAAAATCAACGATTTTTAAGCAACGCTTTAGCTGGAGTAAAAAGATCAATAAACCTAAAAGGATTTTTATAGTTTGAACCAAAACTGTTTAAAAAAACATATTTTCAAAATTAATTTTTAGTTTACATAGTATATATAAGCATACATAAATAAAATGGAAGTTTAAGAAAAATCCCATTATAAAATACGATTTTTGTTCATATTATACCATTCAATAAAAGTTTAACAAAGTTTAAAATAATAAATAAATATAATTTTATATTGGATACATTCTATATGTTGGCATATCAAACTAAAAGGCAAGTTTAAAAATAATTCCATTATAATGCTGCATTTCTAGTGTATTTAGGCTTCGATGTGCTGCAGCTAAATCAGTTCTTGATGATTTTGCTTGAACTTTTTTCATTTATTTGCGATGCTGGTCACAGCTGGCTGAACGCGCACTTTCCTTTGCTTCGTTTTTTTTTTTTGTTTGCCATTTGCCTTCTCGCACTTTGCGACAGCTCATAAAATGTGAGCGACACGCATTAAAAGTGTATACGTGTGTGTGCGAGTGTGTGTGTGTGTGTGCTGCCTGTGACACTGAAGAATGGCCTGTGGGTGCGGCTGCTCCTGCTCCTTCTCCTTCTCCTGCTCCTGCTCCTCCTCCCTCTTACGAGGCAATATTATGATGAACATGAAGGGGAGGAACAGCAATATGAAAATGAGGCAAAATGCACGAAGACGCGATTTTTGCTGCCGCCAGGCAAAAAGGTCCTGCATACTTGGATAAAAAAAATAAAAAAAAAAGCGGAAAAATGTATATTTCCTAATAAGCAGAAAGCTTTGAGATGCCTGGCGGCGAATTTGTGACCATGTGCTCGCCCCGTATAATAAAAGCGGATTGGCATGCACTAAATAGCCCAGGCATTTACTTAATTGACATCTGTGCAGAGGCATCATTAAATATTTGCTTATTTATTCGAATTACGCAGCAAAATTCAACATTCGATTTGACGACAGGTTGCCGCTCGCAATTGCAAATACTTTGACATTCATCTGACGTGTGCAAAAACCCAATTTGAATTTTCAATTCCGCACCAAAAAAGACGACTTGTGATGTAGTCGTAAAAATAAATATATGCACGAGTATTGCTCGGAATATGAAAATGAGATTAGGCTTAGGGGAATATGCAAAAAATAAAAAAAATACATATATCATGTTAAAAGCAAGAAAAAGGGTTAAAAGAAATTGAAATCGCTTAAGGTAGATACCTAGTAGATTTCTACACTCAGCGAAATGCAAATAAATGCCAGAGCTTTCTTCCTAATAAAATATGCATTACTAAAGTACAGGTTCATCAAAAATAATGCATAATATGGGCTTAAAAAATTAATAATGCTGCCGATTCAACAAAAAGTGTTCATTTAAAAACAAATTTTTTAAAATTGAATGTGGCATTTTTTCTTAATGATAAAATGTGATTCTAAGCAATGGAAACAGAAAGAACATTTTCCAATTTTATAAAGAAAACACAGATGTCATTAATTGAATTTCGCGGAGTGTAAATAAAATATACGTTTACTGTGCATTACTTTTTTTTACATCTTTGTGAAACCCACCTTAACCCATTTTGGTCGCCTCGGGGTATAATAATAGCAATAAAATTGTGTGAGTATTTACAAAATAAAACAGAAATTCGCCAATTTTATATTTAAATAAATTGAATCGAATTTTTTGTTCGCAACCTCCAACTGTGCGTACTTTACGGCATATTAATTATGCGGACATTTTTAAACATGCTTTAGGCTATTCAATTTCACCTTCTTTTTCCCGTGCACTGTTGCTGGCTGCCATTTTGTGTGCAATTAAATTGCGTAAGCTCTTATTGCTCCCGGGCGTAAATGGTATTTATATATGTATATATATATATACACATATGTGTGTGTGTGTTTGTGTGTGCATTATCATTCACTTTTTGTTATGTTATCCTTTTTGTTTTTTTATTCTTGTTTGGTTGCATTGAGCGTTTTTAAATTTAATTGGTTTTACTTCTGTTTTTTTTTTGGTGTAACGAGCCAGTTGCTAGGCAACCATTAATGCAATGCGGTTGCATACTTTTTACGCGCACTGTAATTGCGCGCCCGCATTTATACGTTTGCGTATTTATTTAAAATGAAGTGTTGCTTCATTAAATATGCAAATTATTACCATTTGGTTTTATGCAATATTCATATTATGCATAAACTCAAAAACAACGCAAGCGAATATGTTTGTGAAATATTTGCAACTTCCCCTTCAAATGAAATGCGCTTAGATAAGCAGAAGGAAATTAAAAATAATTTGCAAATTGTATTCATTAGCAAGTGATTTCAAATGCAATTCGTGCTCGTCAGGAACACTCGCAGGAAATTTACAAAAAATACCTTTAAGTATTACCAAAACTAATAATAATTTTACTCAACTTTATCTGCGTATTGTAAACGAGAAATTACATTTAATTTTGAAGTCTTTAACTCTGAAATTGACGTTCTCATTCAGATGGACAGAAGAGCATGGCTAAATCGAATCGACTGTTAATATTTTAAAGGGTAAGAGATGCTTTCTTCTGCCTCTTATATTCTTCAATACACACGTTTTAGCCATGTTTAATTACAAATTTAAGAAAAAAAAAACTAGTATTATTTAAAAGTTGTGCCATGCATCTAAAATATAGAATTTGTATTTGAAGAACATTAACCCAGTATTAAGCTTGTGCCACAAATTATACGCTACACAAAATTTGAAAAATATGCAAATGCAAAAGATATTTCTGCATAAATTGTTGTTCAAAGTTGTATTTGAAGCAGCTTTGTGATGTTAATTTTAGTGGAATATGTATATTTGAGAATGCTGCTGGCCATTTTGTGCAGTAATAATCAAATACGGCGATGACTCATATATGGCAGACGGGAAGGGACAGATAGATCGAAAGTGAGACGAAAAGAGGTAGAGTGCTGGCCATAAACATAAAAGGAATTGGCTTAAGGGCTTCGGGCTGCCATTGGAAGTGAAGCCATGTGAAGCCAATTTATTTGCATTCTGTTCTGTTTCTGTGCTCTGTAGTTACGGCAACATTTTTATGAAGCGCGAAGCATTAAAAATCATATAAAATTTCCCTTTTGACAAAGCACAAAGGGCAGACGAAGCTCTGGCCCACAAAAAAAAAATACTGAAAACCGAAAACCGTATTCGTCCGCACTATTAAGGCTCTGGGCTATGCTAGTGAGAGTCTGTCTGTCTGCCTGTCTGTCTGTCTGTCTGTCTGTCTGTCTGACTGCCCTTGCCTTCCTGGTTCGCACAGCTGCCATTTGGTGCACTGAGACCAGCCAGGCATCATCATCAAATGCAGCACATGCCGGGCCAGTAGACAGTAGTCGAGTAGTCGCGTAGTCACCCTTCCATTCCATCCATCCCGTCCATACATCCATTCTATCCATTCACCCACCGTTCCACCCATTCGACCAACAACAACCTTTAGCCTGTTCCAGCGACCCTCAACCCATCAACCCCCTAAGCGTGGACAACCCCCGCGCTGTGCGCTGATTATAAAATGCAAAACTAGCTTTTCCCAAAAAACTTGTTTTTTATGTTTACATTAAATTTATTTTCCAGCTCTTCATCTCACTCTCTTTAAGCGCCTCAAATATCTTCATGCATAGAGATAATACTACGAGGGGAAAGGTTTCGACTCTTTTATTTTTCCTGAGTTGGGCACCCTTTAAAATCCTTTTTGTTGTAGCTGATAAAATGTATGTTGTTGTTGTTGTTGTTGATGTTGTTGTTGTTATTGTTGTTGATGTTGCTGATGTTGCCATGGTAGCTGTATTTCATGTGTTCAAGTTGCTGGCGCAGTGATGTTGCTGCAAATAATATGCTGCCTGCTGCTATGTAATTTGCCTTTTGTGGCAGTGATTCGGTTGCGGCAGTGCACAGTGTAACGAAATCTGATTTATTTTGCGATTATAATTGGAGAATTTGATTGGAAACAATAATCTTAAGTCGATTCAAAATAATCGTTAAACTTGAACTATTTAATCATTATTATGACAAGCAGAAAGAACGAAAGTAACGAAAGCAGTTTCACTTTTAGGAAAATTTAAAAATAAATTGCTATTTCATGAGAAAACTAATTCTGTGTGCTTAAATTTAAAGAAATTTTGATTTTTTAAAGAGTAAAAGTAATTTTAAAAAATAATTTTATTAAATATAAAGGCATTGCAAATTAAGCTTATTTTTTTTTTTATCAGAAAAGGTTTAGTCTCATAAGATTTGTAATCCGTAAAAACACCTGGATTCATGAATATTTATTTTGGTAAAAGTAAAAAATAATTTTCCAACTAATAAATGTATTTTTTAAATAAAAAATATTTTTACTTAATAAGTATTTAAAGTGCGAAAGTTTCTTATAAAGAAAATGCCGAGTTTTTATTATTCCTGTAAAAAACTCAACTCCGGACAAATTTAATATTAAACAATTTGTAATTTATATTTACGCCGTATTGTGTGTCACAGTGAATTGCAATCGAGACTGTAAAGCTAATTAAATTCAGTCCATCGTTGGTTATGCATCGCTTGTCGTTTCGAATTTCTTCTAGTTGCGCTATTCAATATATATATAATTATGGTTAGTTGATATTAGAGTGGACGGTTGATGCTGTCCGTGTGGGTTTCATCTGCAGCTGCACAGACACACACACACACAGACACACTCACACACACGCACACATTGTATGCCACCCACCCATCCACGCAAAAACCATTCAGGTTTCTCTCTATAAAGTGGCTGAAGCAACTGCTGTGCTGCTATGTCATGGGTTTCGCCACACAAAAAAAAGTTCTTCTCGTATGAAAGCTTACACACACGCACACGCACACACACACACACACACACACGTGCAGAGGTCGTGGCCCTGGACCGAGGTGCTGTGCCCGCCCCCTTCCCACCACTGTCACTCCCTGATCCCCGGCTCCCTTCCGTAATCAGGTTGGTGCACGAAGTCGACGTTTACTTTTTGACTGCCAGAGGCAATTGCTTTATTAAGAGTTTCTGCTCTACTTGATACGAGTACAGCGACGACTTACCCACCTCCCCCTCCCCTACCTTCCCTTAAAAATGTTTGCACCCTGCAAATGTGTGTGTGTTTTCGTGTGTGTTGGTGAATGTGTGTTTTCGTGTGTGTGCAATGCTAAAGCTTAATCTTACTTAGTTAACTTTAAATTAAATCTTGATATTCACATATCGTTGACTCAGGCCTCTGCGCTGCTGACCTCTCCTTGAACCCCTGCCCTGCCTCCGCTCTTGGCCGTTGTCTCGCCACGTTGCAAAATGGGCGTGGCAGCAGGGGGTGGGGGGGGCGGACGGGGTTGGCGTTGTTTTAATGTGCTGGCGTATTGCGTTGGTCTGTGTGTGTGTTTGTGTGTGTGATGCCAATTTTAATGCGGTTCCCGTGCACAACATTCTACACACACACACGCAAACACACAGACACACACACAGACACACATACACACACACATTACATACACTGTGGCACACAATGAGGGTGGGAAGGCAACTTATGTTTTCGCCATCATGCAGACGATTTCATATTTTTATTTTAATTTCACACAATACATGTGTGCAATTGTGTGTGTGTATGTGTGTGTGTGTAAGTGTGTGTGTGCCATAGAAATTTTATTTTAATATTTTTTTAATGAGCATGCTAAAAATTTAATACATTTTCGGTATATGTATGTTTGTGGCTGCAGTACTCTTTTTGTTATACCCTAAAAATTACTAAAAAAAGGGTATGAGGAAGTTGTGGAGAATTAAGTAACGAATTATCTATCTGTCTGTCTGTATACGTATACCGATATACAACTATATACATATACAGCTAGAGATTTTGGATAACGATAACATTCTTAAAGATCGATACAAATCGATTCCTGACTGTAATAAAATTCAACATTCTAATATTATATAAAAATAGAAGAACATTTTTTATTCATATTTAGCAAATTATATTCACAGGGTATCTCCTAGTCGAGCTCTCTGGACTAAGCTTTCTTGGTCGCTTTGTTGTTTTATGCTGTTGTTTCAATTCCTGTTGCTGTTGGCTTCACTGGCAATTCTCGCTCTTTTTTATTATAAATTTCTCGTTTTTGGTTTATTTTTTGATGTATTTAATTTTTATTTTGTAAATTTTTTATTACATGCCACTCGCCGTTATCGCATGTGGGTTTAACTGTTGAGGTTTCTGCGGGCTCTTTCGTTTAATGCAAAGTTTGCCCAGCAATTTCCATCGTTGTACAGTTTGGCATCTGGGCTATTTAAAGCGAACATTTCACACATTGCATATGTGATGTATACTTTCATGATGTATACTTTAGATTTAATTTAACGGTTACCAGAGAATGTATTAAAATATTTGCTGTGAAGGGGGTGGGTTAGAAAATGTGAGGGTGGTATCTGTGTGGGTTGTGGCAAAGGGAAAAATATTGCAATTTCCAAATGAAAGAAAGCAGATATTAATTAGAGTTGGATTATTCTCGTTGCTTTCATTGCTGAATCCATCTCTCTTTTAATGGTATATTTTTCTGATTAAATATGCCTATGGGATGATTAAAATCTACAGATACAAGACTTAAGTGTCAAATGTAGATTAAATAATAGAGAGAGAGTGAGAATGAGTGACAGGTATAGAGAGAGGCAGAAAATGGACTCATGTTAGTGATTTTATGGCAAGCATAATAACAATTATATGTATTGAGTTTGAATTTGGATAACTTTGTTAACCAACAAGTTTTTCAAACAATATCTTATGATTTGTGATTTTCGAATTTTCAACTGTTGCTGTTACTCTTTCCTCCATCAGCACATTATCTCACTAGGCTAGAAAATCATTCATATCCTAATTGTATACTCTCACTTATCTAACTGTCCCTCATATTTATTTACACATTTTAAATGTTGTTTTATAAACAAGTCTATTATTGGCATAATTCTCCAGATTGCATCACTTTATTTTTGTACATTTTCGCAAAAATAATTTCCGTTGGCAAATATCGTTTGAATCAACGATTGCTAAAAGCAATATAAAACGGAATTTGTGGTTTTTGTGACACATTTGTATAAATGTATTTCAGTTGGTTTAAAATTTCCGTTCAACATATGTATATTCAATGAACACATTTTATTTTATTTGATTTTCAGTAAATTATTGGGTAATTCAGAACGGTTAAATTTGCTTGCAAATTAAATATATAGCAACTTTGATGTGGTCAAAAGCCACAGGAGTTTTCCGTTAAGGAAAATGCATGCATTTCTGAAAACTGCTGTTGAGTTGCGTAAACTTTTCAATTAGTTTCCAGTCTGACTGAAGCACAAGAAATACCTTGCTGAAAATTAATTAAAATCCGCAAACATTACGTACATATATTATTTTACTCTGCACTCGTGAATATTGTGGGAGAGGATATATTAAACTTGTTCAAATATCTGCACATATCTGAACATAACAGAATCTATTTTTGGGTGGCGAAAAAAAATTGGGTCTATTCATTATAGCTTTTTAGAAACATTTAAGTTTTTTTTACACCATTTTTTGCTGTCTTATATCACTATGGACATCTCACTGTTTACCACCACCAATCGATAATTATCGATTACTAATCCCGGTTGAATTTGAAGCAACCCAATGACTAAAGATAGAACAAAATAGATTAGTGTTTGGTATACCAATCGCAAACTTAGTTTACTATGAACATAACCTATTTCTTTCCAATCGATATTTATCGATTTCCAAACCTCATTTACTTTTGAGGCACAATTTAATTCAATCTCTGTAAGTGCCATTGATGACGGAACTCGGCACAGACCTCTGTCATTTATATAATTTTAGTTCAATTAACAAAAGGCTTTGTATTTATTTGTGCGTCTATAAATTATGTTTGTATTGTATTGTATAAATGGCGACAAGGACAAGAGGAACACATACAATGTGCACAATGTGTATCGGTGGCAGTCTTAAGAGTTTGACAGCTGCGTTGTTTACTCCCACTTAATGCGGATCGCATCTAACACATGCATTACAGTAAGCCCATTTAATTGACACGTCGATAAGATGGAAAATGAAGCGAGGCGCAACTGATACGATGTCAACCTATACACACACTGCTATAACTTATACAGTGGATAGATTGGTATAAGACTGCTTTTGTTAGCCGTTTCAGCAGCCGTCTCTGCCAGCAATGGCAACAAATTTGCTGGTAACAATTTGAAGCGCTTTCATTTGTTGGCGCCTTTGATGCTGTCTGGAATGGAAAGCAAAGGCAAAAGCAAAACGGAAAAGCAAAGCAAAGCTAGCAAAAAATAGAAGGAAAAAAATGAAACTTGGCAACTAATAGTATAAAACGTAATACGAATCGGAATCGGATTCGGAATGGTGCTGGGAATAGAAATGACAACAGGAGGAAGACCATGTCGAGTGGGTGTGTAATTTCTTGTAAAGTGCTCAATGAATCGAAATTAATTAGTAAAGGAAGCACAAGCTGAAACGAAAGCGAAAACCCAGAGAAAACGAGAGATGGAGCAATAGGGAGAGAGAGAGAGAGAAACCAGCTAAGCAAAGCAAAAAGCAGCTTCCAAGCAATTTGTAACCTAAAGGAAACAAAGTTGAAGAAAATAACGATGGCAACATAAAAATGGAAAAACAACAGCTAACGGCTAAATTAGGCACGCCGAAGACTAAATATTCTTGCAAAATGGATTTAAACTATTCTCAAATAAATTTCACTTTAAAGTTCAGATAAACGACTTTTCTGTGAGAAGCAGTCGAATGCTCAAACTAATTTGTTAAAAGTTTGGTTTGAATATCTTGGTAAATATGGGTTTTTCATAAAAGTAAATATTTTTCGAAAGATGGTTAATAACTATGGAATTTAGTAGTCCGATCATAATATAAATTTCATTATATTAATGCATATTAATTTTTAGTTAAATACGTTTTTTGTGTAAATTTGGTTTGGATATCTTGTTAAACACAGCATTTTTATATACCAGATGGAAACAAACAGACAGACGGACATGGCTATATTGACTTCTTTATTAATGCTGAAAGAGTATATATAATTTATGGAGTCATAGACGCCTTCTTCAGTGCGTTACATGCCTCACAACGTAGCTCTGGTAACCCCTGCAAAGGTATAAAAAATGGGAAAGAAAATTAAGATTTCCGTTTGCCCTTATAACCATTGCTATTATTTTTCCTTTTTTGGCGTCCTTTCTTCTGGATGTGGTGGGAGGCGTGGGCAGGGTTGGGTGGCTGAACAATTTTACACATTGCCCACGCTTTGAAGTGTGGAAATTTAATTAAATTCAGCTGGCACAGTAGAAAAAATCCTGATGAAATAAACTAGGCGACAACACACAATTTTTGCTGAAGGGCGACATTTTTGTCGTTTGTCCTGGAAATTCGCACTTAATTAGAATTGCGATTATGGGGTCCTGGATCTGTGAGGCTTTGTGCCGCGCACTTCTTTAAGTAGTTGCCACATTTTTCGTAGCTTAATTAAATTGCTGCTGCAGCAGCTTATTTTACTTTTTTTTTGCTAAAATACTCCGCCATTTCTGGCTTAGCCGTATAAATTTCACATTTAATGGGACTTAAGAAAGCGCAATTGCGATAGCTTGGAATTTGAAACACCTACAATATTTGCAAAGTGTAGTTCCACAAAACACATTTTCATTCGCAAATTAAATACAAATATAAATTTTAATTAGCAAGCATTTTAATTGCTTTTGTCTTGCTAATAAAATAATTGAATTCTATGCAATTAATTAGACAAATTTTATGCATATTTCTGCATCGACTCTTTGCAGCCACTCGTTAAAATAAGTTTGAAATGCAGAAAAAAAACCAAAAAAAATCTAAAAATGGAGTTAGTAGAAGTTAGCAATAAGTCGCATTATATATTTTGGTTGAAACAAAGAAAGTGCTTAAGCCGACGACAAAAACAGCCACTTAGCATCGTCAAGCTAATACGTTTTGAGTAGTTGCCCAGGTAGCCATTAGCCAAAATAGAATGAAAGCAGCAGCTAAGCCAGTAAACTACAAACATTGTAAAAAAGTAAAGCTGAAAAACTTTTAGCAGATTTCGTCTGCATTTATGTTTCAGCCAACTAATGGCTGCTTGAGACGAGAAAAGCAATGAGATAAACTAAGGCAAAAAACAAAAAACAAAAATAAAATCTAAAAGCAAGTCTCAGCTTTGCACAGAACCTGAAAGTTTTCGCACAAAAATAATTGCGTCTGCTCCGCACTAATAGACATGCCCATAGACGAATACCAAAAAAAAAGAAAAAAAAAATGAAAAGAAATAAAATCCAAACTAACAACTAAAAGTGTTGTTAAATGTTGTTGTTGTATTTTGTGGCTGTGTCTTGGCAACTACATTTGCGGGCACTGTGGCATATGCGCTTTGAATTATTTATTACAGCATCAGGAGCAGCAGCAGCAGCAGCAGCAGCATCAGGAGCAGCAGCAGCAGCAGCAGCAGCAGCAGCAGCAGCGACTAAGTAATTATGTGTAACGTGGCGTATGCGCCATATTTGAAAGCAAGTAGAAAATTAATTAGTTTTGCAGCAGTTGAAACAGCAGCAGTGGGGCAATCTTTTGTGTGTGTCTATGTGGTTAACAAGTAAAGCTGATAATGAATCGATTTCTTTGACAACAGTGGCAGCAACAGCAGCAGCAGCAGGTGCACGCTCCTTAGCCAAACTAAGCTGATTTCACTGTCGGTTGGCCAGCTCCAGGATGGCAAACAAAACCATCAATGCCAAAATAACTAACTCAAGTTGTTGCTGTCTCTGCTAGGGTCTAACAGCAGGATAAACGCGAAATCGAATGTCATTAAAATAAAGACAAGACCAGGCAGATGAGAGAGAGAGAGAGAGAGAGAGAGAGGAGAGTCGGTTTTGCGCCGAGTCATTGAAGATGCTTCACAGCGATGGCTAAGCATCATGTTGAGAGCTCATTAAAACGAATACGAATTTAATGGTACTTAAAGCGGAAATTGCCTGGGAAGTTTCCGCTATGCCAAGCACACAGCAACAACAAAAATACAAAAACCAACAGCAACAATAACAACAACAACAGCAACAACAGCAATAAGTGGAAGCAAAGCAAGTCAAGCCAAGATCGAACGCTCGTTGCAAAGCTTTCACGACCTGCAAAACTATTAGTGGCACCAACAGCAGTTTGCCATTTCACACACACACACTCACACACACACACACACACACACACATTGGCAACAGCTCTTATATATATGTATGGGCGTATTCAGTTTTTCCGCTTTCCTTTAACGTTGGTTGCTGTGCGCCAAATGAAGCCAACGCCGTTGCACACCGGTGCAAAGCTGATGCATGCAACAAATTAACAAAAACAAAAACGTGCATGTGCAGAAAAAATGTGGTAAGCACCAAAAAATAACAATACAAGCTGGGACTGACTGCGAGAATGCGAATATTAAGTGCCCTAATTTAATAGTTCGCGGTCATTTACATTGCAAAGATTAAAAGGTAATTTCTGAAATATTTGCAAAATGAAAAACGTATATATATATATTAAATTATACAGATTCTTAACTGCTTTTTTCTTTGTAATTATTATTATATTATAAATATCATACTTAATTAAAATTTTAACATGATAAAATCAGGCTGATTTAATTTGGACAACATCATTGTCAGATATTTGTAAAAATACAGATTTAGTTATGCAGGAGATAATATTTCCATACCTCTTTTCTGAGCAAACTCAAATTAAAGAGTATTTAAAATCGCATTTGCGGATAGCTGTTGTTGGAGCAGTGCTAAGCAACCGAGTGAAAGAGCGACAACTGTAACTGTGCCGTGTGCTGAGTATGCGAAAAAGTGCGACGCCATTTTGAGACGACGCACAAAAGTATGCTATAATTGAATGTTTGTTTGTGCGTCATGCAACGCAGGTGTCTACACCCACTACACTGTTAACTGTGTGTGTGCGTGAGTGTGTGTGAGAGTGTGTGTGTGGTTACATTTAGATGAGTGTGCGAAATGCTGGCAAATGTGGCTGCACATATGCATGTCAGCAGACCATAATAATGCCAATACCATTCTCAGTGCTTTGAGTTGTCAATTTCAGCTTTTTGCCAGCAATACACACACATAGAGAAAAAGGGGGAGAGTGGAGAGACCACGCTGCAGGGCAGGGATTATGCTGCGCATTGAGTTTTGGGCATATGTTCGTGCTGGTTTGCGTTTTGCATTCGACTTTACGCGAAAACAGCCAACAGAAAACAGCCAACAGAAAACAGCAAACAAAAGAAAACCAAATAAAAATCAATTGAAATCGTTTTTGCTTGTTTCAGCTTAGTGATTTTAGCCAAACTGCCTTTGCTGCCAAAACTGTGAAAGCGAGAATTGCGAAACTCGCCTGTCAGAAAAAAAACAACACAACAACACCATTGAGATGAAAATTGATAGCGAATGCCGAAACGGCTTTGCAATCAAGTCCAATGTGTGTGTGTGCTACTCTAATTAATGAAATAAGCTCCATTAATTGGCTTTGACAGAGCCAACGATTTATAAATGATGCATATTCATCAATTAGCATTGAATACTGCTTAAAATATGTGTATTATGTGTTTAAATACTGCAAATAGTTTAAAGCACCCAATTGGAAAGGAGGATTTGACCTG
This sequence comes from Drosophila nr. perissopoda 5 BK-2023a, assembly GCA_035044105.1. NCBI lineage: Eukaryota > Metazoa > Arthropoda > Insecta > Diptera > Drosophilidae > Drosophila > Drosophila nr. perissopoda 5 BK-2023a. The sequence continues at coordinate 3,361,076 of JAWNMK010000018.1, forward strand.
AAAGCAATGGAAATGAATTTAAATGGTAGAATGAAATTGTGCAAAATATACATACTTATAAAGGAAACATTGCAGAACATATAAACATTATATATATTTGTATATATTATTGATCAACATAAGGCCATAGCTATAGCTATATCTGTTTGTCTTTAAGTGAACTAGCTCCTCAGTTTAGTGGCCTGATCAAATTTGGAACGTTACCGTCTCTCTCGCCCGGATCGGAAAAGTTTGGCATAAAACTGCAATAGGAAAAATCTGTCAAACAATTATTTCTTGTGAGAAAAGCTATTCTGTTTTCGTCGATTTTCAGGCTATAATTTTTACTTGTCTTCCGACCTCAAATTTCGTTTTCAACTTTAAATGTACGATTGATTTAGGGGCAAAACTATGATCAAAAAGCCCTTGCCTTTTAAAATCAGTTGAGTTTTGACGAAGTTATGGCATTTTGAAGTTTTGACCTATGCCCATACACCGATATATCGATTTTCGGGCTATAATTTTTACTTGTCTTCCGACCTCAAATTTCGTTTTCAACTTTAAATGTACGATTGATTTAGGGGCAAAACTATGATCAAAAAGACCTTGCTTTTTAAAATCAGTTGAGTTTTGACGAAGTTATGGCCTTTTGAAGTTTCGACCTATGCCCATACACCGATATATCGATTTTCGGGCTATAATTTTTACTTGTCTTCCGACCTCAAATTTCGTTTTCAACTTTAAATGTACGATTGATTTAGGGGCAAAACTATGATCAAAAAGCCCTTGCTTTTTAATCTAAGTTGAGTTTTGACGAAGTTATGGCCTTTTGAAGTTTCGACCTATGCCCATACACCGATATATCGATTTTCGGGCTATAATTTTTACTTGTCTTCCGACCTCAAATTTCGTTTTCAACTTTAAATGTACGATTGATTTAGGGGCAAAACTATGATCAAAAAGCCCTTGCTTTTTAAAATCAGTTGAGTTTTGACGAAGTTATGGCATTTTGAAGTTTTGACCTATGCCCATACACCGATATATCGATTTTCGGGCTATAATTTTTACTTGTCTTCCGACCTCAAATTTCGTTTTCAACTTTAAATGTACGATTGATTTAGGGGCAAAACTATGATCAAAAAGCCCTTGCTTTTTAATCTAAGTTGAGTTTTGACGAAGTTATGGCATTTTGAAGTTTCGACCTATGCCCATACACCGATATATCGATTTTCGGGCTATAATTTTTACATGTCTTCCGACCTCAAATTTCGTTTTCAACTTTAAATGTACGATTGATTTAGGGGCAAAACTATGATCAAAAAGCCCTTGCTTTTTAATCTAAGTTGAGTTTTGACGAAGTTATGGCATTTTGAAGTTTTGACCTATGCCCATACACCGATATATCGATTTTCGGGCTATAATTTTTACTTGTCTTCCGACCTCAAATTTCGTTTTCAACTTTAAATGTACGATTGATTTAGGGGCAAAACTATGATCAAAAAGCCCTTTCTTTTTAAAATCAGTTGAGTTTTGACGAAGTTATGGCATTTTGAAGTTTCGACCTATGCCCATATATCGATTTATCGATTTTCAGGCTATAATTTTTACTTGTCTTCCGACCTCAAATTTCGTTTTCAACTTTAAATGTACGATTGATTTAGGGGCAAAACTATGATCAAAAAGCCCTTGCTTTTTAATCTAAGTTGAGTTTTGACGAAGTTATGGCCTTTTGAAGTTTCGACCTATGCCCATATATGGCTACATCGATTTTCAGGCTATAATTTTTACTTGTCTTCCGACCTCAAATTTCGTTTTCAACTTTAAATGTACGATTGATTTAGGGGCAAAACTATGATCAAAAAGCCCTTGCTTTTTAAAATCAGTTGAGTTTTGACGAAGTTATGGCATTTTGAAGTTTCGATCTATGCCCATATATGGCTACATCGATTTTCAGGCTATAATTTTTACTTGTCTTCCGACCTCAAATTTCGTTTTCAACTTTAAATGTACGATTGATTTAGGGGCAAAACTATGATCAAAAAGCCCTTGCTTTTTAAAATCAGTTGAGTTTTGACGAAGTTATGGCATTTTGAAGTTTCGACCTATGCCCATACACCGATATATCGATTTTCGGGATATAATTTTTACTTGTCTTCCGACCTCAAATTTCGTTTTCAACTTTAAATGTACGATTGATTTAGGGGCAAAACTATGATCAAAAAGCCCTTGCTTTTTAAAATCAGTTGAGTTTTGACGAAGTTATGGCATTTTGAAGTTTCGACCTATGCCCATACACCGATATATCGATTTTCGGGATATAATTTTTACTTGTCTTCCGACCTCAAATTTCGTTTTCAACTTTAAATGTACGATTGATTTAGGGGCAAAACTATGATCAAAAAGCCCTTGCTTTTTAAAATCAGTTGAGTTTTGACGAAGTTATGGCATTTTGAAGTTTCGACCTATGCCCATATATCGATTTTCAGGCTATAATTCTTACTTCCACCACTTCCCCACTCCGTGGAAGTGTGCTGTGATTGCGATGATTCCGAAACCAGGCAGGCTGTATAATCTAAGATTGTCGGCAGTAATTGGCTTCCAGAGTGCCATTCCTCATCAGTTTGGCTTTGGGCATCACCATGGTACACCAGAGCAATTTCATCGAGTAGTTCAGCATGTCCTCCAGGCCTTGGAAAATAAGCAGTACAGCTCTGCTGTCTTCCTGGATATCCAGCAAGCGTTTGATCGCGTATGGCATGATGGCCTGCTTTTTAAGCTTAAGTCCCTACTACCTTCGGCGCAGTATTTACTGCTCAGGTCCTACCTGCTTGGCCGTTCTTTTATGGTGGAAGTTAGGGGCGAGCGATCAAACATCAAAAAAAAAAGAAATGCAATAAGAAGTGAAATAAAACCTGAAAAGATGACTAAGTTTATAATTGCAATGGTAAACATGGCACGCAGCGAACAATCCCGAATGGGGACTCTTAACTCACTGAATTAGATGATTCGTTCATATAACAACCGACAGGGTTTCACACACGAGCACACACACCCACTCAGACAATCACCCACACCCAAACATACACACAAACACACATGCGCATACAAATAGCGGACTTTGAAGTGCACTTAGTTGCCAAAAAGTTAATAAAAATAAGTGCCTCTTAGCCGTTGCCAAGTGCCAGAGTCCGGCTGGCATATAAAGTGGCCGAAGCTCAGATTCGGACCCAGACCTGAACCCAGACCTAAACCGAACCGAAACCGAAGTAATTTAGATTTAGCTGGCAAACAGCCTTTGGCTGCGGAATGTTACCGACCGTTGTTAGCTTGAAGCACTTTTTGGCATAAGAAAAATAGCACAGACTTGGAAATATAATAATAACAATAACCGGGGCAGCCAAGCAGAAATGTTGATAATAATTGTTGTCATGCAGCACAAACATCTGTCCAAATTATGCAATTTAATTTAAGCAAATTGCCAGTTTAAATAACTGAATTCATTTGCTTGGTGCCATTTCAAATAATTTATGATTGTCTTCTTTTAAGATTTTAAATTAAATGTTGTCCAAATGTTAAAAGTCATTTGATGTGAAAGAAAATGAAAAGGAAATTTAACTTCGTGTTCAGCTGGAAAGTTGATTTTCAAGGATAAACATGAAGAACAATTTAGAATGATTTTCCGTTTGCCATGGGATTTTTTCAATATTATTTAAGTAGTTTTCCTTTTGCAAAAAAAATTGAAATACTCAATGCGGAAGCAACTTGTCTAAGCCACTTTTAATCAGTCTTTCAAATTTCTAAGCGCTTCCCAAACGGACACATTTGAAAGTGCCTGTTATTTGAAACTTGTCACATCAAATCAGTCTGAAGAATGTGGCTGCTACGTGAGGCACCTATGCTGCTGCTACTGCTGCTGCTGGAGCGCATGCGACACTCGGCAAATTAAATAAACAGCTATTTGGCATGCATACAGCGAAATGTGCAATTACATTACACGAATGTTTGCACTACATATATGCAACACTAACTGGCGACATTTGCAGTCAACGGACGTTGAATTTCCATGGCACATCATTTCAAGCAGTTGTCGCGACACGTTGTACAATTTATCATATATGTTCTGTATATAGATGTTGACATGCCAACTGCCATAGCTGCAGGTGCCGATGCCTGTCACTCACTCACTCAGCCAGGATGAGCAGCATCAGCATCAGCATCATCATCATCATCAGCAGCAGCAGCAGTAGTAGCAGCAGCAGGACCTAAAGGCTCAGCACTTTTGCATTATGTGGTATTTTGTATTACATCTCGCAATTCACAGCTTACAGCTCACAGCTTACGGTTTACTTGCCACTTGTCACTTGTCATGCCGCTTTATTTGCCACATTGCAAGTTTTTGGCCGCTTCGTGTTTTTTGCCACCATTTTCCTTGTCCCCTGGCATTTACAGGTTTTGTTTTTTTACATACCCTGTGCTCAGAAAATAAAATGGATGCTTGGATGTTGAAGTGTAGTAGAAACTTGAAGAGCGCATTTGGACTCCAAGCTGAACATAGAAGCATAGATAATGAATTGGCCTAAAAATCAAATTACTTCTATTAGTTAGCAATTATAAGGCCAATAAGCACCTATGTCTTCCAGTGATGGGACTCTCCAAGCTCCAGCTCAAATCTTAAGATCAGAAAAGGTTTTTTCACAAAATGTGTGGGTGCCCAGGAACCAGGAACGATCTTAGCATATCTTGGACCTATCGTTCAGAGCAGTCTATATTTCGGAAAATTTGTTATTTGATATATAAAGTGTCTTATTCAAAATCAGAAGGAAAAGTAAGCAAAAGTAAGCAAAATACTCAATTCAAAGTTGTTCATTCAAAAATAATTCAAATCAACGAAATCTAAGACAATATTATTGGCTTAAGAGAAATATATGTACATATATAGATATTTATCAAGGTTGATCATTCTAGAAATAACCTTCATAATTTTGGCATCAGATTTTCGACCTGTCAAACAACTTAATTGAAAGTTGTTTATCCAATCTGAAATCTGAGACTGAGAGAACAAAAAATGTAAATATATGCATTCATTAATGTTGCTCATTCTAGAATGAACCGACTCAATCTAAGACTATATTCTTGGCTTCAAAACCTTGCAGTAATATTAACTTTATTTTTTAGATAAATCTATAGTAAAGTTTTGACTACAGGCACTAAGCAGACAATATTGTCTACAGGGCATGCCGTAGCTCTGTTCTCGTTCTTTTGTTTTTGTGTGCACTTCATCAACAGTTTTGACACGTCAACTAGCGGACAGTAGGGTGGAACTACAGGGAAGGGTAGGAGGGGATTCGAGAAGTCGCTCAAGACGACACTTAATTATGTTTTCCACTGCAGCAGCAGCCACAGCCGCAGCAGCAGGACCAAGTTTTTCCTGTGCAAGAAAAATGGGTAGAAAATGTCAAAATGATTCGCGCGCTTGTTGAGAGAGCCTGCCTCATAAATTATTGAAATTGCCCGACTGTCATGGCCAAAGTTGCTTGTTTTCCTCTATTGTGCTTTAGTTTCAGCATTTTTCCAGCTTCACTCAATTTGTGTGTGTGTGTGTTTTTTCTTTTCTTCTCTCGTTTTTCTATATTCTGTTTGGCATTTCATTTGGCAGCAGGTGCATTGTGGCAGACCCGTCTTTAACAGAACTAAGCAGGGCAGTCAAAAAAAAAAATGGAGAAAAAGAAAAACAACTTTTCTACTTTTCGCAGCAGCAAGCAAAATGGGAAATTGTTGTTATTGTTTTTACTGCGGTTGGGTCCAAAACTATTGGCCAGTGTATTGTACACTTTTTGTCCGAAATGCCAGAAAGTTGGAGAATCGGGTTGTTATGGTTGCAATAAAATTTATTTGGTTTTCGCACAACCTGCCAGTGTTTTTTTTCACCTGAGTGTGCGCGCTGTGTGTGTGTGTGTGTGTGGGGTGTGTAATCCACTCAATAAATAAATAAACTAGCAAAAATAAACCCCCTTTCAAACTTGGATTCGGTTGGCGAATGTTTTGAACTGATGGAACTGGCAGCAAGTCGAGTTTACATGACAATTTGACAGCCAAGTTTCTGATGAGCCCCACAAAAGTTTAATGCCAAAAGGATTATTTAATTATAAAGCTTCAAGTGGAATTTTCAAGAAAATCGAGTTAGCTAATTGGAAAATCAACTGCAGAGCAATGAAATAACATAAAATAAGGAATAAATATTTAATGTTTAAAAAAATAAAAAAGGCAAATATCTTAAACCAAGAATTCATTTCGAGATTGAGTCGGTTTAATTTAGAAGAAATTAAATTGGTATTTCTTTATATATGCTATATACATATGTATATTCAAACTATCAAACTGGAACAGCAAAGGCATTTAGAACCGGCAACGGAAATGGGAATCGATTGAATTGCTATCACTAGTTCAAATAGAAAAATAATGTAACCAAATACTGGAAAGAAGAATTTTAAAGAAATTCATAACCTTTACACTTGAACTGAAGTGCGATTCGATTTAACTCCTTGGAATATATGTAAAGTTTTGGCAAATGTTTGAAAGGCTATTTTAAACATTGAGATTATTATTAGTGGGCTTCAAGCACTGCGACACATCAAATACATTGTGCTCCCTTCTGAGTCTATATATTTTTTGATATATCTATATACTTGGCTAGAGACAAATGGCAAATAAAACACAGCGAAGACAACTGTAAAAATTTAAACAATTTAACATAACTATGCAGTTTGGTTTTTCAAATAATTTTGACATGTGTTGACAGATTTCAAACAGTTATGAATCACTTGTGCTTATCCGAGGGCTTCTTTTGCTTGAGGCCATCGCCCGAATCTGTACGTGAATTTGTGAGATGTGGACGACTACTACGATAACGCCGCATTTCGATCTCCACCAGCTTTTGTTTACGATGCGAACGCAAACGATCGCCATCCGCATCCGCATCAGCATCCTTTGCGGCATGCGGCAGATGAGTCCAATCGAAGACGTGGTCAAATTTATGATTGAGCGAACGGAAGAGTATGCGAAATAATTGCCTCAAATATACGTAGTCGGGCTCATCTTGGAAGCGCAAGTTGCGCACGTTTTTCATGAAGAGTGCAAATTCAATGGGCCACGTCTTGCAGATATCGTCGATGCACATGCTCCGCTTTATTTCGATTAATTTCTCGTATTTCTGCTTTTTGGTTGCAGCCGGTATGCCCTGCCAGGGCAATTTGCCCATTTTGAAGTACATGATGCAATAGCTAAGCGATTCCAAATCATCGCGACGCGACTGCTCGATGCCCTGTTGGGCATTAATCGAGGCATACCGAGCTGTGCCGGTGAGTATGCGATCCTCACGATACGGTATATGTGTGTTCGTCTCTCGATCGCGATACCGCTTGGCCAAACCAAAATCAATAATATACAAACGATTGCACTGCCGGCCCAGACCCATCAGAAAGTTATCCGGCTTGATATCGCGATGGATGAATCCCTTCTGATGCACACGCTCCACACGCAACAGCATCTGATCGCTGAGCATGAGGATCGTCTTCAGGGAGAATCGACGTTTACATGTGTTGAAGAGTGCCTCCAGCGAGGGTCCCAGCAGGTCCATGACCATCGCATTGAAGTCCTTCTCGCTGCCATAGTGCTGCAGTGTTGGTAAGCCGCCATTTTGTCCCATTTGCTCGTAGACCTTTGCCTCGAAACTTAATAGGTGAATTTTCACATCGATTCCCTCGAGCTTGACGGCCACATCGTTGCCATCCAGTATATTATAGCCTTGATATGTGACACCAAACGAGCCACTGCCAATTTCCTTTACCAGGCGATATTTGTTGCCTACTAAGCGATTCTCAAGCACCAGATGCGACAGATTCGCCCGGCCAGACGATTCCATCTTCTTGGTCATGATTAACTTATAAATAAATATATTTCACTGATCTACTTTCGACCGTTTTCATTCAAAGTTAGTTTTGTGATTTGTGTGTAGACAACGCGAACGGCTTTTCTTAAAATTTATTCAAAATCCCAAAAAATATATTTTTGACACACGTTTTTCAATGTGCCTGCTTTGCAAGCCGGAGCAAAACGGAGTCTAGGTTCGTTTGGAAGACAATCAACTATAATAAAAATATACATTTATTTGTGATTCGTTAGTCGGTTGTAAGAAATTTAAACAATAATAAATTGAGTGATAAGTGAGTGGAAGTGAGTTCGATTCCCACACCAAATATCATAAGTAGAAATACTTAGGCCCAATTATAATTATTTGTTTATTGATAAAAATAAGTTAAGAAACTTGTAAATATAAATATAAAATTATGGTTTCAATTAGAGTGCGCACTTTGAGCTTTCAATACTAACATATACAAGTCCTAATCTGGAGAAGAAATCATTATCATAAGCAAAACTGTTTTTTGTCAAAGTTTTCCCAGCAATTTTTGTCGGTAAATTTGAAGACATAATTGCGATTCTAACTTTAAATGTACTCAAAATCGGCATGTCAAATTATGCTCAAAAATATATCGTCTCTGAAAAATTAATGAAAAGATGTAACATTTATGAGCATAAATTTTTAAGGGGAGCTCAACCTTAAGTGCAGTTTTAATCCAAAAAAATAAGGCCTGGTTTCTCAAAATCAGAGAAGTTTTGACCAAGTCATGGCAATTAAAGTTTTAACCCGTTCCTAGAAGCATTCTTTTACGATCTTAACGTAAAGAATTCAGCTTTAATATTTTTTAATCTGAGAAGTTTTGACAAAGTTTTGGCTCTGGGATGCTTTGACCCGATTTAATTTTAAAGCCAGAATCCGATTAGATGTAACAGTAGTGCGATGTGGATGTGTCATGTCGTTTTAATCCTGGTTGGCCATTCAAAACAGCCCGTAATCCTGCAATCACTATTTTTGGCAAAAATTCAATACATCATTTTCCATTTATAATTGTTCAACAATTGAGTTTGTTTTGTATTTACGCAATTAAATCATTTGAAAATGAATTTGACAGCATTTAATACTTTTCGCCAGCTTTGACGAGCTTTAAATTAAATTCAAGCTTAATGCAGCATTTTTCGAATTAAATTGAAAGCTTAAAATTTTGTAATTAAAGTGAGTCAGCCAAAAGCGGCAGCAAAATAAATAAATAATGAATGGCAAAAAACACGGAAAGTGAAGCATTTATAAAGCCGCTTAGGTTCTTCAATCATGGAAGTAATAAAGAGCTGATGAGGATGGTGTTGTTTCTGTGGTTGTTGTTTCTGTTGTTGTTGTTTCTGTTGTTGTTTCTGTTGTTGTTTCTGTTGTTGTTGTATCTGTTGTTGTGTTTCTATCTGGCTTGTGGGTGTATGTGTGTGTGTGTTGAAGCTGCAAAGCTGCAGCAGCCGTTGCAACAAAGAACAAAGCTCCTTAACTTATACTAAAGGCATGTCAGTCTGAGTGTGTGTGCTTGTGTGTGTGTGTGTGTGTGTGTGTGTGTGTGTTTGCAGGTGCATTAAATACTATTAAGTCCAAGCATTCTTCACTTGGCAAAGTCCATTGTTAATAAATTTGTAACAAAAGGCCACGCTAAAACAATAACTAAGCGCGCAGTAAGTAGTAAGTAAGTAGATGACAATGCCGTGGGCGTGGCCGTGTGGGCGGTCAACTGGCCAAAGTCAGAGTTGCGAATATATATATATACACAAAAGTACTTTGGCCAAACCATAGAAATTGACATAAAAATAGAAAAAAAACTTAAGAGGATAGCGGCTGACTGGAAGATACCCTCTTAAAGATGCACCGAAATACATTCCAAACATATTTGAAGTTAGTCCGAAGTATTCTGAAGTCCCTTAAGCGTGTGTGAATATATTGTCTTATATTAAGTAGATCTCGCCTGTGAAAGGTAAGTGAGAACAAACATATTAAATTTGCCCTTGGTTATTAAATATATTTTATATATGCATATTAAATAATTTATTTAAAAAAATAAGCAAAATTCCTAAATTGTATTTCTTAAATTAACAAATTTTTAGCGGAAAAAATAACATTTGAATTTTCTGCTTCTTTATTTAGTTAGTTGTAAATACCCACGGGCAGACTGATTATTCCCCGGGCATTAATGACAGGTAGCAATTAATTGGTTTTTATTATTAATTTATTATTTAATGCAGCTAAATTGCAGCTATTAAATAATGTTAATATGTACAATATATATTATGCTATATATAGGAATGTTGAAGCTGTCTACTTCTGCCTACTTTATGTTACCCATTTGAGCTATTTTTAATGTCTGTGCAGGGTATGAAAAGAAGGAAAGAAGAACTAAGAAGCAGCTAAAGAAGAAAATGACGATGTGGCAGCAAATAAAATAAAACAAATATAATGAGATTTTCTGAGGCTGGAGCAGCAGCAGCAGCAGCAAAAGAGGGAGCTGTGGCAGCGGCAGCAGCGAAAGCAAAAGAAACGGGCCAAAGCCAAAGCCAAACACAAGCGTTGCATACTTATCAGCGCTGGGCAATGGTGTGGCTCGAGGCGCGAAGGACGCGCACCAAAATGGCGGCAGCGGCGGCGGCCGCTATCTTTTGTCTGTGACTGTGCATGAGTGCTATTTGTATGTGTGTGTGTGTGAGAGAGTGTGTGTGTGCGCGCACAACAACTAAGTTTATTTTAGTTTTAACTATTTGCCCGAGCCAAACGGCACACAGCAAAAAAGCAGCAGCTGTAACAGAGTGTGTGTGTGTTTGTGTGTGTGTGTGTGTGGTTGTTGTTTGTACATGTCAAATACTTAATGCCACACACACTTACACACACATTTATTTTCACTTTTCAGCAGCACAAAGCGACAGCGCACAAAGGATATTATAAATTACATACTCTGTTACATTTTTTTTATCACTATACATTTTCTCTCTCTGTCTTTTTCATTCAGTCTGTTATGTGTTCAGTGCCATTGGCAAATAAAAAAAAAGAAAAGTTTGTGTGTGTATTATTATTATTATAGTTGTTGTTGTTTTTGTTGTTGTTGTTGCTGCGGTTGTTGTTTTACACTAGTTTCAATTTGGTGTCGTCTAAAGGCCCTTGCTATTATAATTGCAGCAGTTTATGTTCTTTGCTATGCAAACTTAATTCCATTTCGCTGTTTATGTGCTTCAAGGCAAGTGCTTATGTACTTATTTCAAGTTAAACACCCATACAGGGTGTCCAAGCAATGCCGATTCCCTTTCGTTTTTTAGCAGCAATTTGGTTTTCTTATTTTTTTATTATTAAATCAAAATTGCTCCCCATTCAATGATGTTTAATATGAAATTTCTTAAATACAGGGTGTGTGATGAATGGGACTTAGAGTTCCATAACGAAACAAGATGAGTGATAAATGGGATGTTTGAAAAAGAATACAGGGATAGAGAGGATGAAGAGTTCTATAGAAATAGAGGGTGACTGATTCGAGGGATTAAGAATTACATAGCAATAAAGGGTGTGTGATGGAAAGTAAGGCGACTGCTGGAATCAAATAGGGTGTTTGATGTATAGGTCGAAGATTTCTAGAACGATGCAGGGATTGTAATTGAGGTGGTAATGAGTTCTACAACGATACAGATGAGTGATGAATGGAATAAATATATATTATGTATACAGGATGTGTGATGGAATGGAAAATGAGTTCTACAACTATACAGGGGGATTTAGATATATCTGAGTAGTTCTATATCGATGATGAAGAGTTCTAAAACGATACAGGGTATGTGATGGAAAGGATGAAACGTTCAGTACTAGTTTGTTTTGTTGGAACAGGGTGTGTGTGTGTAAGGGTTAATGTGAACGATCAATCGCTGATCAAATTTTTTTTGCGCAACAGCTGCAGCACCCTGTTTATGGCAATCAAAGAAACAGCAGCAACAACAACAACAATAACAACATGGAGCAGCAGCAGCAACATCGTCAAGCACGAAAAAGTGGTCACCCCACACACACAGTCAAAAGTCTGCACGTCTGGACGCTTGGGATGCGGCCAGCGTCGCAGCCAGCGACTGATGCTGCTGCTGCTGCTGGCAACGACTGTACCCTCAACACAGAGACAGAGAGATACGAACTGAGTGTTAGAGAGAGATAGCTTTATGGAGCAGAGAGTGAGAACTGAGAGCAGAGAGCATAGCAGAAGTATTTAATATGTACAGATGTACATATGGCGGCATATGGCAACATTTTACGCGTTCACTCAATGAAGCACTCATCAGCAGCAGCAGCAGTAAAAACAACAGCAGCAACAACAACATCAACAAAATCATCAACAGCAGCAGCAGAAGCCGCAGCAGCAGCGACAGCAGCAGCGCAGTCGGCAGCAAAAGTTTGAAGTTTCTGTTGACGTTGGCAGGCAGTAAAATTTCATACATTTTCAAAGCACATACACACACATACCCACACATATACACCACTCCAGCCTCATTTCTGTTTTTTTTTTTTCGGAGGGGTGGTTTCTGTAGCAGGGGCAGCGACAGCAGCAGCGACGGCGATAGCGACAGCGACAGCGACAGCGACAGCGACAGCAATGTTGCCGGGACTATAAAAATGGATTTTTATTATGCTGCTGCTGCTGTTTCCACAGCTCCTTTGTTGTTGTTGTTATCTTCTGCGGCAGAGTTTTACTCTCACCTTGGGCGTAGGTAGAAGCAGCAGCGGCAGCAGCAGCAGAGATGCTGTTCGCACAACTTTCTCTCCCTGAGCTTTTTTTTTTGGTGAGCAAAGCAAAGCTTTAAGTTCTGCCCAGGCTGCTGCAAAAGCTTCAAAGTGCGTGGGAGAGTTAAACAGAATGAGAGGAAGAGAGTGAATGAGTGAAAGGTGACGGTGAAAGGGGAAGGGGAAGGGGGTGGATGGAGTAGTATTAGAAAGTAGCATTTCATTAAATAATTGCAGACAATATGGCAAATAATTTTAGAGAAAGTTGCAAAATTAAATTTAAAATTAATCCTATAAAATAGGAGTTTGATTGAGGATAAAAATATAATCAAAAATTAAAATGAGATAAATAAAACCCAAATTTCAAATATAATTTAAAAACTCACTCAATTAAAGCTTTGCTGATGATGCTGACTCATAAGCGAAAGCCGGCAGCAACAGTCTGCCTGTGTGTGAGAGAGACTGCACTCAAATACATACACACACACGCACACACATACAGACGAGCAGCTCTTGTACATAGGCAACTATGTAAACAGAAGTAGAAGCTTTACCAATGCCCACCACCAAAAAACAGGACACAACTGGGATTAAGTCGACGTGGCTCCGAGCAGCGCTGCTCAGATGCTGTAGTATGCTGTTTGTGTGCGCGTGTGTGTGAGAACGTATTATGTTGTTGTTGCTTGTGCTATTTTGTACATAAATCACAAGCAGCAGCGGCAGCAAACTGAGAGCGCTTTCTGCAGCTGCAGCTGTAGACTGAGGCGGCGCCAGAAGCTGCGGCAGATGCTGGTGCTGCTGCTGCTGCTGCCGTCGTAATTTGTCGTAGTGTGCGTGTGCCGCCATTTGGAATTTTTCGAAATTGGGGTTTGCTACAACAAACGCAATTCGTAGTAGACGTTTAGGCGTCAACTAGTGCGCTTGGTGCTGCGCTTACACCACGCTCAGCCACGTTTTGCTACGGCTAACAAAACAGTTACTGCTGCTGCTGCTGCTCACACGCACGTACACACACAAGCACGCGCACACATACACACACCTATATATGCACACATAGAGAGAGAAAATGAAGAAGAAGCGCACACTTGTCCTTTTGACAAATGGCTGGCAGGAAAAACGAAAGAAAGCAAAATCAGAACACACTCGACACTGGACCAAGCGAAAACTGCACAAACACACGACACACACAAAAGGACAAAGCACAAAGAATAAAACCAGACACACACACACACACACACACACACATACACACTCATACATATACTCACACACATACTCGATAACATTCAACATAATTAATTACACAATTTTTTACCGAGCTGCATTAAAAAAACTGAAAAGTAACGAAATCAATCAAAAGTGAAACTCTGTGCAAATTTAAAATACAACTAATAAAATAAATACAAATAATAAAATTCAAGTAAAAAGTGTCAACGACTACGCAATTAAAGATTCAACAAGCTTAAACTGAGTAAATAATTACAAAATAAAATTCAATTAACACATTTAAAAAGTGCGCGCTGTAACGGTAATGTTAATGCTAATGGGTATGTACTTGATGTTGTAATGGAATATACTACTACTACTACTACTACTACTACTTCTACTACTACGTCTCCTATATGTCAGTATCTGTCAATTTCTTGGTGTTGTCCATAATGTTGTTAATGTTGTTCAAAATATCTGTGTTTATATTAAAAAACAAACTTATAAAGTGAGTATAAATTGTAATTTCTATATAAGCATCACAAAAAGAAACTAATATCGACATCTAATCATTATTGCAAAAATATTTTAAATATAAATGTATTCAAATATTTTTGTTATGAACCGAAAATATATTGGTACTTGGATTTTTCGGATTTTCCGTTGGTATTTTTTACAACCGCTTATAATTATTTAAAATTAAATTAAAAATGTTCACAAATATATATTTTTTAAGGCAAATTTTTAAGGTTTCAGATATATTTGGTTTGCTTAAGAATTCTGTCTACATATTTTGTAATGTATCATAAAATATACAACTAAAGCCAAGTATTAAAATGTGATTAAAACGGTTACTTAAACATTTTATAATTTTTTGCTTACTTAAAAAAAATGCTACCCACATATTTTCCAAGAATCGTAAAATATTTATAACGTTTACAAATATGTTTCATATGTAAATTTTAAAACCGAAATTAAATTTTAAATTGCTTGATAGTAAATTTGGTGAAACTTATTTTTTTAAAATTAAGATCTTTTTAGATTTAATTTTGTACTCTTTGAAAGTCATAGAAAAATCGTTAAACAAAGAGATTCTATATTTTACAGCTTAAGCACAAAAATGGATTTAATTTAAAATATTATTTATGAAAGTCCATAAAAAATGTAAAGCCAGAAATAAAAGTAAAAAGCTTGTATTAAACTCTATGCGAGATTTCATGTAGTTTAATTAAAGCTTCTCTAATTTCTCTAAATATATATTTATCTGCAATCCTTTTAGTAATCGAACAAAAAACCCATTCTAAAATCTTCTTGCTGAACAGCAGTGAAAATATTTCTATTCAAAAATGCGAAGGGGGATTGCAGAAAATATGCCACTAATAAATAAGTTGCAGAGTTGCCGTTGGGGCATTTTTGGTGAGCTACCCAAAAATGTTTGCTAGTCTCTTAGTGTGTGTGTGTGTGAGTATAGTTGTGGTAGTCAGTCACACGCCCTCGCACGCACCCACACACCCAAACATACTAATACACTGAAAGTCTCTCTGGACGGCATCGTAGTATGTGTGTGTGTGTGTGTGTGTGTGTGTTGCTTGATGGCGGGTGCTGTCGTAAAATCGAGTTCATCGTGAATTCGAAACGAGTATTCGCAGCAGGCAGGCAACCCTGCGAATCTCAAGCACAGACAAGAAACAGGCAGCCAAGCAGCCAGGCAGGCAGGCAGGATAACAGCAAGGATACCAGCGAGGCTGGCGAGTGTCATGCGTCGTACGCGATGTCAAGGACCGCACCCAAAAAATACTCGTACTTTATTCACATTTTATTTTTATTCTGTTCCCTTGTGCCGTTCTCTGCAAAAGGATGCTGTTAGCATGATTTGTAGTAGTAGTAGTAGTAGTAGCTTTTTAGCTGTGTGTGTGTTGGTGTGTGTGCACAACTGTGTGTGCATATGCGAGCATTAATGGCAGGTTGTTGGCATTGCTGTTATCGTTGCTATTCTTGTTGTTGTTGTTAGGTGCGCGGAAGGAAATTACATTTTTACGCTGCCCGCTTTGGTGCCTCCTTGCAACACAAAAAAAAAAAAACAGATGACTGAAGTACGTGCTTTGCATAAAAAGCGTTGCAAGTATTTCGATTTATTTTTTTTTCATTTTTATTTTTTTGCATTTACATTCCAGTTGGGTCTGCTTTATCTCTTACGCTTGGCTGGCGTTTCAAATTGGTTGCCTGCGCTTTGTGTTTTTACTACTTTTTGGCTTTTTCTTTTTCATTCCCATTTTGACTTTATTTGTGTGGCTTTTTATTTTAAGCTGAAAACTTTTTGCTAAATAAATAGCGTTTGACTCTTGGCTGCTTGGCAAAGTTTTGTCAAGCAAAGTAAGACTACTTGAGGACTTGCAAAACTGTTGGGGATTGCAATGAAATTATTTGAGTTAGTCTGAAGCCGCATAGAATATAGCAAAGAAGGGTTAGAATATATGTTTTAGGGTAGCATATTATCCTAAATACTATATAAAATACTGTACTATAAAGATGTGTAGCAAAAGCAAAGGATTCAATATTGGCGTCTCATATCATATAAAATTAAATTAAATGTACATTTTATTAATCTCATTCCCAGTACTATTTTATATAATATGTGTGCTGAATGTAATCTCCAATCAATATCTTCATTTGGAATCTATCTGAATAAAAAAGTTTAATCATTCATTTATCATTACTATTAACATATCAAGGATAAACTTGAAATGAGTTCAAGGTCGCAGCTCTTCAGACTCAAGCGCTGTCTTAAATTAAATGCTCATCAAATTGGTTGCTTAATAGATTTTTGTACTCATTACTTGAGATAGAGACAGAGAGAGAGAGAGAGAGCGAGTGCGCTTAAGAGTCGCACTTGCTGCTGCTTCAGCACCTTTTTATAGCAAATTAAACAAACAAGCAGCAGCCCTGACATCTATGGGGGCAACAAGGCAACAAGCACTTTTAAAAGCTCCTCAGCACAACTAAGGAAAAAGTAAAATCTATAAAAAAGGCGAAGAGGTGCGATGACCTCCAACACTTTCATCTTCTTTGCGTGCAAACAAGCTGCTATCTCTGTCTCTATCCCTTTCTCTCTCTATCCCTCTCTCTCTCTCTCTGTCTCTCTGTCTCTGTGGCAAATATGGCAAGACGTGGTAACCATTGACATTAAAATCATGTTTAAGTGCCTCACATGACAGCAATGCGACAGCGTTGAGAAGAACAACAACAACAGCAACAACAGCAGCTAATTGCCAGCCATTGAGACAGTTTCCCACTAAAGGGGGGATGTGCAGAGAATCAGGGGCTCGACTGTGAACAGGACACCATTTGCATGGCTGTGTATACGCCTGTGTGTGTGCATTTGTGTGCGTGTGTGTGTTTTGTGTGTATGCATGCATAAAAGCCATAAGAGGGACGCGCATAAAAATTTCTATGCCACAGCAGCAGCCAGCAGAGCAAAACTAAATAAATTCGCTTTATATATACACTATATACACTGTGCGTACACTGAGAGAAATTGTGAATATTACAGTGGTTATAACATATGTTAAATAAACCTAGTAAAAACAGTTTGTTCAATATCAAATCTCGTTTTAGTCAAAAACAAAAACCTGCGTTTCTTAATCGATATTAATAAAAGTTTTACAGTTGATTTCTAATATGTGGGGGTATCTAATCCATATTAATTGAAAGTCTAACAGTGATTGTTATCGATATGTTGAAATAAAATTTTTTTGGCTAAGACATACGAGAACATAGATTCCAAATTTGATATCTATAGTTTCTGAGATCAGCTTTTTCGTACAGAGGTACAAACCGATTTGCTCAAATTGAAGTGGCCTTTGATGCTGGTCAGGAATATATATACTTTATGTGGTTAGATATTGTTTCTTCTGGAAACCTTTTTAGAATTTTCTTTGATTCCAAGCTATAACAATTAATATTGTTAAAAATAACAAAGATAAAGAAAATGAAACTTGTTTTCTTACTGCTCATTTTTCAAACTAAATTCCAAAGCAACATAAATATATCTTTTTTTAACAAATCTCAAATGACTCCTAAGCACTACTCAGGAAAGTATCTTGTTGCTAATATTTTACTATATTCAACATTTATGATCTTCAAAATATTATTTTGCCCGATGATATTATAATATTGCTGTTTAGCAACAAATCGATTGTTCCTATTTAATAATTAAAATAATTTTCTAAAACAACTTCTAATTTTGTAGATTTTTTACAACTCAGTTCGTTTGACTTTCGTTTAGGCAAACATTTTATTTTGCAGTGTATAACTGTTGTTCAGTTATTTGCATATTCCTTATGCATACTTTAGAATGCTAAGATTGCTGACGAGGCGGCAAAGGAAGCAAAGGGGGGCATCAAGCGTTTATGATGTGACGCGTCATTTGCCGAGTCGAGACACTTTTAGCTCAAAGTGTATGTGAGGAGCTGCATTATTATATTTATCCCTCAGTTTAGGTGTGTGTGTGTGTGTGTGTGTGATAATCGATAAAAAGGCAACTGGCAGAAGCAATTTAAATAGCTACAGCAAAATCAATAGACATGGTGTGTGTGTGCAGCAGCCCACAGCTGTTTTTGGCATGAGCCAAGGACTCGCTCGACAGCTGCTGATTTTGATGCAATTTTCATTTGCCTCACATTTTCCCTATTGCTTTTATTATTGCCTCTAGTTTTTCTTTTGGGCGCCAATTTGAGCTGAAAACCTTTTGGTGAATGCAGCCTGCTGCAAATGTGTGTCACGGGCCAAAACGGCTGTTAGCTGATAGCTGAATGTCCTTGCATGTCCTGCTTGTTCTGTACTCGACTCTACTCTATTCAATTTGTTGTGCGTTGTTGTTGTCACTTTGGTTGTTCGATCAGCTGCTGTTGCCGTTGACAACAATACGCATTATGCTTTTGTCTGCATTTGCTTGCCTCGTCTCTCCCCGCATTTTCTCTCTCTTCCAAACAAACGTCTCTTATTCGCATTGACATTTTCCAGATGCGCCCTGATTTTGTGTGCCTGTGTGTGTGTTTTTATTATTGATAGAATAGTAACAGTTGTCGCTATTTGTATTGATATTTATAACTTGGTTTTCTGTGAAACTCAAGCATCAACAACACAACATTCTACTGAAATAAACTAATTGATGCTAATTATGGGCAATGAGACAATTTTACAAATCTGATCAATATCTATCACATATAATATTAATGGTAAATTATAGCAAATAAATATAAAATAGAAGAATATTAAAAATAAAATAAAAAAGCAGGAATTCTCAGCCCGAATCTCATTCTTTAGCTATCATAAGTGTTAGATATTTAAACAAGCAAACTGAAGGACGTTTGACTTGTATTATAAATATTAACTTTTATTACCACGATTTTTTATGACTATCGGAAATCGATTTGTATTGCTACTCGCGAAACAGGGCATCTATCCTGTAGTGAGAACTATTACTGAAACTTTTAAGTCCCTAGCTCTTATAGTCTCTGAGATCGATGTGCTAATTCAGATAGTCAGACAGGAACTGACTTGGCTGTTGATCCTTATCGAGAACATATATATCTTATGGAGTCGAAGATGCTTTCTACTGCTTGTTACATGCATTTGTTCACCTTCATTATTCATCTTTGCTATTTGGGTTCAGGGTATGCAAATTAGAAGATTTAAATCAAAATTAAATGAAGATCAAAAATAAATGGTATCTCCTTACTCCTTAAAATGAGAAAATTATAAATTTTTTTTTTAATTATCTATAATGACATAATCATCAAATACCTAACTACTTAGGCCTTGAAAGCTTCACATTGTATTCGGTTTATTACGACAAACACAAAACTAACCCTTCTAAAAATGTTTCGCTTATCAGCGTCAAGGAATCAGCTTAATAAAAAAGTAGCAATAAAAGGAATAAAAATAAAAAATAAAATTAACACTGTTAAAGTTGACAAAATTATTAAGATTGTGAAATCTACGAATATTGCACCTTTGCGGCTCTGATCGCAGTTCAGCTGCTGCTGCTGTGCAGAGATGGGTGGAGAAAGAGAGAGAGAGAGAGATAGAGACACAGACTGAGAGAGGGAGATAAAGTGCAGCGGGAATAAATCACGAGTTCCATTGATAAAAACGCGCGCATAAACAGGATATAAAAATGCATTTGCAACGCCGTAAACGCCAGCAACAATATAAAAGTAAAACACACACACACTCACACAAACATCAACACACACACAGATGCACATAATCATAAAAATCGGCAAGGATAACAATAACAGGGAGCAGCGGGCGCTCTCGCTCGCTGATATGTCCTAAGCCCAATGCACGTTTCAATGAATTTTGATATTTTGCTTCTTTTTCTATTTTTTTTTTTTTTGGCAGCTGCCTGAACAGGATAACCCAAAGCCAAAAACCAAAAACCGGATTTCACCACTGGGCGGAGGGAGAGCAGCAGCAGCAGCAGCGGCAGCGGCATTGATCCTGTTACGGTGCGCCGTGCTCGGGAATCAAGCAACCCCTAAATGATGTTGGGATCGCGACTACTTAAGGCTCTGCCCCGGACTGAGAATGGAGAGTTTTGTAGCGCGGCGCATTCAGCAAATCGAGCAGTTCGATCGCAACACTGGCAACGAACACACAACGCATCTCCCAACGGTCCCAGTCCCAGTTCCAGTCGCAGTTCCAGTCCCAGTTCCAGTCGCAGTCCCAGTTCCAGTGGCAGACCCACTTTCAACACGTAAATGGTTTCCAAGTGGCTCTCAAGAAAGAAAAAAAAAAAAACCGGTTCGGTGCGGTTCATTCTGGGTCAATGCCTCAAGCAGCGATTCCTTGTGCGAAGGACATTCGCCTTTGCGATCATCAGCTGATTTTGTACTCATTACGCAAGTTCCTGTTTCGCGTGCGCACAACTCGTGTGTGTGTGTATGCGAGTGTGTGTGTGTATGTGTGCATTGTGTGTGTGCCGTCGCTTGGTACGTTTTTCTCCTGGTATCCACTGTAGGCCTCTATGTTTTTTGACCATAAGGCACGCGGTGAATGCCAAGAGCGAACGAAACTCTACACTTCCATTCAAATATAAGCAGCAAACGACTCCTTCAAAGTGTGTGAAGTGAAACTCAAGCAAGCAAATAAGGATCTTTGTTTAAGCATAAACTTGATTTGGTTTGATGTGAAAAGTGGTGTATGTGATTCCTGCTTACCTTATGAATAGAAATCTACAACATCAATTGAGTGAGTGTGTTTTAATGGTTAAGTAAATCGCACAAATCCTAAACACAATTTGCAATCGGATTTTGCATGGAAATTTTTATAATTCGTGTAAAATTTAAATCGTGTAAAAATTGCATTACTTCGAAAATATTATATAATGATATAACGTAAGGCTTACAAAAAACTGGCAACAATATTATTGAGTAATAAAAAGCTTAGAAAGAGAAATATCCTCTTTTCAAAAATACATTTTAATATCTTTTATTTAAAATAATTTTGAAACTCGATGATACAAAAAAGGGAAAGAGAGATTTAAAATTCTAGACGCAGTTTCAGATGTTATGAATATCTGTAAATAAAAAGAATGCGTAAATACTCTTAACATATCGTACAAATGTATTTGAAGACTTTTCAGATAAAGAGTAAAAAAGACAGATTGCAGATAGCAGAATGAATTGTTTTTGAAGATTTGAGAAGTAAGAAAGATTAGTTGAATATACTTTGTAACAAATATTTAAATATTCAAAATAAGTATTTAAGAAACAAAATAAAGAAGTGACTAAGTAATTAATTTAAGGGGTGGCTCAACTTTGTCAACTTAATAACTTCAGCAACGAGTCGAAGTTAGGGAAAATCTGTTGGTTGTCAATAAGCAAAAAGTTCGTCAGATTATCAGCAAAACTCATTTTAACGAATTTGATGTTTTGTATTTTACAAAAGTTTTGTACAAAAAATGAAGATAAAGTGCAGCAAAGTTTATTTTTCGTTTAACTCCTAAAGATTTTCCCTCAAAAGGACAAAAACTCCGAGAGGAAAAAAATAAATATGTAGCAAAAAAAGTGCTTATAATAAGTAGATAAAAAAAAGTTTGCATAAATTGTAAGTTATGAAAGCGGGTTTCCATTAGGCAGCCGGTAAGCTGATTAAAAAATACCTAAAATAATTGATGCGGATGCCAACTAAAATATGCCAATAAACTGTGCAAAGTGGCTTGGCGAAGACGTTGACGACGAAGAACAGGCGGAAGATGATAATTTCTTTGGGCGGAAATTAATTTAACGTCAGCTACATGCAAAGCCCTTGCACAAATATGCATTAGACGGGGCTTAGCTGCAGCTGCCAGAGGAAGGACGCAGGCTGAGGAATGCACACAAGGACAACGGATGCGGAAATGTGCCACCTCACAAGAAAGTGCAGTGTGAAGAGTGGGGAGCATTTAACTGTTTGCCAGACGAACAAGGTTGACAAAGGAGAATTTTATATAAAAGTAATAAAAAAAAGGGCAAGGGCAAAAAATTGCAATATGCAACGTGTTTGCCATTTAACAACATTTAGAAGCATAGCGAAAAATGCCCAAAGGTAAAGAATTTAATATCGAAATATCTTAACAAGACTGACAGCAAAAACAACGAATCAAAGAAACTCAATCTCCGAGCAAACAAAATGCATGTAAGAATGTGGCAAGATAAGGTATAAAATGTATTAAAATGAAATGGTTGACTTGAAAATGCCCTATAAATGGTATCAAGTTTATTGAAGAACTGAAAACTGAAAGCGATTTCTACTTACATACATACATGCAAAGATTATAGTTTCCTTTAAATTTGTAAAAGCTTAGCAAATAAAACATTCAAAGTTTTGGTTTTATTTAGCTTATTAAGTTTAATTTTTAAGATGTGGATTTTAAACACTCAAAATAAGTAGAAACAGGCATGCAAGTCTGTCATCTTCTCTAGTTATAGCTTAATATTTGTTGACTTGGTTGTGAATAGGATTATATTTAGTTCGAACCTAGCTACACAACTAACTAACCCAAACCAAACTCATGTTTACATGTTATCAGGGTATATAAAATGCATAAAGTAATGTGCTGGGAATTGCTTCTGACACATGAACCAGCCAGGCGAACTAAAGTGAGGCAGAGGCAGAGTCAGAGGCAGTGGCAGAGGCATGAGTGGAATGCAGCATTAGTTAACCCATAAGCTGTAAAGCATTGCAAAATTATATGCACATGCATACTGTATATATATGTATATATATACATATATGTGCTTACTTTATGATAAGTAATTGTGTGTGTGTTTGTGCACCCATTTAAATGTTGCACAGTCCTGTGACGTTTGGGCTCTGTTTGTGGCAGTGATAGTGTATTATAATTTGATGTGCAGCTTGCTACGCATTGAAGGAGTTAAGGTATATATATTCTTGATCAGCATTACTAGTCGAGTCGATATAGCCAAGTCTCCCTCTCCTGTCTGCTTATATACAAACTAGTTCCACAATTTCAAAGAAATATCTTGAATATATTCTTCTATGTAAAAAAGCTGCTTAAGAAACAATCACTCGAAATATGAATTAATGTAAGGAAAACTGTTATGTTTTCATAGTTTCCAGCGAAATTCAGTTATCAGCAATTTTAAATCTATTTCGCAAGAGTATCTATGCTTCGGCTTGCCACTGGTTTTTTCTTGTGCTTTTTTACGCGCTTTTTTTATACACAGCTCTTGCAAATTTGTTAGCACATGAAAATGCAGCAGAAAAATATATTCCACAGCCACGCACATGTGGCACATGCATCACTTGGGGCACTCGTTGCACATGGGGCATATGCAACGCATTTTAATATACAGTTGTTTATGCAGTGACATATTTTTTGATATATTTTTGTTAGCAATATCAAAGCAAAATTTAATAGCTGTTCAATGCAGATTACTGGCTATAATCCTTGTGGGCAAAAATGTTTGCCAATGTTTCCTTATGCAAATTTCTCGCACAACTGCTATACACATACTTTGCATATCAATGTGTGTGTGTGTGTGTGTGTGTGTTGTGTGGTTGCTTTCAGTCAGGCACAATCGTTTTGATTGCCATTTGCATAAGCAGTTCAATTCAATTGCGTGCGGTTTTCACAAACTTTTCCAGCGCTTTTCAAAGCAAATGGGCATCTGTGTTTGTCAAGCTATAGAAACACAAGCACACACACACACACACTACTAGAGACACACACACACATGAAAGATGACTATATCCGACGATTATATAGCTATTGCCGATTGTGTCCGTTGTGCTGTGCGAGGTCATTCGATTTGTTCATGCATGAAAATGTTCGCATTGCACTCATAAAAGCGGAAATTGAAAATAAATAAATCTTGTACAAACACACACACACTCTAACACACACACACATGCAGCAGCCAATAGGATATTGCATTTTGAGCATCTGTCAGTTGCAGAACAACAAAGTGCATTGTGGCAAACTGCCTGCTAAAAGTATCTGTCTTCAAATTACACGAAACACAGCATTTAATATCATATTGAACATGATTAAAAAGACTGACGACAAATTTGCCATATTTTATGAAATTGCACTTAACGAAATGTGCATTCAGAATAAATAATTGTGCAGCTAAGCATTTCTTAGATATAAGTTGAATGTTGAAAATGAATAAATGGCAAACCAAAGCCACATTCCAGATTTGTTTGATAAGTAACAAATTCATGCAAAGGTGTGTTTAAATAAATACAAAATAATATTCAGCTTATGCATCTTAAGGTTTTAATATTCATACGTATTTATGGCTCATCTAATTCGTAGTAATAACTAAATATTAATGAAATAATAGTCTAGAGAGATAGCTCGACTAGGAAATACTCTGAACAAAGCTGTTAAACTCGCATAAGATTTGATTGTATATCCTTTTTTATATTTTATATATCTGAGTTTCTTATCTTAGTGAATTTTATGTCTGGTTATATAAAATATATCAATTTTCATTCTACATTCTTATCTTTCCGCAGTCATCGATAAAATGAAATAAATGTTAAATTATATTCATAAATATGAACTCTCTCTATTTGTAATAGTCTTCAGTACAGACGAACGAATCAAGTCGGCTTTTGATGCTGATTAATAATATATATACTTTATGGTATTAAAGTGGCTTCCTTCTGGCTGCCACAACCCTTGGCACAACTTCCGTACACACTTTTCTCCCATTTTTAATGGATTCAGGATACAACAACATAAAGCAAATGTGAAGAGCAAATTGATGCCCAATTTAACATACTAAATGGCAAATTCAATAGAACTTTAATGCGTTCGCAATCTGCTTAAGTGCCACAAATGGAAAACTGGAGAATTTGCCAGCTAAGCAAAAATCCTTAGATACGCATTAAGGCGTTAACACAAACATAAATTCTCGAGTGATGTGAAGCGTATTTGCTTCGTTTTTACCATTTTATACATTTTGCTGGGCTATAATAAATCTGGCGCCTGCAATGAAATGCGACACGAGATATTCAATTCAATGTATGCATTTAGATCTAGAATCGAGGGGCACGGGCCAAACGGGTCACGTTCGGTTGTCGGGGTTAGACCGAAACCGGGCCACGTTTTGGTGTGTGTGTGTGTGTGCGTGTGATAAAGAAAAGTGGCTGAAAATGCGGAAGAATAATGCGACAGCACGAACAACAGACGGCTTGGCTGGTCCTGGCAGCTGGGTGGGTTAAACGGGGATGCTGCTGCTGCATTACAATGGCAAAAAATATATAGGCTGACAGCGAAAGAGAAGTACAGAGAGCGAAAGAGAGACAGAGAGCGACAGAGAGAGAGAGAGAGAAAGCGACAGAGGGTGGGCGCCGTGGCAAACAAAGGGACAGACGTACAATTGAGACAATGCAACGCCCGCAACACGCAACAAGAACAATTGCAATGCGGCAACTAATATTTTATGCGTAAAAGCAACACAGATATTTGCCATGCCAACGAGGGTCGTTCCATAAATTACCAGATCAAAGAACATGACTAAAATAAACGAGACAACAAAAACCATTTGGACTCTAAAGAGTAACAACAACAAGTAAATGCAAAAAGATATCAGCAAAACACTCATTTAATTATAAACTTGCGTAGGGTATTTGAATTTTATTATCAAGTTTGTAACGCATGGAAAGAGACTTTATATAGCAAATATATTCTGGATCAGCATTACTAAAAGTAAAGTTTTGAAACTATGTTGTTGAAATTTGGCATACATCAGTCTTTTAGTTTCGGGCAGCATATTTGTAGAAGTCGACTGGATCGAGTCACTATATCATGTAGCAGTAATAGGAAAAATCAGTTGACAGATGAGTTGATATATGAATAAATACTTTGTTTACCCAGCTAAGAGCACCAAACTGAACTATTGTTGGTCTTATTATGCTCATAGTATTTAGATAAAAAAAAGATAATCATCGAACCACGATATCATCTGCCTTATCATCTATCTGTCGATATCTTTCGTAGGAACAATCAATTGATTTTTTAAATTAGTAATGAAATTTAGATGTCTGCAAGTTGTTTGCTGTCTGGAAAAATGTCTAAAAAAGAGTTTCTTTCTGCTTTAATGAAAGTTCAAAATTATCTGTGAATGGGTGGAGAAAACTAGAGAAAACAGTAAAGCTAGAGATGAAAAAGTCCTTAAGCTGAGAAGGAAAATAGCATAATTCGCATTGTACACTCATAATATAATAAATAATAAACAACTTGTTTCAATTTGAAAGAAACTAGAAGTAAGCACACAGTAGCTTAATATTATTTTATTTAGTGCACAACAAAAACTGTTTCATCTCTACATCTTCATCTGGATGATAAGTAAATATGTCTTCTGTGATATTTCGAGCACATTTCCAGCTCAAGTATCTATTTCCCTTAAGGGAGACTGTGTAGGAAACCACTACCGAATGCTGTCAGAGTATTTAAGCAGCGTCACGTGCAACTTACATGCCTTTTGCCCTTCTTTTTCTACTTCTTGTTGCTATTTCAGTTTTTTCTATCTCTATTTTTTGTTCTTAACATGTTTGTGCAATTTTCCATTAAGGGAATTAGTTGCCGAGCGGCAACGTGGAATATAAAAAGAAGTGCAAAGCACTGCTGTGCATAGACTTCAAAAAGTAAGAGTCTAAGTAAGTAGATGTTTGGTATGTGTACGTAAGTAAGTATGTGCAAGGGGCATGTACTGATTTATAGAAGGTGACAGATGTGGACGCCGAATGATAACAAGCTTTGCCCAAACGTTCGCAAATATTCTATCAAATTGTTGGGTTCTACAAATATTTCGTTTTGTTTGTTGTTGCCGCAGATTTCTCGTTGCTCGCTGCCTCGTCGCACATTACAATTGCAGCCCTTACTAACAAGCCCCGCCCCCATTTCCACTAGCCGCCTGACTGTTGTAACAGCTGCAACTGATGTGCATGAAAAGTGGTTTTCGCAGCGCACCAAATACGAGAAAACGCTGGTAAAAGCCACAGCCCAGCTCAGCCTCAATAGGAAAAACATGTGAGAATGCTCGAGTCGAGAGAGCTCGACTAGAAAATATCCTCAAATCTAGTTTTAACAATCTTCATGGCTGCTGCTGTGCTACATATGAAAATATATTTTTCATACATGTTCCTTAAACTTAAAAAAAATGGTGAAATTTTTCGAGGTCTTTAAAAACGCAATTAGAG
The DNA here is from genome assembly GCA_035044105.1 of Drosophila nr. perissopoda 5 BK-2023a. Classification (NCBI taxonomy): domain Eukaryota; kingdom Metazoa; phylum Arthropoda; class Insecta; order Diptera; family Drosophilidae; genus Drosophila; species Drosophila nr. perissopoda 5 BK-2023a. The sequence goes on from JAWNMK010000018.1 coordinate 3,388,659, forward strand.
CATTTAGATAATTTAAATTGTTTATTTTTAATGCTGCTTGAAATCGGTTTTTATCGATATTTATAAACGGATACAGTTATCGATGAAAGAAAATAAACTTTATCTGAGTTTTGTGAATGAGAATTAACATATCAAATATTAAGTCTTCCAGATACATCCTTTTGACTGTTACAACTTCATCATACCTTTCTCACCCGTTTTTAAATTTGTTCAGGGTATAAACAGAATGAGGAATATATATGTATATATATATATATATATAATAAGAAGAGGGCAACGAAAATTCGTCGCTATGCTATAAATTAAAGTGTTGTCAGCGTCTCCATACCACATGCAGCACTGTAGCATGTGTGCAAAAGTTTACACCATATTTATTATACATATACATATACCATTTATATATATTTCATTGCAGAGGAAAAACCTTACACAAGCTTAAGTTAGAAGCAGAAAAGCGTATGCGATGATTTAAAGTGCCAAAAGGAAGCGTGGAAATAAAGTTCAAATAAACTTTAACAAAGTTAATGGCATAGAAAAATGTAAATTTTAGTTAGAAAACAGTTTTTATCCCACATTTTCAATGGACTTGTTCACAGAAACAGTTACTCTTTTAGCTTTAAAACTTGCAACATGAAACACATTCTCTAACCAAGTTTCGTATTATTTTTTTTTGATTGAATGAAAAATTGTTTTTATGACTAAGCTCGTTTTCGATTTGCTCAAATATTTTCCAATCAATTTGACGAGTTTGAAGTGCAGTAAAAATAACATTGGCCAACTTTTCTAGCACATGCCAAGAGCAAAAACAACACACAATGTCCAATTGTTGTGTGTGTATGTGTGTGTGTGTGCATTTGGGCCATGTAATGAATTTATTAAAATTGGTTCAGGCAACAAAGGGCAGCTGTAACAACAAAACTTTGCTTTCGAAAAGCTCGATAGCAATTTAAAAATTGCAATTAGATTAATGGGCATTTGAGAAACACGCTCGAAAACGATACTACAAATTATGTAATTGAATTAAACGGTTAACGCAACACAAGTGAAATCAAAACGATAACTGAAAAACAGGCAAGAACAATTATATTCGAAATGCCGAAGATAACATACACTGACAGGCCGGAGTCAGACTGCCGATATTGAAAATTCATTATATATATGAAAAATCGATAGGTTGTTCTGATGATATAGGGATTCGATGTTGATGACGATAAATAAATTCAAATCTGTGGTTAACTTGGTAAGCAAATAAGATATAGTCACCCGATCCGGCTGTCTCCGAAACTCTTACTGCCTGTACCAAAAATACGAATTGCAAACGAATTTCATGAAGATAGTTTCAAAACTGAGGCACTAGTTGGGATATGGCTATATCTACTCGTCTATTAAAGCTGATCAGAAATATATGTATATATCTCTACAGATTCGAATCAATTTATAATACTCTCTGCAAGTGTATACGTATAATTTGGAAAATTACAATTTTCAGTTTTTTATTTGAACATTTTAATTTAAGCACGTTTTTGGCACAACAGAATAAAAGGAATTGGTTCAATTAAATTTCGGTGCGGCCTAATGAGCCCTAAAGCGCATTTGCAAACGCCTTTGCCCGGCAACATATATACATATATATTTATATATATTTTTACTTTTGTACGTGGGCATGAGGTTGAGGTCTTTTGGGAGTTTGGGGCATGCCACCGCAGCAATAATAGCCAAATGGAACCGAAGCGAAACGTAACGAAACGAAACGAAACGAGACGAAACCAAATGAAAGCGTAGCCTGTGCTAAAATTGCCAACGTTGCAGGTTCAGCTGCTTTTTTTTTTGTTTTTTGTATTTTTGAACACAGACCCTGACTCCGATCCGGATCTGTGTCCGTGTCCGGATCCTGGGCAGCCATGTTGATTTCATTTCATTTAGCAGAGCAGCGAATATTTGTTGCTATATACGTGAAATTCTCATTTTGTCTTTGTCTCGCTGTGTGACGTGTGTGTGCTGCTGCTGTGTGTGCGTGTGTGTGTGTGTGTGTGTGTATGTTGGTGTGTGTGGTTGCCTGGGCACGCCAACGCGAAAACATTGCGAGCAATGGCCGCCATCGCGTTTGGCATTTTCCAATGGCGTCTGGCTGGCCATTAGTGAAAACACCGCAACAACAATGCAAAAAAGAGGAAGAAGTTATGGGAATCAATTTGGGGGCGTATAACGAATTAAATATACTCTACAGTATATATAAGAATTCTTTAATATATAATTTTTTTTAAGTTTATTTGTTACTTTATCTTTGACTTTATTTTTTAAATAATGGAAAATCTTTTAAAATGAATTTTACTTGATTTTTTAACTTATATTCAGTTCTAATCTAAACAGAAATTCTTTGGTACTGCCAGATATGGATATATATAGTCCTTAATCTGAATCGTTTCAAATCAAACGATTATAAGGATTTCCGCTCACGTAATGTTTATGAATTAGTTCTCCATTTTTTAGGTATTCGCTTCCATATGGATTAAATAAATAAAATAAATTATAAATTTCGGTTGTGGCTTTTAAATTTAAATCGATATAGTTGCGGTTCCGCCTTAACACTCATACTGCACCGATTTTTTCAGTATTTATTTGCTAAATAAATTGTTCATCACTTTTAGAAATATATATGCCTCAACAGAACCATTTGAAAATCAGTACTTAAAATCTATCAAATGACACTTTAACTTTGTCGACATTTTGAACATTTTTGCCAGCAGATTACCGATTCTGTTCTGTATATTTTATGTATGCCTTAAAGCAAAAGAGTTCAGACCATCAGTTATGTCCCGCTTCTGTCAATCAATGGTAAACTTGATAAGAAAGCTGCAAGGATCTGATGCATTATAGAGCAAGAACACGTAGTTGCCCTAGACCTGGTCACAAAGGTGGATAGATAGATGGATGGATGTCGTACGCTTGGGAAAACGTGCACTGAACTGTAGGCAGCAAGGCAACAAACAACGGCAGTTGGCCAACTTTCAATCGTTGTTGTTGTTGCTGTTGTTGTTGTTGTTGTTGTTGCTTAACGACAAATCGAAAATAACAACAGGCCAACAGGCAAACATCAAATATGGCGACGGCACTCAACAGCGTCACACTCGAGGGAGAGTTTTGTGTTGCGGTCTCCGAGCTACTGACTCTTTCAGCTTCAGGTCCTTACACCCACCACCCTCCGCAAAGCTCTGTCTTCGACTCCCTCTCTCTCTCTCTCTCTCTGTGTCTCCCCTTCTGCCGCTTCATTCGACTCTTCCTCTCGGATGGAGTGCGGAAAACGAGCAGGAGCAGCACTCAGTTTCCCAAACTCTGAATGTTTTGGTAGCAAAAGACCGGCAAAAAGCAGCAACCGGTAAAATCGAATGTTCACTTTGCACACACTCGCACATCGCACAAACACACACACACACCACACACACATAGAGTACACATTCTCTCTTTGTCAGTTTTCACTCCCACGCTTCACACACGCACACACACTTGAAATTTTGCACACATTTACAATATTTGTAAATGTGTTGAAAATCGTTTGCACAACTCTGAGCAACCAACACACATGTGTGTGTGTGCGTATGTGTGAGTGTGTGTGTGCGAGTGTGTAGCTTGCTCATTTGTTAAGGGGAAATGGCCTTTGTCTGTCTCAGTCAGCAATTGTGTGTCTCTGTGTGTGTGACTTCGTCCTGGCCGTGAGCGCAGCCATGTTTTTTTTTGCCCAGAGAGCTACAGCGCGCAGGCGCCATTGCATACACTGAGCGAATGCCGGCAGTGTAAAGCGAGCAAATCATCCAAAAATTTAACTAGCATTAAAATTGAGTTTGGTCCGATTCGAACGATTAATCAAGAAAATGTATACTTTATGGGGTCGGAAATGGTTTATATAATAGTCTGACAGACTTTGTTTCAACTTTTGCTTTCTTAAATGGTTAATATTCAATAAGCATATACTAATAATTTTTAATATATATTAAAAAATAAATAAATAATTCTGATAAATAATAAATATTTTACGAGTTTTTAGACAACAAAATATAAATTTATACCTATCAGAGTGCAGACATTTTTCGTATTAATTATTTTAATCTTTTAAGACAACTAAATAAATGAACAAAAAAAAACCATAATTCACAGCTTATATTGTGTAAAAAAAATGTTTAATTTTTTAAACAAAATAATATTATAGAAATTGGCTATACAAAGTGCATATAAAGATAGAAATGCTTTCGTAAATACTCTGAGGCAGAGTCAACAATCTTTGTTTAAATCGTTAGTTGCTCGTTAGTTGAATAATTAATGAAAGGGCTTTTGCTTGTGCCTTAATTTAAAATGGGGAACCAATCATGCTTAAGTCGTTGTCTTAAAATGTACTCTCCGCTGCTAAGTGCTGCAGTTGGTCTATGCATTTGAGATGCAGTCATTACAGCTAACCGCATTAGTAATGCACCTGCCACACCCCCACATGCCAGCAACAAAATGCAAGGAGCAACCACTTGAGACTCGCAGCGAAGGCTCAAAGGAGCTCAATGCTGATGCTGCTGTTGCTGCTGCTGTTGCTGCTGGCCTTGTGGCTGCCACCTGGCAACGCATCTGAGCGACGAGCTGTGCTTGACAACCGCTTTTATAGTCGGGGCACCCGAAAATGCTCGATGACACCCGTGTGGCTTTTGGGCTGCGCACAACAGGGCGTATGAGCAACGGACAGCGAACACGAACAGATACGAGACGACCAGGCAGGAGCATGTTATACATATATATATATATATATATATATATATAAATATATATATTTGTGTGTGTGTAGTATGCGTGATGCTCTCTCCCAGATATTGCTATGGCAACCTTGACTACCTGTGCTCATGCCCCGCCAGCTTAACCCCGTGCCGCATCCTGCTTGAGTCCTTTTTGGCCCGTTGCGAATATTTTTCGTCGATTTCGACTCCCTTTTGTACAGTTTTCGGGCGCACAGACTTTTGGTTTTAATGGATCGATGACTCTTTTGCATCACACACACAACGAGTCAAAAAAGAAAAAAAAAACTGAGAAAAAGAAACTTTTCCATGCGGCAGGCAAAAGTTTTCCTTTCTGGCATGTGGCAACAAAAAAATGTTTTCGTATATATATAGACTTGATATACCAATATATAAACCTATATATATACACATGCGAGTATGTGGCTTGCATATTTTGATGTGCTAAAGTTGAGGTTGTGGCACAGGTGAGGTGACAAGCGTGTGCTGATTAGATTTTAGATTTGCCTCAAGCCAGAATGCCAAGAGGAGAGATAAGGAGAGCAAAGGAAGCCAGCTTAATGCTTTTTACGCATTTCTAGGTTACCTGGCTATTCTGTCTCTGTTTCTGCTGCTGCTGCTCTTGTCTGTAGTTGCTCGGCTTTTCATTCTGTGACTTTAAGTGCTGATAAGTTGATATAACCACTCAAGACACTCAAGCTTTAAATTGAATTGCAAAAAAAGTGAGTAGCATTTGTATTTTGCTTATGCTTTGCATATGAAAAGGTGTTAAGCAGAAACCGGATCCGCAACTGTACTCATTGAAATTCAGAGCCGGTATAGAAAACTTTTTGAAGAACCAGTTAGAGAAAGCGATATTAAGCCAAACATCAATTTCAAATTCAAATCATTGCCAGAGCTCTTCTTGTGCTTTCCGTACATGAACATAAATACGACTCAGTTCGACAGCCTGATAAATTACGATTATGTATTATTATTTATGAGATTTATGAGAGGCTTGTTTAATATTTGCTAATAGACGAAAATAATGACAAATAGCTGCCAGATGGGGCAAGAATTCGTATAGACACCGAAAGTTATTTAGTTTCCAGCTCTAATCAGCAAAGCTTTTATTTTCGGTTCAATATTTGTTTCAAATGAATACAAAACAAGTGTACTTTCGAAATCCGCTTCCGCTTCTGAATTTGAATCCGTATTTGCTCTTCTTTACTTTTAAATTTTTACTTATTCACTTTTGATTCTTTTTATAATTCAATTTGTAACTTTTATTTTAAATTTGTATGTTTCCACATTGAATAAATAAATAAATTGTTTCGGTTTCGCTTTGACACACTTGCTTGTCAACTTCCTTTAAGGCAGCCTCTAAAACATATATGTAAGTTCAGTCAAAGCTGCCAAGAGTAAAACTGGTATTCGATTCCGAGTGAGATTCTCTGAAAATTGCAAGCACAAATTGCACGTCTAACATCGAGGATTCTTCAATCGAATATTCACTGCACACACACACTCTCTCTCTCACACACACACACACACTCAATTTGCAGTTGAGTAAATGCAAATAAAATATACTTTTCAATGGGAATAGATTTATTTATCTACGGTTTGTAAGCCAGCAGAGAACAAATACAAGTAAATAAATAATAAAATATACAAAAGAATTCTCAGCTGCTGCAAAGATTGAAATGGCTTACAGCTCGAAGAGGTTACCTAGATACGTAATCCCAGAGAGTCTCCCAATTCTATTGCATTGCCACTCAATAGAATATGTTCCCATTTGGAGCTCTATATATGTATGTGTATATACCCCATTGTTGGCAGCTTAAAGTATTCTTTATTGGCAAAAATATTTGATTAGCAAATATTTTCGTATCTTCGATTTTATTGCATTGTTTGATCTTTACACAAGGAATTTTTAATATGCGTAAATCAAATGAATTGCGAGCAACAGCAGATGGCTAAAGGATTCACATTGCCAGGCCTAAGCTGCATGTGTATACTGAAATTCAATGAAATAAATCATAAATTTTAAATAAGTGCTAAATTTCAATATGCCGAGGTTAACCAAATAAATGGCAAGTGGGGAGTGCGCGACTTCGGAGATACCCTATATGCATTGATAGAAATGCTGGAATTGGCTGCTATGAAATTTGTTTAAGATCAAAATACTATTTTCTTGCAATTTTAGTGAATTTTTTTCAGATGCTCAATATTATGTAATGGTATGTACATAGTCAAATAGATAGCTATATATATTTAAAATTGTTTATTGTAATGTAAATATAAATAGATTTCCTTAGATATTTGCGAAACTGGAATCCTTGAATAATTTATACACCAATCAGTAGTTAAATCGAGTCGTCTCAAGAATATATACATTCTTTTTACAGTCGGAGATGATTCGTTCCGCAAATTACATACCTTAAAACAATTTCATTATACCCATTTTATCCACTTTTACAGGTTTCAGTGAATTGAATTTTGAAATATTAAAATTTCAAAGGATGTGAAATAGTTGTGCGTATAAATTGCAAGAGAATCGATAAATGAAAACGTTGATTTTTTTCATTCAATTATATTTTAAAATCCATTCATTGAATATTTAAAATATTTGCATGCCATGAGAAAAAAGCTCATTCACATTTTAAGCTTTAAGAGTAAACTTTGAAAATTTCTTAAAATTATTGGAATACTCAACGTTTTTATGGGCTGCTTAATATGATATTATATGTAAGCAGATATACCCACTGAGAAAACAGCAAACTGGCAACAGTTTAAATATTCGGCTAATAAAAAGTGGCTTTGTCGATTGACAGCTTTCAGAGTTAACCATTTTGCCATATGCCAACAACGGCCAACCAAAAGAACTTTAAGCCCATTACAGAATATGTCAAATTATATTTTGGGCAAACGGTGTCAACCAAATACGACAACATTGTAGGGAGCTTAAGGCCACAGAGTGAACTTTTGGCTTAAACACCCATACTTTGATACAACATAATAATAATGGAGGCAAAAAACTAAAAGCGCCAATTGACGACGAAAATTTTCAATTTGTCTAACGAGTTTGCGGACAAAGTTTTGTGCACATACGCTTGGGCCCACATAAAAGCATCTGGCATGGCTACAATCAAAGCCATCAAATGCATAAAGGCTTAGTGGCAACTTTGGCAACCACGCCCACACACACACACACCGAGAAACCCACCCCAAACATTATGTGTGGGTTGCACTAATGGAAAACAATTTTCAAGCGTCACATTTTCAGCGCTAATGAAGTGAGGCTCGGCGGCAGAGGTAGCAGCAGTTGTGGCAAGCGCAGGGGCAGATGCAGAAAACACAAAACTGCAGCCGGGCTATTAAAAAACTTTTAAAGGCTTCAGTTATTCATTTGCAGTGTTGCATAACGTTTCGCTGAACGATATCCGAGCGGCATATGAATTGGCTTAATTCGCAGAAAATGGCAAAGCGTCCTTGCAGCAATCATCATCGAAATCATTATAATCGTCATGAACTGGCGAGGCAAGCATCCTTGCAATGCCAACAACCATAAAAACAAATACTTATTGCATTTCTGCTTGTGTATACGTATGTGTGTGTGGGTGTGTTGTCGAAGAAACTTTTTGCAAATGAATAATCCACAATTGTTGCTTGCCACAGTTGCAAGTCAAGAAATCAGAACAGTTCTGCATTTGTATTAGCAAGACGAAATTTTGATGCTCTACCAACAATTTCCATATGTCAAACAGCTACAAAATGAAACCATAATCAACAAGTATTTTTTGTATATAGAATAACGAAGCAAATTAAAATAAATATTTGTCTAATATCCAAACGCTTGACAAAGTTGAAAGGCTGCAGTTGAAGGCAGGAAATGTGAATGTTTTTTTTTTTTGCAGCCGACATGCTCAAGTGGAAAAAAGCATTGCGCATACGCCCGAGTGCACTTGGTAATAATAATTTGAGCCGGCTGACAGATAAACAGACAAAGGGACAGACAGACAAACAGGTAGATGGGAGCAAAGGACATTGCCAAACACAAGCGAAGCGAAAAGAATTGAAACTGAAACAGAAACAGAAACTGTTGTCTAAAGTCATCGGCAGTGAATGCGGGCTGACGTAAATCACCAATGGCTAAACAACTGATGGTCTGACGTACAACAAACAATGCAACAAGGAATGAGATACACGCAACCACACACACACACACACACACACACACACACACACACACACACACAGATATGTGAAGCATAAGCCGCTGTCATGGCTACTGTTCGATAGAAGATATATGAAAGCTGCTGTTGAGTGACTGCTTTTAAACCTGAGGCTTTCGGCAGTGTTGCCAAGGTGTGGTCGGACTTTGGCATTGCTTTTGCATCGGCAGCAATCAATAAACAAAATACAACAAAGCACAACACATGCAAATCCACACAAGGCAAGAGTACAGTTGCGATGCATATGTATATATCTGTATCCGTATCCGCATCTGTATCTGAGTATCTGTCTATCTGTGTATTTGCAGCATATCCATTAGGCTTATGCCTTTGTAATCGATATTGTCTTCGGGCCTCATTGCCTTCAATTCATAATGTATTTCATTTAATTAATCACTGACCAGCCTCTGTCGACTGCACTTTGACTTTGCTGATAGAATTCACACACAGCGCACCAGTGGCTTGTGGTTTATTTTGATAGAACATTCTCTGTTGCTTTGGGGTGTGCAAGTTGTACAATTGGCATTGTTATCACGACAGGCCAATCAGAAAATGGTTTAGAACATTTTCTCGCTTGGAAATATGCTTTGTTTAGCAAATAATATGACAATGGCATTGCAGGCGTCTGTCCGTAGGCGTCCATTGCATCTGACGACAAATATTTATACTTCGATATTCATATATTCATATCCATTTCCATAGCTTAGCAGGCTTTATATTATTGCTGCATAAATTTCAATATGCATTGCTGTTGATGAAAATATATCACCAATATTCAAGTCTGTCTTTAAGTATTTAGCATGAAATTAAAGAATAACGCATTTAGTTTGGCTATTTTAAAAATTGTTTACAGGAATTTGTCCATTTTATGCAATTCAGTCTTTAAAAAATTTACCATTTTAATTCCATATTTATTGAAAATATCCCAATGTGCTCCTAATTTAAATGTTTTATTTGCCATTAATAGATTAAGACATCGTGTTTTTATTCTTGGGAATTCAGATTTTTCGTTTTTAATTGATTTGGTTTCAGATGTCAAATCGTAGATACTTTGTGGGCTCTGCAGGTGATTCTATAATGATATACTTCATACTTCAACCACATCAGAGCATTCTTGCTGGTATGTTTATCACCATTTGTTGAAAGTCTTCTCGACAGTTGCCTTTTCCAAAACCCAAAATGTCAAAGCAAAGCTCAGATAACAAAGACGAGAATCATTAGGATTATTTTTATGCCCAGCACTGTAAATATATATCAATATCAATATCAAGTCATTCATTGTTTTGCTTTTGATATTTCTTATTAGAACTTTATCAATATCAAGAGCCATTAAAAGCAACTTGCCGCAAATAGTTGTGGCACGAAGGCAATGGGCGCCACTTTATGCGGCACACAAATGTTGCAATCGAAATCAGAAATCATAAAATTAAATGCTGCCGCAAACCGGAATATGGAAAGTGTGCGAAAGGAAAATACAATTTCAAAAATTTTATTACACTTTCCATTCTGTTCGTTTTTTTCGGTTGCACGCTGCGGCAGCTGCGTCGAGCGGGAGAGCGAAAGAGAGGGAGAGTGGGCGAGACAAAGTGAGAGAAAAGAGAGAGCGAGAGAGAGAGAGAGAGAGAGAGAGTGAAGTGAATATCATAACGTAAAATAAAAATGGAAATGAAATTAAATGTTGAACATTATTTATGACGCTGCGCATATCAAATGGCATTCAGGCAGTCTAGGCAGACGGTCAGGGGACGGGGGACACAAGGACACCACCCTTGCGGGCCGTGTGCACCCCTTTACAAGCAAGCAGTGGCACAAGCCTACCTTATACAGATACAGATACAGATGCAGATGCACACACATCGAGTTACACTGGATACGTGCAAGGATTTTGTGGAATTTATTTTGTTTTGCATTTACATATTTACTTTTTTTTCATTTTCACTATTTGTATCTAATTTGCATATCGCCGTCGACATCCATGGTGCGCATCCTGAAATGCGCCGCCATCGCCATCGCCGAGTGGCTTTTGTTGTGCCCCGTTGTCCTGACAACCGCTGGCAAATTTGTTGCTCTTAGTTCGCTTCATGCTGCACTACCTTTATCTACATTCCTACCTACCTAAGTACCTCCCCCCCCATCCTTCTCTCTGCATGCTTACATACATATGTATGGACTTTTCCCTCACTGCCTGTGCATCTGCATCGCTGCATCGTGTTGCCATCGTGACTTTCCCATCAACCATCACTCCTTGCTTATCCCCCTGCTCTGCTCTGCTCTGCTCTGTTCGCCGGCATGGCTTCATTTCCAAGTTTATTCGGCAACTTGAAGTGCAAAGTTAAGTCAACTTGGCCCGCAGCAGCAGCAGCATCAGCATCAGCACCATCAGCATCAGCAAGAGTGCGCACAAAATGCCATTTCCGTTTCCGGCAACTTTTACAAAGAACAAAAGCTGCTGACTAATACAAAAAAAAATGGATGTTGTCAAATTATAGTCAACAGTTTTTTATCGAATTTATAATGCCCTTACACAAATAAAATATAAACATTTAATACCAATAATTATATTAGGATACAAACTGCTACTGATCTTTATGAAAAGTTAGTTTTATAATATAATAAAAATTATCTATATATACATATATATATATATGATCTATATCCCTAACAATTTTAAATACTTTAATGCTTATAATTTTATTTAAAAGTGTAGGCTATAAAATCAGAGTTCATAAAGGATTCATTATATTAGGACATGCAAAAAAGTATATAATTATTCATTATAATTAAAAGAAATTAAGTTTTTAATTTCTATAATTGTTTATTTGTAAATTAAAGCGAAGTACTCAATGAGTTGAAGGCCTTAGCTGTTATTGCTCTTTTGAAAAAGATTGCTTGAAGTCGAAGACTAAAAGTTAGCTTTGTATAAAATTAAATAAATAAATAGTAATGAAATCAAGAGAGGAATTAAAAACTTTGCCAATTAGTGAGATTAATCATGTTTTCTAAAGTTGTTTAATAAGTTGAATGACTTTTACTTCCTGAGTTCAACTCCTATTTCTAAAGTACTCTTCGCCTGGATGGTAAGCCGAATCATTTTCCGGTTTTAGATTCCGTTTAGTATTATAATATGAATGTCTGTTAACTGGTCATCAAAGAAATGTCAACGTCCGGTTCCGGTTCCGCATTTCAATAGGTCAAGTGGCGATTCCGCACAACCTGTTTTCACAAATTAAAGGTGCCAAAAGGAATCGAATTGTGTGCATACTTTAGGGAAGAGTAACGAACAAACGAGAGACCTTCTATCCCCTGCATTAATTTCATTCAAATAATATTTGTGCTCGCTTGTGGAGCTCATTAGTAGCTGGCAACAACAGAAGAACAGAAGTCGAGCAGCGAACAACGCACAAAATACAAGTTACACTGAACAGCAACCGGAAACAACACACACACACACACACACTCACCAAAAAGTGAAGTGTATGTGGCATTGGATTAAGCGCACTTTAATCAAACACAACGCCAAGTTCTTCCCCCGCACCTGTTGTCTGACTTATGACACACGAAAAAGTTGCCAAGCGACATAAATTAAATTACAACTTTCCTGCCTGCCTGACTGTGTGTGTGTGTGGGTGTGTGTGTGTGTGGGTGTATAGTATAGTATTAGTATTCTTTTTGCTGCCTCTTGTGGTTGACATTCATTTGTGCAAATTTATGTTAATTAGAATTGAATTTCGAAGCTGGCAAAGTTTCCCGTTCGACTTTTTCTCCTTAATTTTCAAGTTGTTTTGGTTGTTGCTGCTATTGTTGTTGTCCTTCCTCGTTTGATTCAATTTATTTGAAGCTGTCAGGGCCAAGTAGAAGCAGCAACAGCAGCAGCAGCAGCATCTCTGTTATTTTCAATCTCTACTCAAAAGGACGACTTCTCCTTCAGCTTCTACTGGCTGTCAAAAACTTGGCTTCCCGAGCTCTTTGTGATTTTGTGGTTTTGCGTAATGATTTGTGGAATTTCTTTATTGAAATCATTACTTCGGCTTGCAAAACATTGTATGAGTCTTACATCTGGCGGATTATTGTTATTGTTCGCTCTTGTTGTTGGCATTTATCACCAACAATGTTTTTCAATGAGTGAGAAATTAAGATTGATTTGAGTTGCAAATTAGTTACGAGTTGTGTTTTATTTATTTCCTTATTATTTTTAATTTACAAAATCGCTGATGCCGATTATCTATTATAAAGAGGATTGAAGAAGTAACTTAACGTTGAAAATAGTTAAATCTGCTTTCAACTTCAAGATATAATACATATTATCTTCTACGTAGTTCATCTTTATTTAGCTCTGCTTATTTGAAGTCTTTGTTGTGAGCTTAACTTGTTTATTTATCTTAATATTCTCTCAAGTTTTCTCTCTTTTCTCTGTGTCTCTTTCGTTTCCCGTTCTAATTGCTACATTTTCTAAAATGTAAATGCAACATTTCCAAGTGTACACAGTAAACATCTATCTACATACATATTTCTTGCTACTGCACAGAGCATAATCACTGAAGCTGCTTGCCAGATGATTTTGCTGCAAACAAACTATGGAAAATAAATAAAAATCGAAGCAAGCAGCAGACGAAGGAGAAGAAGAGGAGAGGGGACAGGGGATAACTCTCAGCTCGCTTGCGTGCATAATTTTCCTGAATGCCGGACCTGCAGGAAATGGCAGCTATTAGCATTTGACTGCTTCACTGATGATGTTAACGATGTCAGCAATTCCCTGCCCTACCCCCTTTTCCACCACCCACCACCCACCATCCATCACCCACTTGCCCAACCCAAACCCAAACCCAAACTTCAACTCGTACACAAGTTCTGAGTGAATAAGAAAAGGATATAAAAATTCAGCATGTTTAATGCACATCAAATTTGTGGTCCGAACTGGCCGAACGGCGCAGTCCTTACGCTGGCCAACAGGAGTGAGTGAGGGCATTATGATTCAGTATTGCACATTTTATGCGCTCGACTGCACATTGAAATCAGACCGCAAAAATATGCTTGCCTTCACCGAATCTCCAATATCCTAATAAGAATTTTGTATGCCCTTGAAGAAGGCATTTTAATTTTCTCATTCAAGGAGATATCTCTGACCCCAGAAGGGGCATTATACTCACTCTCTCTTTCTCTGCTTTTCCTCAAATTTTAATTTTTTAGCTATAATAATGAAATATGTTGCAGGCAGTGCAGGAAAAACTATACCATAATCATTTCAGAGCTTAAGCAATGTTCTCTGTTACGAAGATCTTGTTCTTCTGCTTCTGCTCGAAGAAGATACTTTGGGCTGCTTCTCAATATCCCTGCTGCTTTCTAAGGAATCCCTGTAATATCGCTGAACCTCCAGCAGCCAAACTAACATCTCAAAAATAAAAATAAAATCAAAGATCCGCAGCGCATTCAGTCCTATCTTTAAAACAATCACGTAAGCTGGCCAACTGAGCCATATTCATAAAATAAAAACAAATAGTTTAAGTAATCTTCCATTTCACAAATAATTCCACTCGTAAAACTCGCAGATGAGCCTTTTGACGTCAGCAGCAAATTCTGTTCCTTTTCTAGCACGAGTATCAATAATAATGATCAAAAATTTGACACAACTATTTGAAATACTGTTGCCAAAACGTGACCAAGGAGAACGCCACGTCAAAGCCAAAGATCCTTATAATGAAATAAAATAACAATGATTAACACCCGAAAGACGGCAAGGAAATGTGCACGTAAGCGGATACAATCAATATTCCATTTGGCCAAATAGAAAAAACGCTGAGAAGCGCACAATCAGTCATTAACATTGTTGCAAAAAGAGAAAAAGGAACAAAATATTGGAGGGGTAGATTCATCCCTAAAAGTGCTGCCCTCTCCCTAGATTTGCTGACGTCTACTACGCAATGGTCACTGCTTCTGATTTTTTTTTTTTTATTTTCGTGGTGGTTGTTTGACACTAGCCAACGTTGGGTGGTTGAGTAGCTGGGTGGGTGGTGCGTCCAGCAGTCTAATCAACATCAGCATCAGCATCAGCATCCACAGCCAAAGCCAAAGCCACACAGCCACATGCACAACAGCGTTAGCAATTTGTTATGAATTCAGTGCTCCGTTCTTGTCACTTTCTGTTGCTATTTAATGGATGTTGTGGGCGTGGCAGACGCGTATCCCAGCAGGACAACAACAACAGCGGACATCAGATTGGAACAGACCAGTCACGCATGTGTTTATCGTCTAACAAAACATTCAAAACAATTTTCTAATATACAATTTATACAAACACAAATTTAAATTTTCATTAAAAATCTAAGAAAATCTCTAAAATAATATTTTAAGTATGCTATGTTTATAAAATGCGCATCGTTATCAATGACTCCCAGCTTTGTGCATGTGGCATACAAAAAAATATTGTTGGAAATATATAAAAATAATATTAATTAAGGAGAAACATTTTTTTTGTAGAACATTAGTTCCTAAACGACCTGCTTACAGCACTCAACTTGAAGTATTCACATTAATTTACTTGAACCACTTTTAATCTAAATAACAATTTGAATTTATACGCCCAGAAAAAAATGGCCATGCATTTTAGAAAATTTTCCTCTACTGAAAACCACCCTTAAAACTAAAAGGATTTTCGTGTTCTTAGAATTAATTTGTAAATATGAGAAGAACCATTTCCAAACCTTCCATATATCCATTTTATTATAATTGGACCCATATTTTTTTTACATCTTAGAAAATGTAATAAGAAAATACAAGGCTTTTAAAAGTATACTCTGTAAATTGATTATCATCGTTTGCGTCATGGGCAATGCGAATTTCTAAGTGATGTTTTTTCTGAGTATAGTAGATATTTGTACATAGTTTATTTGGCATATGATTCATACATAGGCCGCACGCTTTCATCGCAAATGTATTAATCATAATAATTGTATATGCTTGGGAAATAACTGTGGCTCCTGTGCGTTCGCTGAAAGCATTAGAAACCAGGACACATCATTAAAGGCGGACCAGCAGCAGCAGTCCCAGACAGGCAGCAGGAGCAATCCCAGTGCATTGGGTTGCTGGAATAAACCACCACCCAGAGCATTTTCCATTCGAGTCCAGCCCAATCCAACGCATTGTGCATACTCACAATGGGTTCGGTGCATAATTCATCACAATCAGCAACAGGAACAACAGAGCACAACACAAGAGTTGACTTCAGTTGGAAATTTCCAAATTTAGTGGTTACCTTGGCAATAAACACACACACACAGACACATACAGAAATGCATGCAAAGTGTGTGGCAGGTAGGAGTGGCAGCATCTGAAATGTGCGTGTGTGGCATGAACTCTGAGTGTAATCCACGAGAGACACAGAAAACAGCAACGACGCATGTATATAGGAGGAGGGTGGTCTGTTGTGTGGGTAGACTTACGCAAAATGCGCTGACTCAGTCCCAGTTCCAGTCCCAGTCCCAGTCCCAGTCTTAGTTATCGAATTTGTGAGCACTTTCATTGCGAAACTTGTCAAAAGTTGTAGCCTCAATTGCAGATTCCGAATCTGTTTCTGATGTTTGCCTTTGTTCCCTTTTGCAACTTTTCTGCTGCGTTTACGCCACAACGCTTGTTGTTTGTATAACATTTCGTAAGCATTTGCAATGATCTAAAAATATATAAACAGTATAGAACAATTTAGCAAGCAGACAACAGGCAATTATTCGACTAGTCCATACTCTGTAATGGCTAAGAATCAGGCGTCTCTTTTCACATGAGCCACGACTTGGCGAATTTCTCCTGCAAAATATGAAACCTCCAGCCTCAAGGTTCATTATCAAATTCCTGTTAGGAATCTGTTGAGTAGAACAATATTCTCGTAGCTTGACAATAATTATATAATTTCCATATTATTAATATCAGCAATTTATAAATTTTAATGCCTGCAAACGCTTAAATTTTAAATTATAAACTTTCGCGTTTGTATATTATATCATAAAAACTGTCACCTGTTTAAGCTAATTATCAAGTTAATCAAATGCTTTTTTTGTAAATATTTAAAGCAAGATATAAAGAAATAATATATTATAACATCGTATGCTTTCTAATATTATATCTATTATAAATCTATTATCTATTGTCTAAAATTATTATATTAGACTTCTTTTGAATTTTATATCGACTTATAAAAAAGTTGCCAAAACATTCTACAACATTGTGTTAGAAAGCATGCCTCGAATATCTCACTAAGGAATATAAAACACAACATTACTTTCTAAGAGCTACAATTTCTTGTTTAGTTAAAATTTAGTTAATAATATTTATTAAAATTAAAACAGGCAATTGCATTAGATTTCATATTAATATTATAATCTTATAAAAGTTTGGCATAGTAAAAAATAAATAATAATAATTCATCGAACATCTCACAAAGAATGCAAAAATGCATCTTCTTCTTACTACTAAGTTCATTATACCCGCTGTTTAAATAACAATTTTAATGAGCATGTCTTCTAGTCTTAAGATCTAGTTAATCTTTTTTTTTTTTGATAAATATTTAAAATAAGCCCTTGCAACATTTTTTTATTTTTGATTATTCAATTAAGAAAAATTTAACAGATTTGTGTATTAGAAAGCAGAATTTATTATCTTTAATTTGACTGATTACAAAATCAACTTTTATACTTACTACTCGGCTCATTATACCGTCCTTGTAGCTAACACTTTTAATGGGTATAGCGAATAAAAACAGAATCAACAATAAAGTCGAGAAAAACCACCCCTTTTGGGAAAGGCAACGATGACGGTGACGATCGAAGTGGAGATGAGTTGATGCTGCGTTTGACGGGGTGGCACATTCGCACTCACATTCCCTACCCAATCTACCCATTCGCATTCGTTGCCTCATTCCTCATTCCTCATCCTCATCCTCATTCCTCATCCGGCAGCATTTTAATTCGAATTGCTGTTGCAGGCATTGTTATTGTTGTTGCTGCAGAGCTGCTGTTGCTGTTGCCGTAGAGCACTCTTTCTATAACTGCTCCGACTGACGACACGACTCTGTTTGGTTTCCATTTGATGCTGATAAATTGTAAGTGCGTTCGCTGGGTGGAGTATTGAGTTTGGGTTTGGGATTGCAATTGGGATTGGGATTGGGATTGCGAACTGTTCTGTGCTCTGGGAGTGGTAATAGCAATGGGTTCATCTCACAGGGGTGTTGAGGCAACAATGCAAAGGATGTTGCATACATCGCATAATTTGATAAAATATTGCACGCTGCTTCATTGTTCCAGGGTTCTGTTCTTTTTTCTCCAGAAGTGCGCCCCTCTTCTGATGAACATTAGATGTAATCAATAAAAACTGAAAGACCCGCACAAATGCTAAATAATTATAGACTAACTGATTTTATATAAAATATATACAATTATTTTAAACATTTTATTTGCAAGCAGCAAATTTTATAAAGACAAATTAATCACATTTTAATTCGAATTAGGAAAGCATCCAACACAAATACAGAAATATTTCATAACAAGGAAACAAAGGGGAAGGATATGTTGGTTAAGCTTCTCTATCGCAACTTTAAATCGATAACACTTCGCAAAGTGGCATGGAGAAGTTGTGTTGTGGTGCACACAGTGCTACTCAAAAGTAACTTGCCTTGCTAATCCAAATAAAGCTGCTGCTGCTGCTGCTGCGTGCAAACATTTGCTAATGTGGCAAGACAAAAAACCAAATAAATGAAAAAAAAAAAACAAAGCAGACATATTTATGTCCGAGAAAAGAGCTTATATTGAAGAGGCGACGCTGCTCAGGAAATGAGATATAAATATTTTGTTGTATTTTGCGAGCGGCTTGCAATTTCCCCAGCGTACAATTGACACATCTTTGCAACACAAATAAATATGTGTGTGTGTGTGTGTGTGTGTTTTTTGTGATTGGGGAGAATGGCTAATCATTTGGAAGACATAGTGCACGCTCGTACCTTCAGAATGATGCGCTGGGGAATCATTAGAAGCAACTTTGCAGGCGGCCCAATAAATATGGCAAGCGAGTAAAACCCATCATCGATAATAAGGTGAACGAGATGAGAGGCCATAAAGAAAAACTGCAAATGTTGCCAAATTGGGTATGGCAAGAAATAAAATGCTAATGATTGATACGCTTTTGGAAGCATTTTCCTACCCCATGGAGTGAAAAGATACTTTTTGGGGTCGCATTCTAAAATTGGGCTGCTGGAATTTAGCATTTGTAATTATATGCTCACAAAAGGAAACGTCCCAACTTTGCTGAAACAGAACCAAAAAGGAGCGAATGAATAAACGAATGAATGGATGAATGAATGAAAGAATGAACGAATCATGCGACTGATGAATGGACGCAAATGTACAAATCTTAATTATGCAAATCACGGTCGTGCATAAATTATGTAAATTTTAACGATATTCCTCATGGTCCCGTCCACTATCTACCCCCATTTCCAAAGATATATACATATATATATATATGTATATACATGCCTAAATATATATAAACAGTGCTAGCAAAAATAAAAAAATAAAAATTATATACAAATTCAGAGGTTATTTTATAACCTCATTTAAAAGCAGAATAAAAAAAAAAAAATGTATCTGTACAAATTGTAAAGAAAAGCCAAGTTTCGAAATATTTCAATTCAGAAAAAACTGTAAAGAAAAAGAAATAAATCGCGGAATGAACCAAATGAAAGTGAAAAAGAAAATTAAATTTAATTTGATTTAGGTATTTATCCAAAGTATAAAATTTAAAATTGATAAAAATAATAAATGGATACAAATCAAGATTGCAAAAGTAAAGACAAAAATGCTGCCTGAAATATATATACACATATTTATGCAAATTAATCTGCGCCAGCAATTAAAGTTGAAAGCATCGATTCCTGTAACAAGCATCGATTACTTTTTTGGCGCTGTACAACACTGGCCCCGCTGAATCAACGCTAAATGTTTGCCTGGCATTGTTCCCAACTTTGAACAATGCGATAACATAATTTACAGGCACACACACAACACACACGCACACACACACACACGCACACACACACACACGACTCAGGGAATGGACCCGCACATTCATATATCAAACTACATGCAGATATAGTTGTTGTTTTTGTTGCTGGGCATTCGAATTCGAATTATGATGCATGAGCGAGCGAGGCAAGCGTTCAACCCCCAAAATGGGCGCAAAAGGGGAATGGCTTTGTAACGGGGCAAGCAGCAGCAGCAGCAGCAGCAGCAGGCGGCGGCGGCGGCGGTGGCAAGCATGTGATTAGATTCAGTTTCAATGGAAATTGAAATCAGAGACAAAGCGAACCGAACCCTGCCTGCCTCCTAACTCCTAACGTAAATGGTGGCAGGGTTGCAAAAAAAGAAAAAAGAAAAAAAATTGAAAACAAAACGATGCCAACAAGAATCTTTTGGCATTAAAAGTGCTGCGTCCACCGATTCATGGTCACTTTTTGTATACCCTTTTAGAGGCTTTTGTTAACTTCTAAATTGTTTGCTAAGATTTCCAGCAACTCGTTCTTGATAACCTACAAATAGTTGTATAATAATTTAAAAAATTTAATATAATAAATGTTTGCTTGGCTGTAATAGTTTTGGTTGTAAGTTAGTTGTTGGTGATGTCATCTCCAAAAATCACTTAGGAATTTAATTATGTAAAAGATATTAAGAAAAATAAATGTGACAATTCAAGTACTTCACTTAATCATCATTATGACCGTATACAAGTATTCCACACCAAAATAAGTTTTATAATCGCATGCTAAATCCAGAAAACCAATTCAACCGTTTGCGAATTCTTAGCCAATCAGTTCAACACGCAGCAAACAGGAAACAATACTTTCAAGTACAACAAATACAATTTTAACTTATTTATGATTTATTGTAGGAAAAAAACAATTGGAGAAAAGCTAAAGATTAGTAAAATTCAAGCTGCATACCAAACTACCACGAATCAAAAAGCGCTTGACAATTCTATGATAACAGATTGGACGTACAAGTGAGAGGTTCTTATGTTCTCCAAGTTTGATGCTTGAAATATTTCTACTATTTTCTAGTCGACGAAAAAATGTTTATAATTTTCTTTATGATTAAATTATGCTAAAGTTGATTAGAAGATTTTATACATTAATCTGTTTAGTGCGTGGAGTTTGGGAATTTGTATTATTATGAGTGCTAAAATGAGAAATAAATTATTAACAATTAATTAATTAAAAATTAAAAAAATGAAATTAAATGAAATTAAATGCAGACAAACCAATTCAAAAGCCTATTAAAAGGGTATTTCAACTTCGGTGTAAGTATGTGAAAACTGATTTTCCATCTGGCTGGTGAACTGGTATTGGTTTGAATGCTGCATTACGAGTCTAAGGACAACCACTAAACGTCAACCACCAACCGACGTCAACGCCAGAGACCAGAGCGGCATACATTTACACATTTCATTTGTGTGTGTGTGTGTTTGTGTGTGTGTGTGTGTGTGTGCTTGTGTGTGTGTTGTAAGTGTGCTCGTAATATTCTTTCACTGCCGAGATTAACACCAGGCAACGCAGACGTCGGCGACGGCGAGGCACAAAAATTATAATCGGAGCTGCGTTGCTGGCGTTGGCAGCATCAGCAGTAGCAGCAGCAGCGAAAAATTGGAAAAATCGTTATACGTTATACGTTGGCATATACACCACAAAATCGCGGTTGTGTGTTGTGTTCTGTTGTTTTGGCCGGCACCCGCAACTCCTGGCACTGGCAGTGGCAGTGGCTCTCACCACTCACCACTCACACTCACTCGCGCATCGAATTCGAATCCTGCCACAGCATCAACGGCAACGGCAGCATTTTAATTTTGTGGTGCGTGCCTCTTAATATATACTTTACACATATATTTATGTATACAAATATATACATATATATATATATATATATATATATATATTGCCGTCTCGCTCTGCTGCGGCATTTGTATTGTGATTGTGATTTGTGGTTCATTTAAATAAATAATCCTTAAAGTGTGGCATAGTTATTTTGATATGAGCCGAGTTCAAAGTGAATCCAATAATTCATTTATAATAGCACTGAATAAATTATATAAAAGTGTTGTAAAAATAAATTTAACAACTAACTTATTTCCTAATTTAATATTGCATTAAATTAAATTAAAACTATTTAAATATTTTTATAATAAATAAATAAAAAAAATAAAGTTTTGAAAAAGTGTTACTTAAATATATATTTAAAACACAGTGAGTTATAATTCAATTTAATAATAAAAAAAAACTCTGAAACAAATATATAAAAAAGAAATAATTTAAGCAAAATCTATATTTGATATCTTCCAAATCAGCAAACTAAATCCAATAATTTATAAATGTACTTGGTTTAAAAATTCGTTCATACACAAAACGCCCTCTATTGCAAATATGTGCAAACTGGAGCTTGCTTAGCTGACCGCCAGATGGCCTCATATCTGAAGCGTTGAGTGGGTTGACAACCCTGCGGAGGCGACTACCCTCAAATTACACACACTGCAGCCAGTTCTTTAAAAGGGTATTTTTTGCACTTGCAGACTTAAAAACAAGACGTGATTTTTCCAATGGATCCTTCGAACTTGGCATTCGGATTTCCAGGACTGCCTGGCCATGGACACATGCCGATACCGCCCACGGCCAATATGCTTGGCGGGCACGGGCATCCTGCGCCCACGGCTAGTCCGCCGCAGAGTGTGCCCGGACGACGCACACCACTCGGATCGGTGGGTCTGGGCGGCTTCTATGCCCAAGGCATGGGCATGTCCCAGCAGCAGCAACAGACGTCCACGGATGAGAATAAGCCGGGACCGAGTGCAGCGGATAAGCCGCTGAGTCCCACTGCTATGGCCATTGCAGCAATCAGCGGTGGCACCACCACAGCGGCCATGTCCAGCATTGGCAGTGCTCTGGGCGGCGGTCCAGGTGGCAGTGGTGCCAACGGTGGCAAGCAAAAGAATCGTCAGGGAAAAACGGTGCGACTCAATATCAATGCCAGGGAGCGCAGAAGAATGCACGATTTAAATGATGCCCTGGATGAGTTGAGAAGGTAAATCGGATTTATATATACATAAATTAATATATACTTAGATATATGGATAGAGCACTTCTTGATTATACTCTCAACCCATAAGAAATAAGTAGAGGAGCATAATAAAGTTTAGTTAAAGAATGTAATATGCAGAAGTATGCATTTCCAACCTCATATTCTTGATCAGCATCAAAAATTGAATCGATTTAGGCATGTTTGTGTGCCTGAATAAGCTGATATCAGAGTATATTAGTGTTAGAGACTTCAAATTTGGCATATAAGCTCTTGTAAGCCAAACGCAATGCTTATATCAATTTATCGATAACTTCCAATGTTTTCCGTATATCGATACAAATCGATAAAGCCTTCTAATGGATATATAAACTAAACTACACAGACATATTATTGATCGATGGTGAACGTAATCAAAACTTATATTCATATTGAACAAACTATTATCAGCAAGTCAACTATGTACTTAGCACCTAGATCAGGGCATTGCCTAGTCGAGCTCAAATTGCTCATATTTATCTATATATATTTATTTATTTATTCATTTATTGGCAGTGTAATTCCCTATGCGCACTCACCTTCAGTGCGTAAACTCTCCAAAATTGCCACCCTGCTGCTGGCGAAGAACTATATACTGATGCAGCAGAATGCGCTGGAGGAGCTACGCAGGTAAACAAAGACCTAAAACCCATTATTCGAATAAAATATTGAATGTTTTTGAATTTTAATTTGCAGACTACTTGCATATATACAAAGCACTACGGGAGCAGCTCCTTTGGATTTGGGCGCATTTCCGGCAGCGGCCAAGTTGCAGGCGCTGTTGCAAGGACCTCACAATGAGCCACCAACAAGTGGCAGCAGTTAAATAAGGCTCGCAACGAGCTAATGCCAATTAATCAGAGAAGCAATACGAATATATATATATGCATATATATATATATATATATATATATATACGTATATATATATACATATATTGAAGTCAATTTGTGTACTAGTCATGCAAGAGCAAGAGAGAAAGTGAGGTTGAGAAAATGTGTTAAGTGATATTTAGTTCTTTTATAAATATAAGCATTCCTTTTATGCATTTACATACTTAACGATAATGTCTGTATAGCTTTTAAGACGACTATAATCAGTACGACAAATAAACATGCGTTCACGAACAGCAATAACAAGCAGCAGACTCTACTCCAGAACTATTCTAAATGGCAATGATGACGTTAACTATTTTTTTGTTTGTTTTTGATATTCAATTGATTGCGAGTTAGTTTTAGACTTAAGATTAGAATTGGCAACTTGGCACATTTCTACTGTTTTGAATTGCATTCTGAGTCGGGACTTGAACTGTTGAATAATATGAATGAATAATATTATGTCTAGAATTTGACAGCCGTAATGAGTTCGATGTGTTACACTGTTATATTGAAAGAGGCCTTTCGCTGATTTCATATTCTTTTTATACCTCTGCAGTGGGTTTATTAACGAGATAATGCGATGATATATACAGCGATACCCGACACACAGCTAAGCTACATATTGTCGAAAATAATTGGGGATGCTTGACACATGATGTTTAAGTATTAAGAAAACAATTTTCGACTATATCCGATCTTAGCCATGTCATCAAAATACCTTTGAGCCTACAGGTGGTTAGACACACTACTTAAATTTTGTTTTTAAATCCAATATCTACTTAAAATAATTTTTACTTTAAAAATAATCAGAATTTTACTTAAAAATATCCCATATAAGTGCCGAAAAATGAGCGACTGCATTCTGTTGGTTTGTGGTTATTAATTTTTGCAATTTTAAGTAAATCAAAATATTTTAATTACAGTATAGAAAATTATTTTATTGAACTACTTGGTTTGGGAGCAGTGGACAATAGACAATATATTTAAGGGTAGACCTATTCAAGTGACGAGCAGTGTACGCCAATTTCAAACAATACTAATTCAAAATAATTTGCCTACTAAAATGATTTTCATCCAAAACGAAGGCAGATTGTCAGACGGACAGGGCTGTATCGATTCTTAGATTGATGCTGATCAAGAATATAGACATACCTTTTGGCGTTACAAACTTCACGAGAAAATTATAATACCCTCTGCGAGGTTTTAAAGATCAGTTAAGGGATTTGATTAAACACGCCACGTATTAAAAACGCTGTTTCATGAATTTTGTTTGGGATTAATAAAGATTTAATATTTTGACGTGTGGAACAGGCACACTTAAGTGATCAAAACAACAAAATTGTGCAGCCACAACAATAGCAACAACAACAAGAACAACAACAAGAACAATAACAATAACAATAACAATACAAATAACAAAAGCAATGTTATCGCATCAGCAAGTCTATAAAATGCTTATATTATATATATACTATATTTATATGAGCATATAAAACACAGATTAAAAAGTAAGAGCTAAAAAATATGGGATTACACAGAATGCAAAATAAATAAACACATAACAAAAAACGAAAAGGGACGGTTAACAATGCAGTTAGGAAGTGTTTGGTTGCCAGTCACTCTGGTATGCCCGAGGAGAGGATCCTGTGCTGGCTGGTGCGAAAGATGCGCTGTGCCGCGGGCAGTTCACCGATGAGGAATTGACGCATTTGCTCGACCGCATGACGGGAATGGCCGGTACCATGGAATGCAATTGTCGCATCTCGTCCGGCATGGTCCATGATGACGTCATCGCCGCCAGGATGTTCGCGCAGGAAGTGTGTCACATCGTAGACCCGATCATAGATCACAATCCAGCAATCGTCGTAGCTATCATGATGTGCCACCTCCTCCAATGTGATTTCTTGCACCGATTTTACATCCACTTTCGTCTTGGTCTTCTCGATCAGAATCAGATCAGAGCCCGGCTTCGATTTGATGGACGGGGTCAAAGGTCCAAGGCGCAGATTTTGCAACAGATTTGTCAATGCCGATGCCATTTTGGCTCTGGTTTTATGTTTCTCGTCTGGACTTTCACTTTTACTATTACTACTACTATTACAACTACAACTACTATCGCAGCGTGACGTCACTTTGTGTGGCAATTGGAGCGTCAACTAGTCAAAGTCTCTCTCTGTCGCTTTTGTTGGGGTTTCGGGTTGTGTTCCAGTCCGGTTTAGTTGCGCCTCATGTGGCTACTGGCAATCGAGTGTGTGTCTCGCCGGCGGCTGTAATCGCTTTATAAGTGACAACACGTGAATCTTTGCCAAGCATCGAGCGCTGATAAGGCTTCCCTTGCCACTTGTCAACGTCGATTGGCGTCGACCACAGCCAGACTTACACATATATATATATATATATATATAGAGAGAGAGAGAGAGGGCTTGTGCGACAACTATCGACAACTATTAGTTTCAAATTAGAGCTGGTTGTATAATGATTAAGCTATTTATAGCCTATATAAATTGAGATACGTTAACATCATCTCCAAAGAAGACGTCACAAAAGCGACTTATGATTACAGAATAGAAGACCGCAACTAAATTATCATATTAAGAGAATAATCAGTCTAAAAGCAAAATTGTGAATTATAAATAAATAGTTAATAATTTGCCTGCCTTGTGACTTATGCCTTATAATTATTGATAAGTTTTAAACTTGCAGCGCTGCGATAAATAAATGAATAAATATCAATCTCAAATAAAAATCTGAATGAAAATAGGAAGTAGGAAGCCAATATATTCAACGCTCTTCATCCGTATTTGTAAAACAAACAATTATTTTTCATTATTATGTACTATATAAACTTGTCTCATTCAGACAATATTGAATGCTTCCAGGGAAACATACATATATAAAAAAGAATAAAAAGAAAGAAGGTTGTTCATACAATACCCTGAGAGCCTTGAAATTAAGTAAAGCGGGTGTATTGAAGTCGAGCAAGATTATGTTGCAGACATAAGGAAGTGTCTCCACGCCCATCAGGTCTATATATTCTTGATCACCATCAAAAGTTGATCTGTAAAATTTAAACTTAAATTAAACAAAAATAAAATCAATATTATCTGTTAGTTGAGTTCTAATCGACATTTGTCGCTTAGCAAACTTGAGACTGGAATGCAACTTTCCACAAATAATTACAGGGCAGCTATAAGTGTAGCATACCACATACTTCAATATACTAGATACCATTTAATCGAGCATTCCAAGTACGCTTGAGTTGCAATTATTAATTGAAGTTACGCTCAGAATACAAGGTTTAACAGTCAATCACCTTCGATTCTTATCAGTGAATGCATTTTGATGAATTGCATGCCGTATATAATGACGATAATTATTGGGAAAGGTTAACTTAGTACAATTAAATATAAATAATGTTGAATATATAAATTACTGATTATTATGTGTTCTTTGAGCTTACAAGCTCATGCCCAAAAATATTTAATTGAAATCATGCTGAGATTGTTCAAATGTTATTAGCTGCTTATTAGTATTTGAGCATTTGAGTTATCGCCCCATGTCCTCTTAGGCAAATTAATCTGGCAAGCACAAAGAACATGAGCTCAGAACTCAATTTAGATTATAAACTGGCTTCGAAAACTTACTGCGCACGTCTTTTAATTTGACACATTTTAAAGTAATCTATGATTATTCATTGAACTTTGAATATTTTTTGGAACTTTCCCATGCAGCAGCTGTGTGTTATTCAAAAATTGAAGTGAATAAATTTATTGTATACCCTACACAAATTTATTGCAAGTTGTAAGCAGTTGAATCAAATTATTTTTACTAAAGAGACTAAGACTATATTAGACATATATGTAATATATATGATTTTAATATTATAGAAAAACCTCCATCCAAGGTTCTCAAAAATAGTAAATATTTTCGCGACACATGTAAAAATTGCACAAAAATATTATTGTTGCTGAAAAAAAAAACAAAAACAAGAGAAAAATTGCACAAATACTTACAAAATATTATGAACAATAAATTGATGTACAAAATTCATGAATAAAATGCGCAATTGTCTGTGTTCAAGTGTGAAAACTGAGGCAATTTGATATGTGCTCGCAATGTTAAGATCAACGCACAGCCTACCGCAATAAGCTCAATGCGTAATTATATGTATAATCCAATCGAAAGTATTACTCGAAGATTGTGTGTGTGCGTGTGTGTGTGTGTGTATGAGTGTGCATTTTTAAGTGGGCTACGTGACTTGACTTTGACTTAGAGGTCGACACGAGCATTAGTTTGTTTGTGTCGACCAACCGCAATGCAGATCATATTTCATCGTAAATTTGAACTTGAGATAATGCCAACTGAGCGTCCAATTTTTTTGTGTGCCTGCTTGGTATCAGCTCAAAAAGATTTTTAAAAAAAATCGTATATAATTTGCAAATTTCTTTATAATTGGATTAGTGGTCTATTTTTTAATCCGGGTATTTTTATTTCTTTTTAATCTGTGTCGTAAATTCTAAAATAAGATCGCCTAAGAAATAAGTAATTGATACGTTTTGATGATGACATGTTCTGTATAAATTTCTACATAAGTCGATTCTGACTATAAGGAAGGGCATTTTGGAAGCCCAGCTATTTGTGTTATATAATATGTAATAATCGTTTCCAAACCATTGCTGTGAATATAGGGTAGACGTATTTCTATAAGGTGATTTCTATAAGTTCGCTTATCAATAGCGTGCGAATAAATCCATTTCAGAGCAACAGTTTGTAAATTAATGGGATTGCCTGACAAACATCGTTAATTCAAGTTCAAGGCTGTAAATAATGGGTAAGTGAGTGAGTCAAACAACGTATATATGTATTAATTCTGTATACATATATACAATCTGTGAAATAATTAGGTGACTAATAAATCTGT
This sequence comes from Drosophila nr. perissopoda 5 BK-2023a, assembly GCA_035044105.1. Classification (NCBI taxonomy): domain Eukaryota; kingdom Metazoa; phylum Arthropoda; class Insecta; order Diptera; family Drosophilidae; genus Drosophila; species Drosophila nr. perissopoda 5 BK-2023a. The sequence continues at coordinate 3,417,579 of JAWNMK010000018.1, forward strand.
AAGTCTAAAAAACATTTAATGTTTGATTTCTACGCAATTTTCTTAAATAATGTTCTCCCTCAGCGAGGTGCCTTTGATGGAAATTCATCTTAATCTCAATCTTTTCTTAATATTTTCTGTTAATGTTAGAAAATGTGCATTTTTCATTTGAAATAAAGATAGAGTGGTTTAAATAAAATTATGCAAAACCTAAAAATAAGAAATAAATGTAATTTTCTAACGACTACGAAATATATATTGGAGTTCATGGAATTGACTAAAATAATTAAAATTTAACTTCATAAACTTCCTTTATAGTTTAATAATTTAATTCCAAACTAAACTGTGATTCATTCAACATCATTAAGTTACTTCTACCATAAGTGAAACAACAAGCAAATAAAGTAAAAAACCATTTGGCAACGCCAAATGTAACTGTTAACAGCAAAGTTTTTTGTTTTTCTTGGCGAGCTTTCAACAGCAGCCAGTTGTTGACATTGAGCAACAATTGGCTTGGCCGTGAGCGAGCTTTTGACTAATGAGACAGCTGTTGCTTGTGCACCAAGCTTTTGCCGCTAACTTTTTGTACTCTCAATAAACGTTGCATATTTATTTGATTTCAAAATCCCCAAAAATGCCGGTTTATGATTTATATTAAGGAAAATTATGCTAACCCAAAAGATAATCAATTGAAAAATATTTATAGTCTCACAAAAAAAAAACATGTTTAACTTAAATCTGATAAGAGTAACTGCCAACAGATAGGAAGCGAAACTTTCTGGCTAAGGGCAAGCATGTGTATGTGTGTGTGTGTGTATGTGTGTGTATGTGCCTTGGTGAATGTGTGTGTGTGTGCTTATAAACAGCAAAATGGAACTGTGTGTAAATTTTTGGCGAACAACAACACAGTCGAGTTCGAGCAACGCGTTGGCCAAGTTGTTGCTGCTCTGGAGACGCATCATCAAAATACATATATATATAAATATATATATATATATATATATATATATAGATTGAAATATCGTTTATCAAAGTGCTCAGTCTCTGAACTAACGCAATTAAATATTAATGTACGCAGACAAGTAACTAAATTACTTTGGAAACGGTTTTCGAAATTCGAGCAGAATGCCGCGTTCTGTGGATTGCTTTTAGAGCATATTGCGCATACGACACGTCGAGCGCCAGGATAAGTCAACATATTGTTGCGAATTACATTTGCGTGCTGCAATTCCGAGCACATAAATTGTTTAGGTTGTCCCTTTGACTGCGAGTGCGAGTGTGTAACATATTGCTAAACAAGCACAAATAACGGGTAAGTGTTTAAGCTGGCAGCTTCAAAATATTGTGTGGAAATCTTTCAAGTGCAAAATTGAGTTTTAAAGAGGGGAAATTGAAAATAATAAATGTTGCACGCAATATGTTTTCCCATCAGCTTAAGGAGCTGAAGCGAATAATGACTCCGATTGTGGCAAACCTTTTGTGGTCTTAGCGTATTAAAGAGAAAAAATTGTTATCTTTGTATATATAAAAATTAATGACGAGATAATCAAATTGAATGCGTGCCATATCAGGATGTTTATATATTCATTAAGGTATATTAAGGAACCTGACTACGTGCTATAGCCTAAGCGGTGCGCTTATATATTTACATAGCTACACTAATGAACCTAACTACGTGCTAAATTCCAATCAATGTGTAAAGTCTGAATTAATTTGGGTTTCGGTTCCGGATCCGGTTCCGGTTCTAGTGAAACTACTAGTGAAATTATAAATTTTGGCTTTCTTATTGAAACCTTGACTTTATTGGGAACAGTTACTGGTTTCGAGTCCCTATTCTTTATCTATCTATATATCTTAATGAAACGGATCTGCTCAGACTAGATCACCATATCATAAGAGCGATACTTTTTTGTTTACCAAGGTATCCGAACTAAACTTCTGATATTTGTGAAAATAACTATCCATATTGGACTACGACATTGTTTTTCACCTTTCTACTTAAAACATTTAAAAGAAACATTGCTTATTTTGCGAATACTTTAAAGTAATATTGCTAAATCCAATGAGACCGATGCATAGAGCCTGTCTTTAGTTCATTTAAATATATAATCTGAAGCACATGATTTCATAAATTTCCCCTGACAAACACAATAATTTTCTTAATCCCTCAAGAGAGCTTGACTAAAAAAAATGTTTAGATTGCTTTTGACTTGTACAACTTTACTTGGAGTTCATTAAAGTTTAATTCCAATTAATTGAAACGCTTAACTAGTCGAGACAAAGTGCACCTTTAGCTGCCCACAGTCACAAAAATAATTGAATATTTATCAGTTGATTGGGGACTCATGCGTTCAGGCAACACGCATACGCAACGTGGCCCACGTTGACTAAATTGACAGTCAATTCATAAACTCCCCGACGGCTAGTCGAGAATGCCCTTCAAGGTGGAGCGTTGAAACAAAATCCTTAATGGTAAAGTGAAACAAACTTTACCTGCTACTACTTAGTTTTACAGTCTCTGAGATGGGTTTGATCATAAAGTCATAAGGACGCATCTGGCATGATTGATTATTTATATAATTTAAATATACTTTATCAGTTCGGAGATGCTTACTTCTGCGTGTTAAATAGTTTTTGCGCATTTTCATTATACCCATAATACCTGTATTTATGATATATTCAGAAACATTTTTCACAATTTAATTTGATAATGTGCGAGGGCGTATAAAGCCAAACGTACTTTGTTTTATTTCCGATTTTATGGAGACGTCAGAGCAGCAAGGCACATGCGAGGCAGGCAGGCGGGCGGGCGGGCAAAACATATATTACCCAACGCCTTGTTTCGGTTTCACTTATGTGGCACACCGTTTAAGTCCCAGCACAATTTAGGGCACATGTCTGGCGGAGATTTGTGTTGGAAAACAATGAAAGCTGGCCTCGAGCAGAGAGAGAGAGTATTTAGTGTTTACCTTGGCCCTGGCCACTCAAACACGTACATACCCTTGAAACTTACACTCACACTCATACACAAACACACACACAAACACACCCACTAGAAAGTCGACCTTTTGTAGGTTGAAAGCAGAGAGAATAATAAAATATTGCGCTTTAGGCTGCATTTGCAAATTGCATTCATATAATATAGATACAGTCAAGCTTGACTCGGCAGACCCATGAATATTTATCGCTTGTCCTGGATTAATGCATTTTTAATGTGAAAAAACAGAGTGCGATAAGGACTTTGATGGGCTGGCGCCTGACATCAATAAAATGTGAGGGTGGGCCAAGGATGAGAGGAAGGTGCAGGATGGGGACTCGAAGGTCAACGCTGGAGGCAGCTGCTCAATATTTGTTGACATGCTGAGTTATTGGCAGCAGCGCTCAGAAATTTGCGGCTGCAACTTTTGCCTTTCAACACGCACTCACACACAAGGCCCCAAGCGCTCGTTTATGTGTATGTGTGTGTGTGTGTGTGTGTATTAACAGCCCACTTCTTATTCTCTTTGTTGCCTTATGGTGTGTGCTGTGTGTGCGTGCAAACAACAAGTGTCCTGGCATATTGCTCTTTAATGATTAAGTTTCTTAATACACTGCCAGCAGCATAGTACTTCAACTAGTGTTGCATTATGCATTATGCAATGGTGTGTGTAACGTGAATAAGTTAACCAACACTGTTACAGTCTAAAATAGGGCAAGGCTTAAAGTTGCAGAAGGGAAATAAATTCAAAAATATATCTAATTGCTAAAATAGTTTTATTTACAAAAGTTTGCACCACAAATTTATTGCCATTAATATTATTTATTTAATTATTAAATTATTAATTATATATGCACAACATTGTGTGTATGTATGTGTGTGAATAGAACAACCCTGTGCAGCAGACTAAAATGTGTCAGGCATTAATTTAATGAGAATATATTTCTGCATGCCAAAATACATTTTCCTGCCAAAAATTTATTACAATTTGTTTTACTTATTTGTGAACATAGCACATGTAAAAAATGCAAATGTAATCTGATATTTTTTCATTATAAAGTAAAAAGTGAATATAAGTTAGAGCCTTGGATGCCGTCGCTTTTTCACGAGTATAATGCTGCATTAAATGTGCCTCGGGACAGTCTTCAGCGAGGAGTATTCCCAGCTCTTAAAGCAGCCAGCTCAACGGACTTCAAGTCTGAGAAACTGTGTGGAAATATTTCTAGTCAAGATTAGATTTCTGGCAGTAGCTGTTGTTAAACCATGTTCACTAAGTCCAACAAAAAATGACTGCCAAATCGATTTCATAGTTGAAAAACAAAACGAAAGGCTTAAAAAACATAGTCATATTAAAATTTAAAAACCGTTTTCCGAAAAAAAATTTTATTATTTTATTTTAAGCACAAAGTTTTTTTATTGGCATAAAAAGTTGCTGCTCTTAAGAATGGAATTAAGTTTTTAATCTATTAACTTGGCTAAATAATGTGAACAAACATGTTAAATGCAGCAGTTATAAAAATAGCTTTAATTTTCGCTGAGTGTAATTGCACTCCATAGTTTGTTAAGGGTATTTAAGATATTAATATCTGCCACTTTATTTATTTGGGCTGCCTTATTATTAAATTGCTGTTTATCTTGCTATTGACAAGACTTAGTTGTTTTTCTCCTCTGCCTTTGTTTCTGTGCTCAATTTCCGTTGTTTAATGGCCCGTGGTATATTATTGTATTTACATATGCTTGTTGCCCATTAAATTATTCCTATTTCATTGCATGACATTTTCGTGGAATCAGTTTCCCTTTTTTTTTCTTCGTTTGCCTTCAACACACTTGAGAAAGTTGTTAGCTGTTTTTGACATGGTCGACAATCAATGGAAAACTTTTTACTTTTCAGCAAAACGAGATTGTCAAGCTTAATGAAGTGAAAAAGTTTTTTGGTGAATAAGCGGCCAGAGACATAGTCAATTTTGGGATTCCAATTTTATAATATATTTAGAAAGTACAAAAAACTAAATTAGATTGCTCGAGTGCTCGACTGGGAATATATCCGAGATACGCTGTGCACAGTTTCTAAATACATAGTATTTAGAGTAGTTTCTTTAATATGAATTTTTAAATTATTAGTGTTGAAGAATAATATGTCTGTGTATTTTAAATAACAGTTGCATGGATATATATTTAAAATTGTGTTTTTCATTGCCATTGGAATCGATTTATATCAATCTACGCAAAATAGTGAAAGTTATCTATAAAATGAAATATCTCCTCTATACCCAGTTTTTAATGGATTCAGGTTTCATGATAGAAACTTCTAATCAAAATGTTAATTGTAGGAATACCTGGTATTCACTGTATCAGGCAGACTGTGCGGGTTTCATAAATTTTGTTATCAGCATATCAATTTACATTTTTGTCCAAATTGAAGTTCTTAAATCGCCAAATTGTTGCAAAATTGAATTTCATGTTGCCCCAAAAAGTAGGCAGCATTAAATGTGCTGAAATTTCAATTGCTCATTCTGCTGATGTTGGGAAATACAGCAAATATATATCTGCTTAGCACTTAACGGTAATACAGATAATAGAAATATTGCTGCTTGACATTTACCGGGATAATACAGGAAATATGTGTATATATATCTGCTTGTAGCATTAGCTGCTTATGGCAATTAGGATATTCCTTATTGCTTCACATCCAACAAGCCATAAATATTCATTGGCTGCTAATTACACCAGTCTATGGACAGCATCCAGTCAGACAGACAGACAGACAGACAGACAGTCGGTCAGTTGTTGTCATTGATGCTAGTCGAGGCAAGGAAATATTCACTAATGGAAGGGCACAAAGTCAATGCCAGTGGCAGGCAAATAATCAACTCGCGTAGCAAAATGAGCAACAACAATCTGTTGGCCATGTCAGCAACATATTAACAGACTAAGCGACAAGTTCAGCTAGATAATGATGTTGTTGTTGATGCTGTTGATGTTGTTGATGTTGTTGATGTTGATGTGTATTTGTGCTTGTGGGTCCATATCATTATAGCAGCATTACAAATTGCTGATGGCCAGATTGTTATTGTTTGTTGCCTGCTGGCTGCTTTTCGACAAACACCCACACACACATAAGTCTTTGAAGCCTTCATTAAATACGGCGTCTACGTGGGCGTATACTTATCACCACCTATTTGTAGCTGGAATGAGCTATGAGCCAAAGGATACAATTCTCACGTTCACACCTTTGGGCCACATTCGTGTGGCAAGTCTTTTATGGTGTGTGTGTGTGTGTGTGGCAAGAGAAAAGTGAAAATAAAATAGCTGAGCTGAGCTGAGTTGAACTGATGTGGCAGCTCTTCTCTATGCTGCTCCTTTGGGCCCGCAGCACATGCTCAGCTTTTGGGGCGACACTCAAAGCGTGGTAATCTAATTATGTCATTGCGCTCCAGCAAACAAGCTGCAAACTTTCTACATCTACACTTATATTTAGGATGGCAAACGCGAAGAAGAGGTGGCAGCAAGATCTTTTTTTATCCTTACAAAGACATGCGTTAAAAATAATTGCCACAATTTTATTTTAATTCTGATTATGTATATTAAAGTGCCAGCTGCCAACTCGTATCTATTTTCGCCATTTTATCTATTTTCTAATGTTTTTAAATTTGCATAATTATTTAGAAATTTTTGAGACAAATATTTTCTTAACGATTGACTTGTGTTAAAGTTTATGTTGACCAACTCTATTTCCCCCACTTTTCTACTTTGTGATACTTAAGCGACCACAATTTGTGAATTTTTGATACTTAATATAATATAATAAATAAACGAAAATCACAAATTACTGTTTAGCTTACCATATTAGTCTTTGTCTCCTACTTTCTCTTCTCACTGCTTTTTCAGTCCTGTACTCTTCTTCTCCTACTTGTAGTCTCCCTATAATCCTCCAGCACTTCTCTCTCCTGCTCTCTCTGTTGGAGGAACTATGTTATGGTAATCCTGTTTAATATAAATGGTCCCACTTAACCAACAATTCCTTCAACTCCCCCTACTCTCCTACTCTACTCCAAATCTCTCCTCAATTCAACAACAACTGCGCTGTTTCCAAATCTTACTAAGAAATTTCCTTAAAAAAAATCTCTTATCTGCTTTTAAATAATTCTGTAAGCTGTTCTGTAAGCAAAGGAAGCTGCAAACTTTTTAAAGTGTACATTAGAAAGCATAATAACAGCAATTGTCTCTGGTGAAAGTTTCAAGCTAAGCGTAAAACAAGTCCTCCCTCAATGCTCCACCTCTCAAACTTCTTCTTCTAGACCAGAGTCGACCACCAATAACAATTCATGGCTCACCTCTGTTCTAGACCACCCTAACTCAATTAATCCTCGAGTCCCATCTGCATCTCCTACTATATTTTCCTCCCTCACTTTTTATTCCACACTCCTACCACATCCTGCTGTCCTACTATGCCCCACACTCACTTCTACTCATCTGCATAATACATTGCCAGCGTATTTTTTACTACTGAGTTTTTTCATGACTATTTTCTCAATGTTAAAATGATGCGAAAGAAAATATTTTATTTCGAATAGTTACAAATTATTTATTAAAAAATACTTAAAATAAAAATACTTAATTAAATAATTAATTAACTTAAAAATCTTGGTCTTTATCTTTCGCTGCTCCTGCCTCAATAAGTGATTTGAAATAAAATAAGCTAAAAATAAGCTAAAAGCCACAAATTGTTTAGTTAGTTAGTTGGCCAGAAATGCCCGCCCCTTAAATGTAGGGTCTGTTCTGATGGACAGACTGGTAGCAGCTGGAAGCAAGAGGGGGGAGGTGGGCTGATTGCGGATGGTCGCTTTGTACTTTGTGTGACAAAACACTTCATTAGACTAATGAGCATAATTTGGACCATAATTGTCCAATTTGATGTCACTTGCCGCTGGCAAAATTGAATTCCTTGATGAAAAGCGAAAAAGTTGTGTTTCGAAATTTGCTAGCGCAGCTGAATGAAAATTCGAATTGGAAACGAGGCACGTGTAATACCACTTTGTGGCAGGGAGTCGCCCTTCTGCCCAACCCCCCTCCCCCGTACAGCTTATCGATTAGATAAAATTAATTTTAGTCAGCGAGTCAATAAATTCAACGAGGCTGACAGCCAGAGCTGGCCAGCTGCTCAACTGCCCTTGACTTTGTATGGAGCGGAAATAGTGGCTCTTATCTGACTGCCTGTCTGTCGTTATGTCTGTCAGTCTGTCAATCAGTCCAGCAAAAGTGAAAATGTGATAAAAGCCTGAAAATTGTTTGTAAAGCCAGCGCAACAATGTCGACCAAAAGTCACTAAACAACATTTAAATTTATGGCAACTGTCATAAATCGCTCGGCAGCACAATACATAACCATAAATATATACATATAATAAAAATAAAAACATTTCCAGCTAAAGGGCTCTAAAATGCATTAAAGTATGCCTCCACACACTCACACTCACACGCACAACACACACACACAACTCACACACACACACTCCACGGCATAGAAACTGCGCCACATGTGTGATTCGTCAGAAATGACACATGAGGAATTAGTGCGGGGGGTGATTGCTGCTAGTACAGCGATGGAGAGGGGGATGGTTGGAGGAGGGGTTGGTTTATTCTCGCTTGACATCGATTTACAGCGGCCCGCCCACGATCCGATCAATTTGACATGATTGCTTTAGTCCAGATTTATTTGCTATGCGAGGGTGGCTCAAGGCAAAATTATGCCTCTGGGGTTAACCGATTGATTGATGGAAGCAGACAACTTGTTGCTGACTTTAATAAAAAATAAATAAATACAAAACTTAAAATAATTATTGGATAAAATGCATAAAATAAGTGCAAAAGTGAGAATATGATTTGAAATAATTATCACAAACAAATAATTTAAAGCGCACATTTTATTTTGCATAATGTTGATGCATTTATTAACTGGAAGCATTTAATCAATTAATTAATTATTAAATGATTAATTATTTAACTGCAGGCATTTAAACAATTAATTAATTAATGGATGAAACGCATAAAATATGTCAAAAGTCAAGAGTATAACATATATAACCAATAATTTGATAACTCACATTTTATTTTGGATAAAGTTGATGCATTTATTGACTGGAAGCATTTATTCAATATTTTATTTAATTATTTTAAATGTTTTACGAGCAAGACCAGGGAACATTTTAAAACATGCAAAGCTTAACCACATTATACTCTGCCAATGAAATTATAAGAGTATATTCATTTGGAATATATATTCATTATATAAATTGGGAAAATGATAACACCGATAAGTGCGAATCGATAAAACCACATATCTGGCACAATTTCGGCACAATTTATTTTTGGACTTTCTTAAATAATTGGCATATGCAAATTTCCCGGTAACAAGTTCTTCCTTCCTTTCTTCTTATCGAAACCCTTTGCAGGGAGTTTGGGAACCGCTTCCAACGATTGTTAAAATCTATATTCCCCACGTCTACTGCCACTTCAACAAAAAGAAAAACTATATCCTTGACAATAGAGCCAGGTTCAGCCAATTTGTAATGTAGGCGTCTGTAAAGACTTTTTAAAATCAGTTGAGTTTTGATAAAGTTATGGCATTTTGAAGTTTCGACCTATGCCCATATATCGATACATCGATTTTCAGGCTATAATTTTTACTTGTCTTCCGACCTCAAATTTCGTTTTCAACTTTAAATGTACGATTGATTTAGTGGCAAAACTATTATCAAAAAGCCTTCGCTTTTTAAAATCAGTTGAGTTTTGACGAAGTTATGGCATTTTGAAGTTTAGACCTATGCCCATATATCGATACATCGATTTTCAGGCTATAATTTTTACTCGTCTTCCGACCTCAAATTTCGTTTTCAACTTTAAATGTACGATTGATTTAGTGGCAAAACTATTATCAAAAAGCCTTCGCTTTTTAAAATCAGTTGAGTTTTGACGAAGTTATGGCATTTTGAGGTTTCGACCTATGCCCATACACCGATATATCGATTTTCGGGCTATAATTTTTACTTGTCTTCCGACCTCAAATTTCGTTTTCAACTTTAAATGTACGATTGATTTAGTGGCAAAACTATGATCAAAAAGCCTTCGCTTTTTAAAATCAGTTGAGTTTTGACGAAGTTATGGCATTTTGAAGTTTAGACCTATGCCCATATATCGATACATCGATTTTCAGGCTATAATTTTTACTTGTCTTCCGACCTCAAATTTCGTTTTCAACTTTAAATGTACGATTGATTAAGTGGCAAAACTATGATCAAAAAGCCTTCGCTTTTTAAAATCAGTTGAGTTTTGACGAAGTTATGGCATTTTGAAGTTTAGACCTATGCCCATATATCGATACATCGATTTTCAGGCTATAATTTTTACTTGTCTTCCGACCTCAAATTTCGTTTTCAACTTTAAATGTACGATTGATTTAGGGGCAAAACTATTATCAAAAAGCCTTCGCTTTTTAAAATCAGTTGAGTTTTGACGAAGTTATGGCATTTTGAAGTTTAGACCTATGCCCATACACCGATATATCGATTTTCGGGCTATAATTTTTACTTGTCTTCCGACCTCAAATTTCGTTTTCAACTTTAAATGTACGATTGATTTAGGGGCAAAACTATGATCAAAAAGCCCTCGCTTTTGAAAATCAGTTGAGTTTTGACGAAGTTATGGCATTTTGAAGTTTCGACCTATGCCCATATATCGATACATCGATTTTCAGGCTATAATTTTTACTTGTCTTCCGACCTCAAATTTCGTTTTCAACTTTAAATGTACGATTGATTTAGGGGCAAAACTATGATCAAAAAGCCCTCGCTTTTGAAAATCAGTTGAGTTTTGACGAAGTTATGGCATTTTGAAGTTTAGACCTATGCCCATATATCGATACATCGATTTTCGGGCTATAATTTTTACTTGTCTTCCGACCTCAAATTTCGTTTTCAACTTTAAATGTACGATTGATTTAGGGGCAAAACTATGATCAAAAAGCCCTCGCTTTTTAAAATCAGTTGAGTTTTGACGAAGTTATGACATTTTGAAGTTTCGATCTATGCCCATACACCGATATATCGATTTTCGGGCTATAATTTTTTCTTGTCTCTCTAACTAAAATTTGCAAATGAGGAAGGTTGATTTCTTGGACTATAGCTACCATTATCGATCATAGAAGTTTTTGGTCTCTGGCAACAGAGTAGTTTACAGTCGGTATCGCTCTCAACTTGTTTCTCTCTTGGTTACACCAGCTAGCAGCCTCATAATTAAATTTATGATTATGTTGGGTGTTTTTGGCTTTTTGGCTGAATTTCAAATGAGAAATGCACCTTTAACACAAGCATAAATCATTCTGGCAAGACCCATCTGATAATTCATGTACACAAGACCTCGCCATGAACATCCCACACACACACACACATTTACACACACACCTACACACACACCTACACACACGCACACAGGACGTACACCTCATTCAATTGCAATTCATTCGGCTGACAAGCAAACAGTTGCCATAAATAAATAAACAACTAAGAAGCAAATTGGCCAAAAAGCGAGAGAGAGTGAAATAAAAGAAGGAAAAGGGGTAAAAGGTTAACGGTTAAGGTTCAAAGTGTTTATTAATTAACAAGATGAGGCAATAAATTTGTCGAGCTTAGAAAGTTGTTATCAGCGGGTTTTCTTTGGCACTTTTTGTTTGCTTAAATTTGGCAGCAATTTGTTTTGCTGCCCGCTTCAAGTTGCTCACTTTGGCAGAGCTAATTACGAACAAAACACCTGCTTGCCACCTGCTGCTGCTGCCTGTGCCAGCTTTGTGGCAGGCAGGCCTTGCCTCAAGACGCCAGCACGTGCCCGTCAGTCCGAGGCAGGTCCTGCTTCCTACTCAACTGGCAGCTGCCTCGAGCAGCGCAATTAATAAGCCAAAAACTGAGTACACCTGAGCGGGGTTCCCTTGGCCTATATGTGGAGTGGGCAGAGTGGATAGGGGGTGGGTTGAGGGGGTATTACCATGAATGCTTAACCTTGATTTATTCATAGGGCGTCAGTTCAGTCTTTTATGCTGCGACCTTTGCTAATGAAAGTTTTATGCCCAAGTAGTTGTGTTGCCATTAAGCTGTGCAGGACACCAACTAATTGACTTCCTACTTTTTATACCTGTTTTTATTTAAATATATATATATACGTATGTACAGTCAGATCAATATATATTCGTATACTCCTAACTTTTAACTTTGACTTTTTCCTCACCAAATTTTTCTTTTTATTTTTGCCTAACTTTGGGCGAGGCTCATCGTTATTCATCTTGCAATAATAAGTACAACACAATTGGCCGTCTCGAATTAAGGCAAAAAGCAATTAAAGCCATTGTTTAAAACAATGTAGGACGAACGGTTCATTTCTTATTAAACGAACTTTAGTACCAGTTGTAGAACAAAAGAAATTATAGTCGAAAACACTTGATAGATGCGAGTGTACGAAGAATTACCTCTGTGTAAACTTATCTTATCTCCAAAGTTTCAGAAAATTGCCCAACTTATTTTATATCTCACTCTTTATGTCTTTCTCCCACTTTCTCTGTGCTTCTTAAACATTTTACTTGGCAAATTAATAAGCTAAAAGCGCTTAACAATTTCTTGTTTGATTCGATTTCCTTTCGATTACATTTTATATTTAAATACAGCCAGACTCATTATATCCATTAATTTATTAGTTAGATTTTATTTATTATATATATTTATTTATATTTATTTTTATTTATTTATATTTATATTATATTATGTATATTATAATATTTATTTTCCTTCCTTAAATTTATTAAATATCTCCCATTCCAGGCACGGTTTGTTTTCATTTTGCACAAGCCTCGAATTTAGTTGCACAATATTGAGGCATGTAAATTTAATGAGGGTATTTCAAATGCGTCACATTTGTATATAAAATATATATATTTTTTTTTTTGATTTGTTGTCATTCGCAGAGAGAGAGTGAGGGTGAGAGATGGATATTGTTATACGTGAGGAGGAGCTGTCGCTCACACAGATTGGCGTTTATGCGTCGGTGTCATTCCTCGTCGTCTCAGCGGTGGGTGCCGCCCTCTACACCACCTGCTCGAAACGCTATCGTCTCAACTGGTTCGAGCAGAATCTGCTGGAATCTGCCAGCGAGAACGATGAGGAGCAGCAGAGGTAAGTAAATCCCACTGCTGCCACAAAAATATTCTTTGTGTAATGCGTCATTTTGTGGAATTTGCAGCCGGGAGGCGCTTGTTTCTGGCGCAGTGGGTTACAATAATGTGGACAATTTGCATGGTGGCAAGTTTAACCCTCACAATAATGTGGGAAATTTGAGTCCCACGTCACTCAAGTCGGAGGATGCTGATCCAGCCTTTTGGGTGCCCGCTTCGGTGACTTCATCGTCAACGGCAGCCGTGCAACAGCAGGTGTCCAATGCCACCAATGCCGCCGAGTTGGATTCTGCACCGGCCACGCCCACACCCACCTCGCCCACAGGCAGTCTCAAGTCGAACACGTTGTCCTACTGCTCGACAACGTCGGTGCCCATCGCCCGCTCCGAGAAGCACGTTGTGCTCGCCATGAATCCCACCAGGCCCAGAGTCTCCTCCATGAACGCCAAGCTGGATCACACCAAAATCGACATGACCCTCTATCGCAGCGTGAGTAAAATATAAAGTTCGAAGGCTGCTAATTAATAATTGATTGATTGGATAGTGTTAAGGAGTGATTAGATAGGAACAACTTTTTCAATTGGAGGTGGTTTGGTTGGTTGGATAATTGGTAGCAAAGAGTTTGAAAGGCCTTGAATGCATAAGGTAGCTAGAGTACTTTCTAAAAGTTGTCAGGAGTAAGATTAGTCAGTGGTCCTCTGGGACCCCCTCAGTTTAAGTCTTCTTGAGTTTGAGTTGTGCTGAAGTTTATCAAGCTGTCTCCTTGAGATTGAGTTTGCCCAATCCCAAGTATAAACTCTATTCATGGTTGATTGTTATGGTATTCCCATGAGAATGATGAATGGGAGAAGTGATGAATTTAAAATGTATAAGTTTCGATGAGAATCTTAAGTTGAATATTTGTTTAATAAGCCAGTGCAATTTGCAAGTAAGTTAATAATAAATAATTGTCTGAAGTCAGCCCCAATTATTTTTAAGGTATTTCGTTGGGCTGGATTTTTGCCAGACTTAAATTGAAGTCTCTTTTTACAATTGGGAATTTTTTGGGCAAGAGTTCAAAGTTCCTTTTAAGGGTTTAGTTGTTTCGCAAAAAATGATGCAATTTGTTTACTGAAAATTATAATTATTTTTGTAGCACTCGCAGCCGAAACATGCTTGCCCCGCTGCACCGCTGAATGAGCTGCGTGGCAACTTGCACGTGTGCCTCAGCTATGATCCTGTTGCTGGTCTGCTCAACTTGCGTCTGCTGGAGGCACAGAACTTGCAGCCGCGTCAATTTAGTGGCACCGCCGATCCCTATGCCAAGATACGTTTGCTGCCCGACAAGAAGAACTTTTGGCAGACGCGCATTCATAAGAAGAACCTCAATCCAGGTGAGTGGAAATTTCAGACGAGCTCTCTCGACGACAATATTCTAACGTTTATTTCTTTAACTTATTTTAAAACTAATTTTAGTTAGTCTTATTGCTCAAAGCTTAATCAAATGAATATTAACAATTTAATATAAAAGTTAATCACTCAATTCCCCTCTGCCCTCCTTCAACAGTTTTCGATGAGCAGTTTGTGTTCGAGGTCAATGCTGGGGTCATCGATAAGCGCAGCGTGGAAATTCTTTTGTATGATTTCGATGCATATTCGCGGCACGTTTGCATTGGTGGCACCAAGCTGCAACTGGCCACACTGGATTTGAGCGAGCAGCTCAGCCTGTGGACGCCACTCACATCGGCCTCGGCACAGGACATGAAGGTGGATCTGGGCGACATAATGGTCTCCCTGGCCTATCTGCCGTCGGCGGAGCGTTTGATGGTTGTGCTCATCAAGGCACGCAATTTGCGTATTGTGGATGATGCACGCAACTCATCGGATCCTTATGTCAAGGTCTCGCTCCTGTTGCCAAGTGGCAAAAAGCTAAAGAAGCGCAAGACGGGCGTGCAACGGAATACCGTGAATCCAGTTTACAATGAGGCGCTCGCTTTTGATGTGAACAAGGAGACGCTCAAGAATTGCCTGCTGGAGTTTACAGTGATCCACGATGGAGTTTTGGGTGAGTAAAACTATTCTCGCTTCAAGTGAAAAAAGAGGAAAAATACATAAGCAAAATATTAAAAATATTGTATTAAAAATTATTTTAATTTTGTAAATATTTATCGAATGGAATATAATTTCCTCAAGAATATATTCTTGATTCAATAGGCATAACCCTAAACTGAAGAATTTATTCCTGGTGAATCTTTTTATTCCGAAATTATTGCATATTATCTTTAAGGAAACTTTTTCCAATTTGCATATCCAATGGCTGTACTAAAAGAATTCTGACTAATGAAAGCTTTCGCAATTTGCAACACAGGTTCCAATGAGATATTGGGTCGTGCTCTGATTGGCGGCTCGGCCGAGGTGCCGCCCGATGAGAAGATATTCTTTGAGGAGATGTTTCGAGCCAAGAACGCAACCGCTCAGTGGGTGCCGTTGCACGAACCGGCCAATAACTTGGGTGCCACAGCGAAGACAACAACCAAACACTAAAGCTTTCTGTTAACGCCGAACAGACACAACTGTTGCGCAACTGTGGTTTGCGCCTCAACTAACGAGGAGAAAGTTTCAAGGCTCCAAACAGGATTTCACTTGGCTACAGTTCTTCTGGTAACTTGCAGGGATATATATAAGAAGAAGAAGAAGCAGATGCTGAACGCAAAAATAGACAGTACCATATAAATGTAATTTTATATATAGAAGAGCAGAAAACCGTAAATCTGAAATGAGAAACGTTAATTTAAAATATTTTCATAGTTGGTTTTTCTTTGCTTTATTTTAGTATAGTTTTTTTTTAGAATATATTAGTTTGATTTAAATCTAATATCTGGAAAATATTAATTATAGTTTAAGGAACTTTATTTATTTGTGAAACTTTATTTTTGGCGAGCAAGAACAAAATTGAAACTATTTACAATTTACAAAAAAAAGAACAGAAAAGAAAAAAATCAAATACTTAATGTGCTTTCCATTGTATCAATTACTCGTCTAATCAAAGATATATATTTACATACACATATATATAATCAAATATATGGAAAATACTTGAATGTGCTAAATGTATGTCAAAGGGTACCTAAGATGCAATTATATATATTATACATTATATTTGCAAGCTATGACTAAAGAATATATACAAATAAATGAGGGATTTTGAAAGCCAAATACCATAAGAGAAAAACTTTAATCTATATTAAATATATACACACTATATAAATTATACACACACTGCAAGTTAGATAATCAAAACTTACAGCTTCCGATTTTTAAATTCTTTGGATTTTGTTAAAAGCTGAGACCACAAAATACAAATAAAACGGGCACAAAAGTTAAGCAAAACCAAAAAGTTTTTATTTTTCGCTTTTTGCCAATACAATAATATTGTACAATTATTATATATATATATATATACTTATAATAAAAGTTACTATTTCTTTGGGGAAAGAAATTCAATAGTTTAGTTCTTAGATTGAATGCACTAAATATAATCAACAAGCATGTAATAATTATAATATAATAAATATTGTTTAAAATAAAATAAAAACTTCTCCACTCGAAAACGCTGGCATATCTTTATCTTCGTATTCCAAATATTGATGAGTAATACTTCACAATTTTATATAATTTAATTTATAATTTCCTGCCCAGATCTTTACCCATAAGTTAAAGGCACAGTTAATATAAAAGTTTCTTAAAAATTCAAGTATAACCGCAAGCAACCAAAAAAAAGAGAGGAATGCCCTCAATGTCGTGACTTGCCCCCAAATCAGTGCCCGCCAACCCTGAGCCCCTCACCTATTGCAGGTCCCTTTTAACTTGACTTATTTGGCAAATACTTGGCAACTTGTTGACCAACTTGGCGTAAAAGAAAGTTGCCTTTGGCCAAGCCTTTAACTAATTTTCCAACATTGACTGATACATCTACTTGTGGAAGAAGGGGGAGAGGGAGAGGGGAGGGGTATGAGACGCCACATTGCTTGCTAAATTGTGGGTGTCTCAAGTCTTAGTCCCAGCGTGAGTTCGAGTTCGAGTCCTAGCCAGGGAGTCCTTGGAGTTCTTCGTGTCTCTCAAGTTTAACGCAAATTTCCTTTCAATCAAAATGTGCTTTCATTCAATTTAGAAGCACAATTTCAAAAGTACACTAAAAGAAATTGTCAAGACGTTATATTATATAGTCAATATATAACTCAAGTGGTTCTAAAAAATTATAGTCTGAGAAAAGTTAATGAAAAAGTAATAAAATAAGAAAATAAACATTTTTTCAATGAACCTTAGCACAAATATTCAAAAGAAAAAGAAATAGCATAAATATACTCAAAAAAATGACAGTTTTACCACAAAAATTCTCAAAATATTAAAGAGAATTTTTTGTACAAATATTCTTTAAGAAATTATAGAGAATTTGAGGTAAAAATATTAAATTAATTAAAGAGATGAAAAACTATGAATTAGAAGCTATGTAATCTCGATTGTCAAACTGACTCGTATTTCGGTTCCCGTTCCGGTTCCTGAAGTGTTTTCATTTTTTTTCGGTATTGGGTTTCATTATACAGTATTTATATTGGTTTCTGATACTGGTTCCTTCGGTTCATGTTCCGATTGCGGATATGCTTTGACAACCTGGGAAGAAACACTACTTTTGTAATTATAGCTCAACTTAAAACGTTTGGAAAATACGTATTAATTTTTCTTCAAGTGCTAGCCTGAAAATCGAGTGTAAGCTGGCCAAAAGTGCAATGGGTGTGGTAAAAAGAAAAGAGCAAACTTTGAGCAGTTGCCAAGAGTTGAGATGGCGCCTAAAACGCAGACTAGACGCAGCCCAACTGCTTATCGGCCAAAGCGGAAAACTCTCCTGATAGATTGTCAGCTAAGCACTTATAAATATATATGTGTGTATGTTTATATCCGCATTGGGGATAGAAAGTCATCATTGGAGATTGGGAAATTATTTGACCAAATATCTGGCTTGTGTTAGCCATTTTTCTCACCCGGTAGTTGGCTTCATTTTATATTTGCAGTTGTGCGGCAATAAAACTCGAGCTTTAATGAGAAAGAAGTCAGTAGTCGAGAGAGCTCGAGATGAAATACCCTATAAATATGAATAAACGATTTTTTGGCGTGTGTTTAATTATGATTTCGATTGTATTATTTATGGCCAAGATATACAGCCGGTTTGAAAGATATGTATTTAAATTGCGGTTCTTAGTGCTATCGGTAATCGATTTTAATTAAAAGTTATCGGAAGATTAAAGTAAACTTGTTCTGCATGTGAAATACGAGAATTATTCCCCAAATTATTGTTCTTATAGTTTCTGAAATTTGCTCATTCAGACATACAGACATATAGACGGACAGATGGGGATCAATAGAAGGCGCATTAATACGTTAATTTATTTGTTGCCAAATCGCGACAGTTTCAAATAAAATCTTGAACAGACTGCACACACACAGACATTTACACACACACACACACATCCATTCTTATTGGCCATTCAATATATCAGCTATTTTTTTTTTTTGGATGAGTGTTTTTCATTCTTTCATTCCCAAATTCAACTATCAATTTTTGGCTGGAATGCTTAGCCTCAAAGTCCATTCACAAAAAAAAAGTGAAGTAACTGTAACTGCTAACGAGCGAATTCCATTTTTAATTTCGTTGAGCTTCTTTTCTGTCTTTTCTGGTACTTTTCAGCTTCTTTTCCGCTGCTGTTCTCCGTTTGCAAAGCTTGTCCAACGTAAACTAACGGCATTTTCCTTTACTTATTTACACAATCAATTTCGTGCTTTTGTGATGCGGCAAAAGACTAACGACAAATGGCGTTGAGCGCACGACTACTTCCAATATTTCCACCAATTCTCTCTCCCTATCTTTCAATACACTCTGAAAAAAATATGTCATGCAACAAGTAAAGTATTCTTTAAATATACCCATTTTAAATGTGGACAGCGACTAGCGATTTACTTTTTAATTTATAAATTTTGAAAGTTGAAACAATGGGAAATTTGTAAATTGCACTCAGAAACAATAAATTAATCCTCTCGCCATTAATACACATTTTATAAGTTTTTAGAATAGACAGAAATGATATTGAAAACAATACAAAATACTCAATACTATTTTCTCTCAGTGTAGACTGTTGCATTTTTCTTTTTATATTGGGTATTTTTTCGTATGTTTCTCCCATAGCTGCTGTCGTTTGTACCGTTAAATTCGGCTTCGCTTTCGCATTCGCATTTGGTGTTGGTGTTGGAGCTCTCCCTCTGCCCGCGAGGGAAATTGTCGTCAAAGCGCAAAAAATGTCAGATTGTTGTTTTAGCTAGCAGCCCCCGCCTCCACACTTCACACACACACACACACACTTGGCGCTTATGGCTGTGCATTACAATTTGTGTGTGTGTGTGTGTGTGTGAGTGCAGTTAGTAATAGTTACAGTTCTAGTTTCTTGTTACATTTCCCATTTTTCTGATACCCTTCAAAATAGGGTATTTTGGTGTTGTCGCGCATATTGAAGAGAGTTCATCAGAAGTGCGAATTTTTTAGCTGCAGTTAATAAATGAGTCACAACTTGTACATATTTTCATATTGCCTTAAACGCATAGTTATTTTTTTTATTTGTAACAATTGAATTTATATGTGTTTATTTATTTTAAAGGGTATTTCATCTTTGGCGAAGTACGTAAGAGACAGTTGTTGGCCCATCTCCCTCCCACACACTCTCTGCAGCTTACCAGTTGTTGTGCTCCTTTTGATGTTGACCGCATTCGTTCTCGCTCTCTCTTTTTTCGTGTTCCTTTTTGGTGGCCTTTTATTGTTTATGCAACTGTCAGCAGTTTTCGTCGAGGAAGTTTTCGTCTCACAATTGGAGATTTACTACACATCGTGTGTATGTATGTGTTTTGTTATGTATGTTTGCTTTGGCTCAGCTTACATGGACAATGTACAAAATGTGAGCGCGTTTTCTTTGTGTGTGTGTGTGTGTGTGTGCATTGTTTCATATTTGTTATCATTTCCAATTGTTTCTGTGACTTTTGACAGCTAGCAGATTAGCTTGGCGACGCCGCTGCTTCTGCAGAGCAGCAGATATCAGTAACTCTTTCGTTTATTGGCAAGAGTCTAACGGATAATGTCCAGGGAAATCAGCGTTGAATAGGCTCTACCCCCCTCCCCCCACCACATCTCTTCATCAACGAATGCAGCTCGTTTTTATTGGGTTATGCGCAACGCATTCGACAGATCTGTGGAATATCAAATTCAATAATCACCCAGAAAACGTCTTTGGACTGCCGAGGCATATTTATGATTTACGTGCGTTGCATTCAACTTCAAGCACCATGTGCAGCATGAAATTGTGATGAGTACTGAGAAGATCAAATGCCATAACTTCGTCAAAAGTCAACTGATTTTAAAAAGCAAGGGCTTTTTGATCATAGTTTTGCCCCTAAATCAATCGTACATTTAAAGTTAAAAATGAAATTTGAGGTCCGAAGACAAGTAAAAATTATAGCTTGAAAATCGATATATCGGTGTATGGGCATAGATCGAAACTTCAAAATGCCATAACTTCGTCAAAACTCAACTGATTTTAAAAAGCAAGGGCTTTTTGATCATAGTTTTGCCCCTCAATCAATCGTACATTTAAAGTTAAAAATGAAATTTTAGGGCCGAAGACAAGTAAAAATTATAGCCTGAAAATCGATATATCGGTGTATGGGCATAGGTCGAAACTTCAAAATGCCATAACTTCGTCAAAACTCAACTGATTTTAAAATGCAAGGGTTTTTTGATCATAGTTTTGCCCCTAAATCAATCGTACATTTAAAGTTAAAAATGAAATTTGAGGTCGGAAGACAAGTAAAAATTATAGCCTGAAAATCGGTGGATCGATATATGGGCATAGGTCGAAACTTCAAAATGCCATAACTTCGTCAAAACTCAACTGATTTTAAAATGCAAGGGCTTTTTGATCATAGTTTTGCCCCTAAATCAATCGTACATTTAAAGTTAAAAATGAAATTTTAGGTCCGAAGACAAGTAAAAATTATAGCCTGAAAATCGATATATCGGTGTATGGGCATAGGTCGAAACTTCAAAATGCCATAACTTCGTCAAAACTCAACTGATTTTAAAAAGCAAGGGTTTTTTGATCATAGTTTTGCCCCTAAATCAATCGTACATTTAAAGTTAAAAATGAAATTTGAGGTCGGAAGACAAGTAAAAATTATAGCCTGAAAATCGGTGGATCGATATATGGGCATAGGTCGAAACTTCAAAATGCCATAACTTCGTCAAAACTCAACTGATTTTAAAATGCAAGTGCTTTTTGATCATAGTTTTGCCCCTAAATCAATCGTACATTTAAAGTTAAAAATGAAATTTTAGGGCCGAAGACAAGTAAAAATTATAGCCTGAAAATCGGTATATGGGCATAGATCGAAACTTCAAAATGCCATAACTTCGTCAAAACTCAACTGATTTTAAAAAGCAAGGGCTTTTTGATCATAGTTTTGCCCCTAAATCAATCGTACATTTAAAGTTAAAAATGAAATTTGAGGTCCGAAGACAAGTAAAAATTATAGCTTGAAAATCGATATATCGGTGTATGGGCATAGATCGAAACTTCAAAATGCCATAACTTCGTCAAAACTCAACTGATTTTAAAAAGCAAGGGCTTTTTGATCATAGTTTTGCCCCTCAATCAATCGTACATTTAAAGTTAAAAATGAAATTTTAGGGCCGAAGACAAGTAAAAATTATAGCCTGAAAATCGGTATATGGGCATAGATCGAAACTTCAAAATGCCATAACTTCGTCAAAACTCAACTGATTTTAAAAAGCAATGTCTTTTTGATCATAGTTTTGCCCCTAAATCAATCGTACATTTAAAGTTGAAAATGAAATTTGAGGTCGGAAGACAAGTAAAAATTATAGCCCGAAAATCGATATATCGGTGTATGGGCATAGGTCGAAACTTCAAAATGCCATAACTTCGTCAAAACTCAACTGATTTTAAAAAGCAATGTCTTTTTGATCATAGTTTTGCCCCTAAATCAATCGTACATTTAAAGTTGAAAATGAAATTTGAGGTCGGAAGACAAGTACAAATTATAGCCCGAAAATCGATATATCGGTGTATGGGCATAGGTCGAAACTTCAAAATGCCATAACTTCGTCAAAACTCAACTGATTTTAAAAAGCAAGGGCTTTTTGATCATAGATTTGCCCCTAAATCAATCGTTCATTTAAAGTTGAAAACAAAGTCAAGAATATAATAACTTGATATCATTTTATTCACTGTTTCATATGGCACCAATAATATTTATTTTTGCGTTATTTCCGCTAAATATGTTTATAGAAGGTCATTTGATGTGTCTGCAACATGCTGTGGCAAAATATATTAATTTGTTGCTTTTTTGTTTGTGGCACAAAAATGAAAATTAATTAAATTATTTACTGCTAAGCAAATTTCACATCTGCGGTTTTAAATGCTATATGCAATGCAGCAGAAGCAGCAGTAAAAAGTCATCAATAAACAAAATTTATGGCTAAAAACACAATTGTGCAGCGAACACGGAAAACAACAATAGTGACAACAACAACAACAACAAAGTGGGCCCAAAAATGGGGCGCCAAAAAAGACGATAACTAAAGGCAAAGCCAATTAAAGACACGCCTCAACAGCCAGCAAATGTGGGCGTGGCACAATGCTATAAAACATTGGGCACATTACCCAAAGCATCCCTCTCCCCCCACTTCTCGACCATTCGACTCCTGGAGCAGGAGTCACGAGTGACGAGTAACCAAATTTCCGCACCCAATCAGCATATTTAAATTGTGTTGTGTGTTGGTGATTGAAATGCATGAGCTACAACACACACATACATATACACATACACACACACACATGCAACGTAAATAGGACAACATTGTTGGTGGCGACGCTGTGCATAGATCAGAGGGACATTCTGGTCACACTGGCAAACATGCATTTTTACCCCAAACACAAAAAAAAAGTCGGCAACTTTTTGACTCACGCTTTAAGCGCCAGCTAAACAAGTGATGCCAACTAACGACAGACAAAACAGCTGTATATTGATGTAAAAAAAAACTAAAAAAATAAGTTGCAAATAGGAAAGGAAACATTTATAGCAGTTTGCGAGTTCATTTAAAACATTTACCACTTTTTTTAGTTGTCTAAAATGAACGAAGAATTAATTAATTAAATTAATGATTATTATGAAGAAAATTAATGATGATTTTAAAGTTGCACTTTTGGCAAAGAAAGAAATTTTAACAGTATATTTTTAACAAGGAAAATCGAGCCAGAATCGAATTTTCAGCTTTAAATACATTTTCAAATACGTGGTCAATGCACGTCTAAAATTTTTCCTCCTCAATTCCTAGAATTACTTCTTAACGTGAAAATCAAGCAAGCGTCGAATATCCAACTTGAAGTGCATTTTTAATCCAGAAGTCAAACCATTACCAAGTTACCTTGACCAAATTATGGTTTATAAGCTTCAGTTTCAGGTTTCACATAGGTTGTCATTTTTTCCGCTAATTGGTCAGCACTGACTTACAGCTGGCAACTCTGCTGGTTGCCATTTCAATTCCCATTCTCCCATTCCATTTGACCATTCCGCATACGGGTTTCCAGGCACATTCACATTCCCATTCCCATACCCATACCCGTACCGATTCCGATTTCGATTCCGATTCCCGTTCAATGCTGGTCAGCAGTTTCGTTTTGATTGTGCGATTTTCCTTCTATTTTTTTTGGTGAGCCTTTTTCTCTCTACCTTTTTTCTTTATGTGTGGGGTGAGTTGGTCAACCGCTGTCTAATTGCTGAGCAACGACTAAGCTCGCTAGCAACACATGCCTCTTGTTGGATGCCACATGCCGCCTTATGTCCCCTGCCAAGGTGCCTGCAACAAAATGGCCTCGTTTCAGTATTGTTTTCCCCCCAACAAGAGAAAAGGGAGAAAAAATATCTATGGTCACACTGACTGGAACACTTGAAGCTATTCATTTTTAATTGGAATTTGGGCGCAAAGTCGTAAATATATTTTGTTGTTTGCGAACTGGAACTGGAAGTGAACCCTATAAAATGGCTTCCGCAATTATTCCAATTTTTGTGTTTGTGAAGTGAATATTGACACTTCAAATAGTGCCACAAACGGTGGCACAAAGAGTTAAATTAGTTCACACCCGCAAAAGATTGAGAAGAGGCCAAAAAATCAGAAAGAAAACATTGCTGGAATAATTTCGGTTAATCTCTCGTTCATAAGCCTGAAAGTCAAGAATTTCCCTTTATTAATCATGTAAAAGCTTTGCCACACTTTGTACCAATTTAGCTGCATACAAACGGAGATCAATTGATTTCCCCAAAAATTTTGATGTGGAATTTTAAAGAGAGAGATTTGGCTTCTTTGTAAAGAATCGCTCTCTGAGCTTTTTCTATATAATGGGATTAACTTTTCAGTCTGCCTCACTTTTATTTTTGTGCCACAAAAAAGAGTTATTTTTTATTTAAGTTTCTGCAGCGTGTTCGTGTCATGACGTCACAACACGTAGCGCTTGAGGTACATTTTTGGGTTGCACGTGTTTTCGCTTAGCGTCAAAGATAAAAAACGTTTGACATCCTCAAAAATCTAGAAAAATGCGTTTATATTTTTAGAGGTATGTTTTTTAAGTTTTTTTTTTTTTTGGTAATGTTGACAGAGTGCTTGATAATTTTGAAATAATTCAGGGAAATGGTTTTAAAGAGTGGCACAAGCACTCCTTGCTACTTGAACAGGATCCCTTAAATATGTTTTTGTATCGTTCACAGTTTCAGAACCTAATTTGGGTAAGATTTTGTTTAAATATTAAATATATTATTATTATTATAATTATTAAATGCAGTCCAAAATCTTACCAAGTGTCGACATAAACACAATTGAAAACTTTTAACAGTCTAGTTTCCATTATTGATTGTGGTTTGTTGTTCTTCGAGTGTTTTATCAAATTATCAAGTTTTGGCGACATGAATGCTGAAAGTGTTTTTGCTAAACTGAAATACAACAGAACAGTTTACCTGCTGTTGTCATATGCTGTGTGTGTGTCTCTGTGTGTGTGTGTGTGTTGTTATCAGCTAACGGCATTTGCTCTTGCAACCCATCTAAAACATTCGGTGGCGATTTGTGTTAAACAATTTGTAGCTCATGTTTTGGTTGTACTTGTTGTTTTGTTGCTGCTGCTGCTGCAGGCGCCAACTGATTTAACTTATCGCGTTTGCCACGCGTGCCACTCATGTGAAAACAAGCAGTTGCAAGGACACACAACACACACACACGTTGTCATGGTCGCGCAGTTACTGTTACAGTTACAATTACTGGCAACATGGTCGCGCCACAAGTGTGGCAGACAGCCCAACAACAACATCAACAACACCGGCAGCAACAACAAGTTTTCCTCGCGCCCATAGGATTGGTTTTTGCTTAAGTTCGAATTTATATCTGACTAAATTCAATTTTTTAAATCTTTTCCATTTTTTTTTTTATTTATTTCTTTAATGTCAGCTTACACAATAAATACGAAATGCAAAAAATTAAAAACTTCAGCAACTAAATCTAAGCCAAATTAAAGTCAGCCTTCTTCCTTTAAATCAGTTAATGTTTAACTTACTTTTTCTTGTTCCTTTCGAAGGATAACGGCACTTTATCAATTTACAGCTCGTTCGAAATTTATGTGCTTTGGCGCAGCTTGAATAAACTGCAAACTGTATTCGAGCCAAGTCTCATAATTTTGTCATTTTGCA
Source organism: Drosophila nr. perissopoda 5 BK-2023a (assembly GCA_035044105.1). Taxonomy (NCBI): domain Eukaryota; kingdom Metazoa; phylum Arthropoda; class Insecta; order Diptera; family Drosophilidae; genus Drosophila; species Drosophila nr. perissopoda 5 BK-2023a. The sequence goes on from JAWNMK010000018.1 coordinate 3,443,575, forward strand.
ATTGATACTCAAACATATGTAGGGGTGCGGGGTAGGTGAGTCTGACCATGTTGTGTACACACACACACACACGCACACACATTAAACATAAGCCTTGAAGTATGCTACACTTATGACCTGTTCCCTTTTATCCTGCTAACTGGCTAAATTTCTATTCCAGACAGTCATAAAACATAAATCTCAACAACAACAACAAAACACTAACGAGTAAAAAGTTGGAAAAATGAAGAAAAAAGGTTCAAGAGCTCGACAAAAATTTGAATTCGAATCCGAAAAACCCGTTACCCGTTATCCGAGTGTTGCCAACTTTTGTTGCTGTTGCTTTTTCTGTTTGTTGTATTTTGTTTCTGTTTTGTTTTGGTTTGTTTTGTTTTTTGTTTTCTGTTTGAGTTTTTCTCGTGTTTGCTGAATGCTCAATAGTCATAAATTTTTGTTTTTGTTTTGGGCGCACGAGCAAAAAGAAATTTAACTGCATATTTTTCGCAAAATTCAATTTTGTTCCATTTGCCTTTATGCAGTGTTTTCGACTTGCTCCGCACACTGAGAAAAATGTCAAGTTTCGATTCAGTGTCAGATAGATGTATGCAAAATCCATTACAAAATACTTGAAATTGATTCACCTTAAATGGAGTTGTTCACGCCAAAAAGTGTTTCTCAGCCCTTAGAAGGTAATATTTAAAAATAAACATATTTAATTTTACTAGTTATTTATTGTTGGAATCCCTTTTATTTTAATTTATTTGTGTTTTATGCTTATGTTTTTTTGTTTAATCAAATTCTTACTGAAATTTATTAAAAACTTTATTGTTATAAGAACAAATGTAGTAGCCTAAATTACATAATAATCAGTTTGTTTATTTACTTATTTACAACTTATTAATTTATTTAAGCTTTGAATTAATTACTTAAGAATAAAATTAATTTCTAATGCAATTACATTTTACATTTTGTAAATGATTAAATGAATTATTTAATTAAAATTCAAGTTGTGCAACAAAATACTTAATTTGATGTACATTTTTGTGTGTGTCTGTGGAATTCTAGTTTGTGCCTGTGCGACTTGGTGGCTGTACCACCCCTACCCCTACCCTCTGCGCTGCTAGAATGTCAGAAAGGTCATAAAGAATATTTGAACGTAGAACGTAGTAAGCAAAAAATGAAAAAATTCGACTAATAACAATGTCTTTGCTGTTGGAGATACTCTTTCTCTCTCCCTCTCACTCTCACTCTCTTCCTCTCTCTCTCTCTCTCTATCTCTCTCTCTCTCCCCCGCTGAAGGAGACCACGCCCACACAATTTTATCGCGCTGCCTCGAAACGAAATGAAATGCGACAAGAGAAAGAAAAGAGGCGAATGTCCTGGCGAATGTCCTGGCAATCGCCAAAGTCCAGCAAAGCAGTACCCAAAACTTGTTCTTCTTGTTGTTACTGTCCCATTTGTTGTCCTTGCCACAGTAAAAGCAGCAGCAGCAACAACAGCAGCAGTGGCAGCAACCGCAAAAGCCGCAGACAAACTGTTTGTTGGCCTGCCTGGTAAGGGGTGAGGCGAGGGCGAGGGTGGGCATGTGGAAAGTTATCGTGCATTTGGTTTATGAATTCGGTTTTAACTGTAAGCGTTCAGCTGGAAAATGCCAGCTATTCTACAGCTGTCTGGCAGTTCTACTCCCTACCTGCCCTGCCCCTCCCCCTGCCCCACTCCATTGCAATTAGAAAAAAAACAGAACTTTTTGTTGTAAGAATTTTTCTATCAATTTTGCAGCTTGCTTTAAGTATGGCTGACCCTTAAAATTATGGCTCGCTTCAGGTCTTTTTTTGTTGCCTGTTTGTTTTGGCCACACAACATTTTAATTGGTCTAATTTTTTTGTTTTTTTTTTATGCATGCCAAAAAGAAATTGTTTACATTCATTTGGGTAATTTACAAAGTCAAACAAATGCCGCCAATCAAGTTCAACATTGTTAATTAGTCGCGAATACTTTTTTAATTACGCGCATTCAAAAAAGTGTTTTACATATTTTGACTAAGAAAACTTTTTTTTTTTGAGTTGATTAAAAAACACGTTTTTTACGTAAAATTTCTATTGTTGAATTTATTGAAAAAATGCCATTACTTTAAGAATGTTGATAAAAAAATGGAAGGAAATCCAAAATCGAGAAAATTTTTAATTTTCAATTATTGGCTGATAAAGGTTGTTTAACTGAACGAATCACCTGGCTTTCAGTATAAAAAAATGTGAAGAAGTGCTCGACTGAAAGATACCCTAAACATAGCTATTAAATACTTGATTGTTACTGCTGATCGAGAATATGTATATTTTATAGTGCTTCGTCCTTGCTTCCTTTTGCCTGTCACATAATGTTGGTCTAGATCAGTAAGCCCGTTTTACACATTTTCTATGTGGAAAAGGAAACCATTTAGGTAATTTGCCTGATTTTTCGCTTGACTTTGGCTAATTGTGCCATTCCACATGACTTGCATTTTTGGGACTAAAGTTGAAATACTTGAACACATTTGAATAAGTCCTGAAAGTCGCGCACATTTGCACTGCTAACCAAACAGGAAATACGACGAATACTTGCGCACAGATACGGATACCACACACACACACATAATATACACACATACATAGACACAATCGCAGTCACACATGCGATATTCAAATGCAAATTGACATCGCACACGCCACACAGCTCTTCAGGTTTTTCTTCACCCTTTATTTCCACCAACTCTGATTCGCCTAACTCTTGGATTTGCTAGCCTTTTTTCATACCCTTGTGGAGGGTAGTATGATAAGGTTGTAAAATTTGTAACGCTATAAATTATATATATACTTGATCTGCTGTTTGCATGTTTATCTCATTTTTTAATCTTGAGAAAACTTGGACTATATTCGTCCTTTTTCTGCAGTCATTATATATGTCGCAGCTAATAGGATCGTATCACTATTAAATTTAGCTGTTATAGGAACAATCGGGAGAGAGATGAGTTCTTGTAATAAGCCCCTTTGCCAATCTTACCAATACTTGCGTTTTATTATGTTTCTCACATTTTAACTGATAATCATGAAATTATTAATTACAATATGACCAATTATTATTAAGATCATACAACTATATCATATGGCATTCATAAGATCAATCTACCTGTTTTTTAAAAGTCAAAATGTATGTGTATATAAACTTCGGTGTGCCCAGGAAAGAAGTTCATTCTTGTTCTGAGCTCGTTTTGAGTTTCGATAAACTTTTTTTTGCTGAAAAAATATTATGGATTTTTACAGGATATGGGTTCTTGTTGTTGTTGTTGCCACAGCGTTGAGATTATGCGGCAAAAGGGTTAAGCAGGAGCAGGAGCAGAATGTTTGCGATGATGATTATGATGATGATGATGATGTTGATTCTGTAGTTGTTAGAAATCGTTTTGCATTTCTCAACGCGCTTGTCAACTGTAAAATTTAGGTAAAAATAACTTTTGCCACTTGATCTACGCAGCAGTTGGCGAAAGTTATACAATCGACATAGTTTCGGCTTAAGCAATTTCCAATTTGCAATTTGCCTAATTAGCCAAGAGTTTCAAGTAGCTAACAAAAAAAAAACAATTAAAAATAAATCTGAAGCTGTATTGCATAAATCTAAATGCAGGCAAAAACATGTTTAACTCTTAATAAAGTTATTGAACTTAAATCACTTTATGATATTGGCAGCAGCTAATTATGTTACTAAAGCAGAAAAACAAAAATATATTTTGTTATTTTTAGATAACTTAATTGATTTTCTCCGCTTTGAGTTTTAGGTGTGGATTTGTATGGCTAAGATAATTTTGTTAAAATTATTATTAATTTTTATTATATTTTATTTATTTTTTATTAAATAAAAATGATAATATTCTCAGAAAATAAGAAATTCATGCTTTGCTTTTGGGGGCGTCCTGCCTCCTTCTGAGAAGCTTTAATAATTTTTTAAGTTTACGGATTTTTTGTCTTAATGTTATATCGATTTCTCATTGAATCATTCACATTTTAAGCTCTGCTATTTAAGCTCTATTTAATCTGATCTATTCTTGACAAGAAAGGATTCAAGACATATTCTTCATGGGCTTTGGGTCCATGGCCAATTGTTCCACTCTTCAATCAGTCTCGACAAACACAAATCACAGCGAATATCCTGTTGAAACAATTGCATTTTTTTCCATGTTTTTGTATGCTCAAGTCAGCTTGTCAATCTTTTTCATAATCGGACATCTCAACTTAAATTGAATACACTTAACTGCCACTTCGATTGGTCAGAGTATCAGGTTGTAAGTTTTCCAGCTTTAAAATCCAGTTGTGCCGCATTCGGCTTTAAGCATTTGATTTATTGCGCGTGTCCTTGCCACAAATAACCCTTGTACTGGGTGCCGAGTCATGCCTGATGTTTAATGCCTGCGCTGCCAGTTGTCTCCTTATGGCCATTTGGCTTTGGCTGCCACACACACTCCCACACAAACACACACACACACACAAACACACTTCATTTGCGATAATAGTTTGTTAGGCTCAGTAATAACAAAAAGGACGCATCAAACAATTATAGTCCCGCCGCTCGCTGACATAAAAACCTTTGACAAATTTGCTTTGTTGCTGTTGTTGTTGGTGCTCCTTCTGCACTTAAGGCGTCCTTTTGACAACAACAACAACAACGACAACAAACTGACTTGCTAATGAAAAGTTTATGTCCACGGGGCATGTACTTAGAGCACCATGAATGGATATTGTAGCAGCGAGGCACCATAGCAAAAACTGATCAGTTTTTGCCCAGAAATATAGTATCCTGAAAGCAGACATTCTAAAACTTAAGTATTAAGGATTATGAACAAAAAATTGGCAATCCAACAATACTAAGAAGTGTTGTACGATTAAGCAAATACTGGAGATTAATAATTTATATGTGCAAGTTGGAGTTGTTTTAAAGTTTTGGATTAAGATTGAATTAATTTATTAATTATACAAGATAGACTTGATGTTAAGGTAGATATGTTTTTTTGTGGGAAACTTACACTATAAAACTGATTAAGGAAGGGGTATTTTCCTGAACTGTGCAAGTAATATATATAATTTATATTTATTAAAATATTCCAAAATCCAACCTAGTAAATTAAAAAAACATTGCCTTATCTACAAGATAATTAATCAATGAGTCGGAAAATATTACTTACTATATTATGAAAGATTACAAAATTCAGATCAGAATAAACAAATTCATTGCAGCAATTTATTTTTGTGACAAAAAGTGTTAATTTGTACCATGGTGACAAATAAATGCAAGCAAACTCGGTTTCAGCTGCTGTTGCTGCTGCTGCCTGTCTGTTTAGTGCTAATATTATTTACACCGAATAGTACACTGAGTGTGGTGGCGAGAGGAGCGGGGTGAGGGGAGGCGCGAAAAGAGAAGCAAATGATAGTGGGACATAGACACAGCCGCACTTTATGTGAATGACGCCCACAAGGCATCAACAGGATTTATAACGCACACGCAGCGTGGCCAGCGCACAAAGATATGCAACAACGTTTTCTATAAAAGAGAGAGTGTGTGTGTGTGTGTGTGTGTGTGAGTGTGTTCGTGAGCGTTGCTGTATTTTGAAAGCAAAATGTGTCGGCCGCAAGCGACACAAGCATTCAACAATGCCAACATGAGCGTGTCGCAATATACGCTCACAATTAACAAAGGGTAGGGGCTGAGGGCGTGGTTATTTTATTACTCACACACACACACACATTTCTGAATGCCAACTGTTTGTGTGTATGTGTGTGTGTTTTTGGTCGGGTTGTGTGCCCAATAAGCCTGAGCAAAGTCATTAGAAAATTTCAATTATGTAAACAGCAACAGAAACAGAAACCAAACTCGCAAATATACATGAATAATTGGGGATGATCGAAGTGCGATAAGCACATATACACTGTGCAAATATTTGGTTGCTCTCGTCAGTGAATTTTCCATTCTATTTTATATATGCTCATTGTCAATGGGTGAAAAGAGTATATTGAAATAGTCAGAAAGTATGTAACGGGCAAAAGAAAGCATATTCGACGCCATAAGGTATATATTATTGATGCCATGTCCGTCCGTCTGTCTATATAAACAATCTGAATTTTGATAGTATAAATGCTCAACACTATATGGAATTTAAGTTCTGGTGTACACAATCAAGTTTCTCTTATTTTATCCATGACTTCTTTCGTTAAGCGACTTTCGATAAAAATCGATGTTCAATTACGAAATCAGCCAGGATTTGCCAGATATAGCATATTCATGGAGTTTTGCGTATAGCTTGGGATATTTTCGATCAACTGCAGAAATTTCAACTAGATTTGATTGGAAATATCCTTTTTTTTAAATTGAACAAACTAATGTCACCAAGTGCAGGCAGAGAAGAGAGCAGCAAGATAAGCGAAGTAGCAACCCTGAGAGTGTATGCAGAGAGAAGAGAGCAGCAAGATAAGCGAAGCACTTTCACAGATTTGTGTATTCAAATTTGTGTTTACTTTAAATAACGATTTCTTATCTCTTATGTTTTAACATTACGCTTTGCATGAATATTTATTTGCACACACAAAAATTCGCTCAGCTCTGCCACACACACACACACGCACATAGACACACACATGTCTGTGGGTTTATGGCACCGTTGTCAGGTATTTTACGAGAATTGTATCGATAAACAATAAAATCACACACACAACACACACACACACACATACCCCCTTCAATCACCCCTTTGTGCAACGCTGTTAGAAATTTGTATTTTTATTTTCATTTTCATTTTATTTGTTTTGTTTGCCTTTTTGTATGCAGAATGTAAAGAAGGGAATACCACGCCACCCCCCCCCCCTCCCCCCTCCCCTTCCACCTTTATTTTTATTGAAGCACATTGAAATTGAAAAGAGCCTTTTGAATGAATACAAAATGTGTGATGGCTGCCCCCCTCCCTCCTTGGCGAAAAGTTATTATGTGCTGCGTGTAATATTTATAATGCAATAAATAATTTTATTATGTGCCGAGAGCCAAGCAAAATAATCGCGCGCGACAAGAAATAGAAATGAAAACAAAAACAAAAACAAAAACAAAAACAGAAGCAAGCTGAATGCACAAATAAATCACAAAGAAAATATGCAGTCGCTGATAAATGCTGCATAAATTGAAAACTTTGAAGGGGCAAATGAGTTTCACAATTTCCATAGACCCTCCTCATTCGTTCAATTGCAATTTAACGCTTCCACATTCCTGTTAACAGCCACAAAAATCCACAAAACATTGTTAGCTCTAAGCCCAATGACTCACTTTGGCAACGATATACGTATTTGTGTGTGTTTGCCTGTGGGTCTATATGTCTCTATATATGTAGCTCCCATAACTCCAGGTTTAGCTCTGGAGACAAACGATATGCGAATTTAAATGCGAGCACCTTTTAAGGCGTGCCAAACGTGGGGCGAATGTCGAAAGTCAAGCTGGGGATTTGTTTAATGGACTTGGGCTTGGCTAAAAGGTGCGAATATCAATGAGGGTAAACAGCTAACAAGTATTTGCAACTGCCTCCTTTTTGCTAAGCTAAATTTGTGTTTTCTTTGTTAACGAAAAGTTGCTTAAAGTCGCACAAAATATTTAACAGTTGAACTAATACAATTTGCTGACAAAATTGGATGTTCAAATAAAATGCTCTAAATTTGCCAGTCTTCGCGTAAATATGACAAAATTGGTTGGTTGTCAAAATTGACATAAGCTCATCACATATTTAACACCAACGATAAAAATGCATTTATTTTGCAAGACCAAATTTCACAGTTAAAAAATTAGCTTTTGCTAAAATTTGTCAAATATTTAACACTGCAGAAGTAATGAAATCACTTGCATGTTAAAGTAGTTGTTAACTTTATATGACTTTTAACTTGCGTAACTTTTCTCTAACTGGCAAAATGTTTTTTAAATTGAGTAAAAAGAAATTTGCTGCCTTCAAATGATATGCAAATCTTTTGTATCTATAGCTTCACGCTCGACAGCCTGCACTATATATGAACTGTGTATGTTATTTTTTCATTTCATCAAGTGAAATTGCCACACACTCAAAAACACACAGAGAGTGAGAGAGAGAGGGAGAGAGATATAGATGGAGAGAGGAAGCATGCAACTGCATCTATATTGATAAATAATAATTTGTCGCAGTTCTCACTCAAAGCGAAAATTTAATTGCTTGTCGCTGGGCGGGGATTAGTTCCAACCTAAAGGGAACTATGCTGGTAAGGGTGGGTGGAGGGGGGGGGGGGATGCTGTTGCGGTGTGCGAGAGCACCGAAAGCGGGGCTAATATGCAACACTGAAAACTGTTTGACTAGGTGCCTGCAAACATTTGCTTCGCTGCGGCGTTACGTATACGCCATGGGCGCCAAAGATAGATGGATGAATGGATGGATGGGTGGATGGGTGAACCGATGGATGGGTGAATGATTTGGTAGATTGGCTGCTGACTGGGTGGCGTGGTGGATGCACCAAAGAAAATAAAGCAAATGAAGAAAAAATGCAAAGAATGTAAATAATGAGCACTCTTTAGGAAAAAAAACCGTTTTTATTTCTTTCCTCAGCCCTATAAAAAATATAAAAAATATTGAATGTTGAAGAATGAACAGCAAAAAGAAAGTGCTCGTATGAAAAATATAGAAAAACAGTATTAATTCACTTTAATGTTATATGTTGGCAATTTAGAGAACATAAAAAGGAAAGGAAATGCAAAGTTAGGCGTTAAAAAAGAGCAAAAACATAAAAAGAGAGTCAAAATCAAAACAAAAATAAGGGAAAAACGAAAAGGAAGTGTCAACTTTGAGGAGAAAATATTTATGTTCCACAAATAAGATTGTTCTAAACAAAATCAGTTTGTAGGGATTTGATCGGGAGAGAAAGAATTTCCTTGATAACAGACTGTGTGTGCTTTTTCACAGTGTAGAATTGGCAATCAGACCCAGCGACTGGGTTTGGCTTCCACATTTGATTGGCTTCCACATGGCTTGATTAATAAATGGTGCGCTTTTGTGCCGATATTGACAAATATTACATACGGCAGACAGAACGACGACGAAGACGGCGGCGATGACGACGACGATAACGATGTGGAAAAGTCGTCCGCCATTGGAAGAAGGACTTCAGTTTCACTTGTCAATTGTCAATTGCCATGTCAGCAGATATGGAATTAACGGTATTCAACTCGCTCGCTCGCAGGCGCAACGAAATTCTTTCACATTTTAACAATGCCTGCTGCAGATGCCACACTCCCCAATCCCCAATCCTTCCTTGTCCCCAGTCATAACTTTGCTGACACTTTCAATCAGCATCGGCTGCAGAAAGTACTTCAGAAAGTCGTCTCACAGATTTCGCTCAATAAATGTCATTAGATTGTCAAGTGCATATTAGAGCCATAATTGCGAGACGTGCTCAGCATTTTGCAGCGAGTGAACTAAAAAAAAAACAGGTTGTAAAATGTATGTGAAGAAAATTGATTTTTTCCCGACATTTACATATCAATAGAGCCAAACTAAGAAGAGTAAGGCGCTGGGGCAGGCTTCACATACTTAACAAATAAATATCCGTTGAAAGAGCTAAACTTATAATTTATATATTTCACAAAAGTAAAAATGTGTCTTGCTTGAAATGCATAGCATAAATATGCAAAACAAACGGAAATGAAAACCTTTAGCTTACTTAATAATTATAATTATTTCATATGGATTTATAAACTACCTTAAAATGTTTTGTGTATTTGAAATCCTTGATTCCTTGCGGATATATTTCAATCACAGAAGCCATTCTGAACAAACGTTGAAGTAATTTTTGAAGCTCTGAATTGATAAAATGCGAATCTAATAAAAATAAATATATATTATTAAATTATTATTAAATAAAGTTAATTATTGTTTGCATTCATTTAATAGTGAAAAGTTCAAATATCTTTAGTTTTTTTCAAGTCTTAAATATTTAAAAAAATAATTTTCGGTTTGACTTTTGGTTGCAACTTGGCGCCACTAACAACTTGAGGTCACCTCTTGTGTGCTAGTGTGTTGTTTATCCACAGTAACCTCAAATGGCACTTTTTATTGTGGCTGCCACACAACAATAACAACAACAATAACAACACGGAATTAAAAACGTCACGAGTTCTTCTTCAGCTGCTTCTGTTGCTGCTGCTGTTGCTGCTGCTGGTGCTTTCGTTTTACGCGTGTGTGTGGCACTCAAGCCAAACCATTGCCATTTTATGAATAATTCATATCAACACACACACACAGGAGACACACACACACACACACAGGAGACACACACACACAGATAGCTGAAGCAACTCTCAACACAAACGGCACGCATACATTTTCGTATTGACACTCTTCGCGTTTGGCTTACTCGGAAATTCACATTCTTTTGGCGAATACTCATCATCGTTGGCTGCTCGGCGTTCGACACTCGACACTCGACTCTCGGCGTCATTGTCTCTCGGGTGTTGCCGCCTTTGTCTGCGCCTGTCACTGGCTTCAACGCTTTTCGAATACCCTGTAACTATACCGAAATGTTAGGCAGAGTCTGTACCCTTGAAAAGTGTTAAGGTGTAATATTTTATGATTAATAATAATACATTAAGTCATTATTAAGATTAACCCAATTTAATATAATTACAATTTATTTTTATACCGATTAAATTAAAATTTATTTTTATTCTTTTTTTTTTTTTGGACTAACAAGAGCTGCGTGCAGGGTATCTGCTGGCCGAGCAGTTGTCAAGCAAAGCATTGCTGTTTGTTTCGCTTCTGTTGATAATGTTGTGTTTGATGCTCTGGCTTTGTTGCTGCACCGTTGCTTCCTCGTTGCTGCTTGCATTCCAGTGCCACATTTCTCTCTGCTGTCTGTATTTGATGCTGTCTTTGAAGCAGCTCAAAGAAGCTATTTCGCGGAACTGAGTCTGCTACACCTACACGCAAAAATATTTACACTCATATACACACACACATGCACTCCTTTCCATACCTTATTGGCTTGGTGTTGCAAATCTCTCGAGGCTGGCCTTAAAAATCTTTTTCCATTTTTTGTGCCACTGCTTTTCGGCGTGTGACGCCAATTGCCAATTGGCCAAACCGCTGCTTTGTGGTTGTTGTCGCTGCCACAGCCAAAGCCACTGCACTTGTTTTTGTCGTTGTTGCTTGTTGCCAAATTTGCTGCTTCACGCGAACTACAAAAACAGCAGCAGCAGCAGCAGCAGCCACAAGCTGAAAAACAGCAACGGCCACCAAAAATTAGGCGACAATTTCGACAGGCAGCTCAGGTTGCCGCGTCCACTCAGCGACTTATCATGCTCTAAGTGCTTGAGGATTCAGTTGGTTTTGTCATCAACCTTAACGAGGCGAGTTTTACAATCGGTGTTGAACGAGTTTTCTGTAGTGTGGGATAACTGGAATTCCACTATAACAATATTTTTAAATAATTAGTTAAAATCAATAAAGTAAAAATTAATAATGCAGTTGTCACAGGCAGTAGAAGACATTGATAGATAAGCTCTAAAGTATATATATTCTCGATTAGCAACAACAAGCGAGACGATTTAGCCATGTGCCTCTGTCTGTGCGTAGAAACACGCGTATCTCAGAGATTAAATTGTAAACAAGATTAAGTAGTTTTTTTTTTAATATTTGTTGACTTCTTTTTATAATTTAAATATTTTTGTTGTTGGTTTTATATTTTATACATTTTAATATGTTTGGAATCACGCAGGGATTAATTTTATTAATAACACGCTTCCAAGATATGCAAGATAGTTAATAAAGGATTAATCTATGAATTTTAATGCTTAAAATATTTTTTTTTTAGTAAGTTTATTTATTTTTATTTTTTTTTTATTATTTTATTTAGGCTAAGCCAAAAGTGTCCAGCAAGTCCAAATCTAATTAACAATTTGCAGTGTATTTCAACTGCAGACTCGTTAAATTTGAGCTCAAAGCAGGCAACTCTTCGATGCCTATTTGGAATCATTTGTTTTCGCCCTTAAATGAACTTAAATAGCAAATCGACCACTGCTTTTACACACAACACACAAGAGCAACACACAGGCGTGTGTGATTACAAAGTGTTCCCGTTTTGTTGGCTGTTGTTAGTTTTAGTGTTTGTGTGTTTGGCTGCTCGATTTAATTGCAGGCTCCATTAGGAAGCTATTGACTAGCCAGAATACCCGAAGGATTGTTGCTGTCCATGACTTTGCTGTTTTTAAAAAGCTGATTTTCATATTGGCTAATGTGTTGGGGAGTGGATTGTGGGGGCGTGATTGAGGCTGGGTTGCATGACATTGCACAGAATTAAAAACAGTTTTGCTGCTGTTATTTATCATTATTGGCGCATAATTAAAACAGAGCAACAATTTTGTAAATTGTTTTTAGTTTAGCTTTTTGATTCTGCATAGATTTTGATCTGCGTGTGTGTGTTTTTAGGGTATGTATTCCTTTAGTGCTGCATGACACACTAAAAATTGGAAATCACAAATATTTCTGGCTCATTTATCAATTAATTGCCAAGAAAATTGTGCTAAATATTAGTTAGATACAAATATATCTCTTAATATATTAAATCATTAGCATTTTAAAGTTTTACTGAACATTATTATCATTATCTATAAGTCTTAATTTTTAAATTTAAAATTTGTATTTTGAATTTAATGCTTCTCTATTGGAAAACATTTTCTGTGTTTTCAAAATGCTATTAAAGTGCTTAAGAACAAAAGATAATCCCAAAAATATTTGTAAATGCGCTTATATTTATATATTTTTTATCTTGAATTATTTTTGTTACTCTAAATATATTTTTTATATATATTGTTTACTTTGAGTTGGTAACCTCTTTGTATACTTTAAATATACATATATTTTTTTTAGTTATTTACCAATTTTTCACATTCACATTTTCTTCATGTATTTTTTCTTACAACAACTCTAAATATTACATATGTAAAAAAGAAGAAAAAAAATAATGTAATTAGTTTTTTAGAGTTCGAAAAATAAGTATGAACAGTGGTAATTAAAATCAGATGAATGCAATCAAGGCTATTATTCGCATTGAGAAAGGAAGAGCAAATCGTTTGCCTCTGATTTATGCCTGTTTCACGTGTGGCACAAATTACTGACCTACGACGCGTCTCAAATTTCGCAGAACAATTGCCAGTTGTTTGTTGTTGTTGTTTATCTTGTAGAGATAACAGCAAAGAGTGCTGCACTGTTAAATGAACTCTTAAAGCATTTAACAGTGACTGTTAGCAGTTGTTGCTCTTACAAGGGACATTTGCTCTTTGCGCTCGCTCTTTGACTGTTGCTAACAGTTGATGTTAAGGCGTGCAGTTAACAGTTGCTGCTAACAGTTAACAGACAATGCTGCACTGTTAACTCTGTCCTCCCTTACACACCAGTCCCTCCTACTTGCGGGGCTGCCCCAAATGTGCATTTAAATTAGCAGAGCGCAGTTTGGAAAAGGACCCCCTGCAATGAAATTTCTATGCATGGCGAATGCATAAATCATTATGCAGCCTGCTTGCCGCAAAAATAATAACAATAATGCTTGAAACTGCCATAGTCAATGGCTGCCACAAATGCCCATGTGGCAAGAGTGGCTAAAACAATACACCCCTCCAAAGGCAGGCCCCAAAACCCTCCATTTTGCACCCATTTCTGGCAATCTGTTTTTATCGCTGGCAAGCCAATAATTATTCCCCAGCCCCCTTCGTCCCAAGCTCCCTTGTTAAACTCGCCACAATCGGTAGCTATAATAATTTCAAAATAAGAAAAAAACATGAGGATGAGAAATACTGGATTCGCATCGAAATGTGCGTCGTTGACATTTGACATTTGGCCACTTCTAACCGAATGTTTTCCCATTGCTAGTAAAAATTTATGCTTGGCGATAGATCATGCAACGTGCGACACTTGCAACCGCGTTTGCTGTGAGTGTGTGCTGCTGTTAGTGGGGCAAGCGTTGCAGCTCCAGTATGCTGATTTGCAAATGTCACATGTTCTCAAATCCCTAAGCTCGTTGATTCCGACTACTGCCGTTTTGCACTTCTCAAAATTTTCACTTATTTAATTTTTGCAATTCTTTGAGAAATTTAAAGATTTTTTGTTTTTATTTCGATTTTATTTATTTCGATTTTTGTGGTTTTTTCATAACGAATAAATTCCATTTTGGATTTTGCAATTTTAAATTCTTGCTTGTTTTGTTTTTCATATTTTTGTAGTATACCACTTTAAAGGATATCCTTGGATATGTGCCAGTAAAACTTATAGCTTATACGGCTTTATTTTCCTTGTCGTTTTCTCAAGTGTTGCCACAGCACCTACATACACATAAGGTACGTATACTTATGTGGCACACTCGTAGAAAAACATGACTGATTTGAGAAGTGTAGAGTAAAAATTTAGAGTATTTTCAATAAACGCAGATATATTACTTCTTGGCCTATATTGAGTAAATTATAGCTTGAAATGAATATGATTCTGAAGTATTGATAATATTCTGCTAATCTCAAAAAAGCTGAAATATTTTTTAAGCAAGTTTTTCTAAGTTTAGAAAATATTTCGATGAGAGAAAAATCTGACCCACTTCTAAATTGTATTTCGTTGTTTTAGTAAAAATCTAGTTTTTAGGGAAAGATTTTCTATATCCAAGAAATGTGTATTCCAAGCTTAGAAAATATTTCTAAAATGGGAAAATTATCAGTTATTATCAGTTTGAGAAAAGATATTAGAGGATTACGAACATATTTGTAAAGTAGAAAGTTATGTGTTTTCCAAGTATAAAAGTGGGACATGGCTTTTGTCAGTGTATTGTACCTCGTTCCATGGCCAATAAGCAGTGCTGCAATGGTCAGTGGCCAAAAGCTGAGTTGCATCAGTTGTCAGTTGTCCGCTGTGGAACCGCATATGCCTGACTGACCTCGTCTCTAGTATCCAGTTTCCAGTCCCTACTCTCACTCTGCAGTGCCACTTTTTGGCTTGGGTCACTTTACCGTCCGCTCTCCGACTGTCCAGCTGTCCTGTCCGTCCGTTAACCTGTCTCTCTGTCTGTCTTGGTTTGGCACCATCGTTCAGGAAACATGTCAAAAACGTATTTGCATTTTTTTGCCATTTCGCTTTGCAGTTCTTTCAACCTCGCAGCGTGCATTTGCCGTCACCTGCTGTCCATTTATCTATCCATCTCGCTCCCTCACTGTTTTCTCTGTCTCTCTCTCTTAATTGAAATTGAGATACAGTTCCGTTCAGTTGCACAGCACTGTTGACCTAACTGACCTTGGCTAAATGTGTTCATCAAATGAAAACAATTGTTAAGCTGTATCAATTACTTTTCCCATTTTGTAAAAATATTTGAAGCTTAAATATATTTCAAAATATGTATAATCCCAAGTCTTATAGTCTATTAAAACTCCCAGATTATAATCTGCAGACTATATTCATTTGATTACCTGCATTTGCGTAGTTATGACTATATCAGTATTTTTAGATCCACCTTATTCCTCCGCAAATCGATTGATATGAAAATTTCCAACCAGGTTTATATTTATTATTTTTTTTTTTTTACTTTTGGAGCACATCTGAAATTAAATGTTTGTAGTTTTTGCTTAACATCATACCAATTGTTGAGGAATTTTGCCGTGTTGTATTTGAAGAATGCTCTCCACAGTCATGAAAATATATATTTATTTTTGCGCCTCTTGAATCAGCGAAATTAATTGGAAAATTTAAATAACTTTGCGAAATCAATTTGCTGCGGGTGCATTGGGCTATAAAATTGTTGAGTTGAGCTGGTTATAATAATTCAAATGAACTGGAAGATATGCTATCTGATTGTGCAGACAATCAATCAAATAGCAATTATCAATTAACGAATTGATTTGGATCTATTATTGTTATTAAATAGAGACATGGAGAAAGGACTCATTCAAATGCAGATTCCTGATTTTGATTTATAGATAAATCAGTTTCAAGAGGTGTCACGTTAAATGTCAAGCCGACACCATTTCGATTAATGGAAGTTAAATGATAAAACCTTTTTTAAAGAGGAAAAGGATAAAAGAAAGCATCGTCATCCAAGTGAAAATCATCCTTGAGGCGTCTGACAGTTTGCCGTGGTGCCTCCAAGGATGTGCTTCCAAGGAGACTCATTTCGCTCCACTCGCTGCGACTATGACTGTGACTGCAAATCCGATCCGAAATGTGCGTTAGCAGCATTAAATTTGCATAGATGCAGTCACCGTCATTTTTTCCTTTCTTGAGTTACTCCCTTTTTTGTATACCCTATAATCCATTTGATAATATGGAATATAAGTTTTACTTTTTTTTCATTTGAGATGATGAATGTCTTGTATGCGTACAAGAAAGCCAAACATTTAAATATAAAGATGATTATCTTTGACTTTCCTTCAGAGCAACTTATTCTCCATCTGCTATCTAACTATCCATGAGTATCTACACGTCGAGCATGCTCTCCTTGACACACTCTCACTTGCTAAATACTTGCTGCGACAGCAATTGCAATTGACGCACGTTTATTAAAAAGGCAAAAATTACGATAGCAAAATGGCAAAAATAGATAAAAGAAAAAAACATTGAATTGAATTTAATTTAGTGATTTGCCAACAGCAACTGGGCAAAATTAGCTATCAAAACCAGTTGGGCTCAACTTTAATATAGACAAAACGAAATAATAGATAGTTTAATAACTATCAATGATTACTACCGAAAACTATTCACAAATATTCACAATAAAAATTTTTAGGAAGCGTGGAGAATAGAATAAAAACAAATAGGAGAGAGTATGAAATAGAAGAATAGGAGAAGCATAGGAGAAGAAAGGAGGAGAGTAGACAAAATAAGATGAAACTAAGTTCGTTTTGAATATGATAGTAGGAGAGTTGTAAGCAGATTAAGAACACAAAATATAGTTGGGAAGAGTAAAGGGTTTATAATTAGGATAAAAATGAAGGTTGGGTAAGTTGTGCTCTACCCGCTTTTAAGAATTATATTTGTGTGCCACCCGTCTCATTGAGCTGAACACCCGTAAATTCCTCCTCAACGGTGGCCAGGATCTGGGCATATGACGATGATGTCTTGAACGGCAAATGGTCGGCAAATTCCTTAACATTAATATCAAATTTGGCCTTGCCATTGACCATGTCAGCGGTACGGCTAATCGCATCTCCCGGTTTATCTGTGCGCACAGTTTTGCCATCCACAGTGTCCCATAAGCTCGACTCATCCGTGTGCAGATTGAGCACAACTTTGCCGTTAACTGGTTTGCCGTATGTGTAATTGGCCTTGATTTGTCGAAGTTATGGCATTTTGAAGTTTCGACCTATGCCCATATATCGATACATCGATTTTCAGGCTATAATTTTTACTTGTCTTCCGACCTCAAATTTCATTTTCAACTTTAAATGTACGATTGATTTAGGGGCAAATCTATGATCAAAAAGCCCTTGCTTTTTAAAATCAGTTGAGTTTTGACGAAGTTATGGCATTTTGAAGTTTCGATCTATGCCCATACACCGATACATCGATTTTCGGGCCATAATTTTTACTTGTCTTCCGACCTCAAATTTCATTTTTAACTTTAAATTTACGATTGATTTAGGGGCAAAACTATGATCAAAAAGCCCTTGCTTTTTAAAATCAGTTGAGTTTTGACGAAGTTATGGCGTTTTGAAGTTTCGATCTATGCCCATACACCGATATAGCGATTTTCGGGCTATAATTTTTACTTGTCTTCCGACCTCAAATTTCATTTTTAACTTTAAATGTACGATTGATTTAGGGGCAAAACTATGATCAAAAAGCCCTTGCTTTTTAAAATCAGTTGAGTTTTGACGAAGTTATGGCATTTTGAAGTTTCGACCTATGCCCATACACCGATATATCGATTTTCAGGCTATAATTTTTACTTGTCTTCCGACTTCAAATTTCATTTTTAGCTTTAAATTTACGATTGATTTAGAGGCAAATCTATGATCAAAAAGCCCTTGCTTTTTAAAATCTGTTGAGTTTTGACGAAGTTATGGCATCTTGAAGTTTCGACCTATGCCCATACACCGATATATCGATTTTCGGGCTATAATTTTTACTTGTCTTCCGACCTCAAATTTCATTTTTAACTTTAAATGTACGATTGATTTAGAGGCAAATCTATGATCAAAAAGCCCTTGCTTTTTAAAATTAGTTGAGTTTTGACGAAGTTATGGCATTTTGAAGTTTCGACCTATGCCCATATATCGATACATCGATGTTCAGGGTATAATTTTTACTTGTCTTCGGACCTCAAATTTCATTTATAACTTTAAATGTACGATTGATTTAGGGGCAAATCTATGATCAAAAAGCCCTTGCTTTTTAAAATCAGTTGAGTTTTGACGAAGTTATGGCATTTTGAAGTTTCGACCTATGCCCATACACCGATATATCGATTTTCGTTATTATATTTAATCTTACATTTGATGTTACGTAATATTGTAATATGTTAAAACCAATTAAACCAAAACAATATTTTACAACCTTGATTGATCAATATTAAATTAAATTGCAAAATTAAAAAAAAAAAAAAAAAAAAGAATTATATTTCCAAAATCATTTATAATTTCATTTTCGCTTCGCAAAAGTAAGATTCCCGAATTTTACTCTTGAATAGAGTTTATTATGAGTTGAAATTGTTGGTTTATTTTTAAAAGCCAGTAAAATGCGTTAGAAACTTTAAACATGGGGATTTATGCTTGAGGAGTGAATCAAGAATTTAAATAGCGAGATTTGTGGTAGTCAGTTTCTTAAGCATAATGGAATCAAAGCCAAAAATTGGCCTGTGAAGCTAGAAGGAATCACAAATGTTGAAAACATACAAAATCTCATTAATTTTACCACACACCTTCACAAACGGGGGAGGACTACTCACGATTCAAAGGAGCTTGACACTTCTTTCCTGAAAGAAACATCAACAAAAAAATAAATAAATAGGAGAACGATGCAGTCGGGCGTAACCGACTGCGAAATACTTTGATGCCATACGTAAACACGGTATCAAAGTATAACTAGAAAGATTCGCACGAAAATATGATGAAAGATGAATAGGAAAAAAACCTGCAGTCAACGAATGGAAAAGCTGTGTCGGTTTTAATGTGGCTGTAAAATGTTGGCTAAAAAAAAACCGTGAGAAAGGCGAAAAGCGAAGCTGGCATGTTTGAAACAGGTGAAAGTAAGATGCAAAAGAGTAAAAAACAAAATACAATCTCAAACTCTCAGTTTCCAGCCTATCTCCTTGCGCTACTCTTTCCGTCGACAAGGTCATCTTTCGGCCGAGTGTCTAGTCCGCAAACTAGTGCACTTTGCGTGTCAAAAATCTCATTTTCTCTGGACTAATGCTAATAAGAAGAGAGACGCTGAAAGGCAAGCAGCCATTTTTTGCGTAAGACATGCAACATGGCAGACATATGCTTTGAGCGGCATGTGTCAAAAGTCAGCTCAAATGCAGTCTGAAAATCAGAAAACACAGTTTGCAGTTCTTTTGTTTCTTTTTTTTATAATGAACTTCATTTGCGAGCTTTGTGCGCAACTCAGCAGCTAAACGGAAGAAGGCAAAAGCAAAATGCAAAACGGAAGAAGGCTTTAACATCAAGTTCCTTTCTCTTATTTTTATTGTTTACTTGTCAGAAGAGGAAGCGGAACAAGCGCTGCTTTTGCTGCTATTGTTTGAAGCAATTGTTGTTGGCCCGGTTGTTGTGGTTGTTGTTCCGGTTGCTGTTGTTGTTATTAAGATTAATATGCTGCCGTTTTCTACTACTTATGCTGCCTTTCAGGCTTGCCAGATTCTTAAAGGACGCAACGAGCACGTTCTGACAAGTTGCACAAGTGCGCATGTGTTGCTTTAATGACTGCTCACTGGCTCAGTGTCCCCATATACATGAGTGTGTGTTGGTTGGTGTGTGTGTCTGTCTGACTGTGCTGAAAACTTAAGTCATGCAGCAAGCCATGCAGCAGCGTGAGGCATGCGGCGAAGCCCAACAAAATGCATTGCACAAACATATCCCCACTCACTACTTTAAAATGGGATTTATTGTGCTCCATGCACACGTCTACACTGCCCAAAACGAATATCGAGCTATATGTAATATATGTAAATTAGTGAATGCATATATATATATATATATATAAATATTATAAATCGGTTCTGGTTATATTATATATTATCTGGCAATTTTTAAATTTAATTCTAATTTGTTGCCATTTCGTTGCAGTGTTTGTTGTGTGTCAGCGTGTGTGTCTGCACAATGATGCTGAATTTCAGCACTCAGCTTGCCGCTGTTGCAACTATGACTTCCAAGCCAAAGTCTTAACTGCTAGACACACGCACACGCATGCCGGCCTCTTCAATAGCAAAGCGCTTTGTGTGTGATGTGCGAAAATGAGCAGCCGCCTGTCTTACAAAAGGGGACAGCAGTGCAGCACAACTTCTGCCACACCACTCCCCTCTAAGCCAGACTTTCAGCATATTTTAAAGGCTCGCACTTTGTGTGTCTCTCTACCAATAAAAAAGAACAACACAAGACAAGACAACAGAGAACTGAACTGAACTTGCCGGCAATTACATATCATATCATACTTATAATGAAGTTTGGCCCTCTTATTCTCTTCTGCACTTGCTGCTGTCGTCTTTGTATCGCTTTTTGTTAACGGTTTTTTTTGTTCTTTTCATACTTTTTTAAGCGGTTGCCCCCTGACTGGCTTAACTGGCAAAGGAAAACTTTATAACTTATGGGTTGCATGAAAATGTTATGCTTCGCCTGCAGCAAAAGGGAATTATGCAAAATATCAGCAGTTGCACCGCAGCAACTTTAAGTTTACGCCACAATAAAATTGTAAATATATGTATGTATATATGTATATATATGTATATAAAGAACGTTGACACCAAAAAAGAATTAAAGCAGCCAACGGATTTTATTTCATATGATACTTTATAAGTAGACTTATTTACTTTATGGTCTAAAGCTTAAGTTAATATTGAGTATGGCTTTTGACCAACTGCTTGTAAATATATATATTTTCGACAGTTTGGCTCAGCTTATCCATCAATTGAGTTTCTCGTGACTGTGTTGAATGAAGTTGGCGGCGAATTCCACAAATTTTGAAGGACTTTCTTATCGCAAGCGAATTGAAGAGTGCAAGGGAAATATAAAGAGTGAGAGAGGAGAGAGGGGAGAGTGTCTGGCTTGCGATGGCCAAATTAATTAAATTACTGACTGTGACTTGTGTTAATTTATTGTCTTCTTAATTTAATTTTATTTTTTTTAATTATTATTTTATTTATGTTAACCGAATTTGTTGCTGCTCTACAATGTTTTTCCGCTATTATTTTTTTTATGCACTTGTTAATTGAGAAATGAAAGAAATGAGAAGCATTTACAAGCTGCGTCTGC
The DNA here is from genome assembly GCA_035044105.1 of Drosophila nr. perissopoda 5 BK-2023a. Taxonomy (NCBI): domain Eukaryota; kingdom Metazoa; phylum Arthropoda; class Insecta; order Diptera; family Drosophilidae; genus Drosophila; species Drosophila nr. perissopoda 5 BK-2023a. Next base: position 3,465,061 of record JAWNMK010000018.1, read on the forward strand.
CATGTCGCTGGATGATTTTGCTGATCTCGCCATCGCTGGTGCGGACCAGATTGATCCTACTGCTGCCCGCCTGGCTGTGACGGAGTCTTAGGGCCAGGCAGGCTGGCGCAATGATGTCATCGACATTGGGCACCTTGGCCGATTGGGGCACACGGCTCAAGCCCGTCCAGAGCAATTGGCGGGCGTCGACATCTGCGGTGGGCGTGGCCGCAATCGCCACTTCAAAGGCGCCGTCACGTGCTGTATTATTTTCATTGAGACGCAGCTGAAGTCGCACATCGGGATTCAGGGCATGCAGCGCCTCCGCCAGTCCCATATGCAGTTCCCGTGCTCGATTTCGATAATCTGCACGACTTTGACAGCATTCAATATAGAGCACCGGTTGTTGGGGATTCAACGGTGGTGGCGCCTCGTCCGTGAGCATTGTGCGACTGTTACTGCCACGGCTGCCTCACCTTTCGTTTCAGTGTTGGTTTCTCGTATTTTGTGTGTAACTCAACATTTTGTTTAGCCAAGTTTGACAGCCAGCTGCCCAGGCACACAGCTTGCTGCTTATCAGGGCCTCGCGAACTCAGTCGACACTTGTGCGTTTCCCCAGTGTACCAACCCAACCGCCCCAAACCTTCATAAATCACCCCAAATAAAAAAAAAACGAAGGCGTATCTGACAAATAAATCTTTGGCTTCAGATATCAAATGCAAATGCGCAATCCTAGAGAAACACACAAAACCAATGTCCAAACAAAAACTCAAAAGCTGCCCAAATTTAAATATCAGTATATTTTGATACCCCGTACTTCTTAAAAATGAATAACAAGAAAAACTGAGACTGCTAGGACTACATGAGGTTATTTATTTATCATTAAATTAAAATTAAACAAATTTGAATTATTTTCGAGTTTTACTAAAACAATTAAAATATTTTTAAAATATGAAATTTGTCATGTTGATTTCTACATATTTTAACAAGTTTTCAATAAAGCAGTTTTTATAAAATGCAGAACAAGTAACAGTATGAATATTACTCTCAATGAACTAATATATCGATAAATATCGCTTGCCATCAAGAAAATAAATTTAAATTCACTAAATTAAATAAGTTACGTTAGTTGTGCAAAGTATTCGCATAGTCAGTCAAACTCAGCTTGAGTTCTCTTCCTTGTTGTGTATTTGAAAGCAGCTTTACCTCTTACCCCCCGGGTTGCCACAAAAAACTGCAAGCTGTCCACTTTCAGATGACATTTTGGCCAACGGCCTTTGGTCGCTAGTGCAAAACTTTTGTTAAATTTTCTACTTTGCCGGCTACAGCTAAGCCAAATTCATAAAACATGCAACTATATTAAATATATATATACATACGTATATATACATATATATAAAATACATAGTTTATTTTTAATAAACCGAATTGTGAACACAAAGAATCAGAAGCTGCTGCTGTTGCTGCTTCTTATTGCCCCCGGGTGGGGATGTGGCAAGGTTGCCAATGGGGGTCATCTATTCATTTTGTTCACAGTTATTGAATGCAGCCGAGCAGAGCAAATAAAATATAATAAAATACGAAAATACGTAAAGCAGCACGAAGAATAGAATAAAAGAATATAAGCGGCAAGCAGACCAGTTATGATAATAATAATGTGGCTTTCTTCAATCTGGCCAAAGGTCGCGACAGACAACAACAGCAAGAAGAGCAGCAAAGGATTCAAAGCAAATCTAAATAAATGCTTTTACAAACATTTCACAAACTTGCCGCTTGTGGGTCGAGGAAGCATTTTGTATACACCTGCAAATAGATTTTGGAACAAAACGTTAGCAAAATATGCAAATGCAAAATAAAATTGGATTGTAATTGTTTTGTGGTTGATGACCCTTTCAGGTCATGACCTACAGCTAGGTTAACATCTATTTAAATTGCCACATTGAGACTCTAAGAATAATGTTGGGTTTTAACTATAAGTGTAATATTGAAGATACAGTTCAGGCGAATACTTACTTATTAAGGTGCAGCTTTTTTAACTAGAGGTGAATGGGTTAATTGAGTACTTGGTAACAAAGAGTTTGGAAGTGAGTAAGAGTAGTGAGAAACAATAGTACTTGAAGATAGCGCAAGTCTTCTTCAAACAAGTGCTCTTACACTGTTTCGAGCAAGTGAGTTGAAGTTGTGTTGAAGTTATCAAGGTATATGCTTGAGACTGAATTGATAATGTCAATGAGAGACTTAATGTGGAGGTCTCAATGTATAATGAAATGGAAATGGGAATAATGATGAATTTAAAATGTATAAGTTTGGTTGAGTAGCCTAAGTTCAATCTGTGTGTTGAACTGTGTTGAACTCCAAAGATAGCAATGCTCTGTGTACATATGAAAATAATCATTGATTTAAAATGAAGCATATTGAATGAAAGTCTTCCTTTGGTTTTGTGCCGACTAGGCCAGTGAATCAGTTCATCTGTGTGATTTGCAAAAGCAAATGACTTTTAACAACTGCCTTGAACAATACGCACAGCAACCCAAGAAGCCATGAAAGTTAACAAATAATAAGGAAAAGCCATCATCAGGTTAAGCCCAACATCCGCAGAATGAATCAGCGCCTACTTAGATAGTCAAATACACAATCGAATATATATATATTTATATACACTTTCAATATATATATATATATATTTATCTTTTAACGTATTTGCAGCCTTGTAGCCTTCTGCCCCTGGTTACAGTTCTTCCTTTCATTTTCACTCTCTGGTTTGAATTGAGCAAATGCGTTTGTCCAGAGTAGCTCAAAGTGCTGGGATTAAAAAGCGTTTTGCATGTCCATTATCCCAATTGGGGAAGCAGGGATTTGGTGGGGTAAAGGAAATACGGTAAGCGAATTTGCCAAAATTATTTGTGCGCCGAGGCAAAAGCTTGATTAAATTTTCGCCACCAGCCCGCCGGGCATACGGAATATTATATTTATATGTATGTATTATATACTCTATATACTATATGTATGTATATATAGGAATGAGTTTTCATTGATGCTTTGATTTGGTATTTGGCCATTTTGTGTGCCGGGTCATTTCCCAGGCGCATTACGAGCGCGTCCGCCTATAAAAATGCTCTTTTCCTTTTTGCCATTGATTATTTTTTGCTATTTTATTTATTTCAATTATGAAAACTTTCCTGCAAAAAACAGACCCGTGGTTGGATTGTGGCAGTGGATAGTGGGCGGGATGGGTTCCTGTAATTTCTTTGTTGCCTTGCTGCTGTTTCTGCTTCTGCGTCTTCTTTTTTCTGTGTGTTGTCCCTGCCCCAACAGCCTGCCCCATTTTGTCGCCTTGAGTAAACAAACATTTACAGCTCAATTGTTTTTTTTTTCTGTTGTTTTTCAGTGCTCAACTTCCATGAAAATTGATGAGTTTTAAATTGTTTGCTTCGGCCCACATTTATTTTTTTCTTTCGCTTCCATTTTGTGGTTTTTATCTTTTTTTTTGTATCAATTTTGATCATAATCAAAAGTTTTCGCGTCATTTTACTTTCAATAAAATCCATTACTTAATTTGTGTCGTATTTAAATAGTGCCTATAAGAGATTAAAGATTATTTTATATTAATATTTATATACATGTTTTTTTATGTTTCTTGGTATATTTTTCTAACAATTATGGAACGATTGTATTTAATGAGGAAGTTTTTATGCCGCGTGCTGCACACTTGCTCCCCAAAAAGAGAGAAAAGAAAAATGTTTTCTAAGTTTTGCAAGTAGAGTAATAAATTACATTAGGTTGCCCCAAGATATTTTTTTCTTAGACCCCCTCCCAGCTTTGGCTGCTTTTCTGTGTTCAACAGGTAAACTTTTTTATTCAGTTTCCACTTAGTGCAGTCTTCATAATTAAATATTTTCTTTTCAATTTTCATCATTTGCCCCCACGTGCCCTGCGTTTAGACGCTTTAAGTGTTTTGCTTATCTTTAATTAACAATTTGTGCCTGCTGTCCACTCAAAACGGCACAGAGTGCGAGAGGGGTGAGGCATGAGACCATCTCTGACTTAATGACCCGCCTGCGGTGTTGTGTGCATTATATGATTAATTACCTAATTATTGTATTATATAACACCGGCAGCTGTGGGCATTGTGTCTTTAGGCCAGCGGTCAGACGCTTGCTTTTGTTTAATAATTGAGCAGGCTCCCGGAATATGCTAGTCTCCATAACCAGCAACCTCCCCTTCAAACACGGCTGCTGCCTGTTTGTTGCTGTGTTTGACCCATTGATTTTAACCGAAAAAAGGTCAAACAGCAACAGTTTTCCATCTAGCCCGCAAAATAAAAAAAAAAAGAAACAATTGTGGCGAACTTCGAACCCCAAAACGCCCACAAAAAAAAACAAGGCTTTTGCGCAAATATTTCGATTGGAAATTCCAAACACGTGCACCCAAAGAGGAACTATAAATACGTATTCGAATACCAGCAAGAGTACGGGTACTCGTTTTAAGCATTGTGAATAACTTGAATACACAAGCCGTTTACACTGTATATAAAAGGATTTCCACTTCATTCTGATAGTTTTGCGCTCACAATTGGGATCAGCATTGGGCGTGGATGATTGTGTGTGTGTGTGTGCGTGTGTTTAAACTGATTGCAATTCAATTTATTTGCAAAATGGTTTTTGCTTAGCATTAAATTATAGATTAGTTTTAAATTGTGTTAATCCCAGGCTGTGAATATGAAGCGAACTTAAGGCGCACTTTAAACTTGCTGTCAACTTTGACAGCCGCTTGAGAAAATTAACTTTTTGCTATTTGTATTTTGAGCAGTTGTCAAAACTCTTTGCGCAAAGTTTGCCGCCCATAGCTTTATACGACTTGCCCTAAGCTTTCTTTTGATTGGACTTTACAGCCGAGATAAACTTGTAAGTAACATAAAAAAATTAAAATAAATTATAGTTTATTAAATATATTTTATTTTTGGGCAAACTTTATGCATAAATTCAAAGCGAGCTATGTGATTATGTGTGTGTGTGAATGTGTTTTTGTGTAATGAACGCTGTTTTGTATAGCATACTTATCGGGGCTGGCAGTGAAGTCAGACTTGCTGCGCTCAAATAAATGCTGTCAATATCAAAGTCACGTGCAAATGTTGTATATTACTTTTGGCCAACTATATGAGCTGTTGTAAGTTAAGCTAGTAGTTGTTGTTATTGTTGAAGTTTTGGTAGCTAACTGGTGAGCTGTAATATATATACATATACACATATTTATATATACTTGAGCTCGAGTGATTTTGGTTTGAATTTTACGTGCCCATCAAAATTATTATGAGCTGGCACAGAGCACACACAACAAACACACACATGGAAATGAACTCCAGATGCTGTTAAGGTATTCATGCACTTCATTACCAGGTTCATGTCAGGTGGCATAAAACTCTGTCTGCGTGTGTATGTTTTGCTGTCGTAATATTAGAGATGGTTGCGTTTTAGTGTTTCTTTTGACAAGACATTATACGTTTCGAATAGCAATGAATAGCTAAATTTACCAGACTCTTTACTGTTAATTTCTATATCTTTTGAAAGCTGTTGCAATTGTTGTGGGTTATATTTCTAACTTGAAAAACGCAAAGACAAAGTTTTCCTAAATTTATTTATGTAATTTATTTCATAGAGTTTATTTCATTGTATCGAGAACTTTACATATATCGATACAAACCGATCATTGATAACAAATAAAAATACAAGTTTTGAAGATGCATCTTTCCAGTTGGTAGTGCTCATGTCTTAACTTAATATTAATCAGCTGAAAAAATCATCGAGGTGCAGTATGCTGGTTAGTCATATAACAGTAAGAATAATATCGTGTTGACTTGGATATCTTTGACCAACATGATCTAGAATAAGTAATGTCTTGGTTTCAGGATAACTGCTCGTCGAGCTCTCTCGACTCGGGCCTTCTCACTGGTAGTTGTGCCTTGTCATGTTTACATTGCTACGCACACTGATAGTAAGAGGAATATGTATGTGTATGTGTGTGTATGGGTGAGTGTGTGTATGGGTGAGTGTGTGTGTGTGTGAGTGTGTGTGTATGTATCTTTGTTTAGCTGCCTGCGGCCCTGCTGTTTAGCTCCTGCCAATGTCGTTTTAATTAAAGTTGGTATAATGTATTGAAATTATGTACCTATTACAGTACGTGTCGAAAGTTATCGAATTTTGGCAGCTTGCCAAACACACACACACACACACATACACGTACAGTATGTATGTACATGGATAGCTGCCAGGAAATTGTCTCCGTCATCATCGTTTCTGTTGTGCCTCCGATTAAAAAGTTTTTCTATTAAAGTGGTTTTTGTAATTGTTGCTGTGGCTGTTGACGTTGTTTCTTTTGCAGCATCAACAAGTTGCTGCTGTTCTGGAGTTGAAGACTTAAGAGTCGAAATAAGCCCTTGGGCATACAACTACAAATGGCTGGTTGCTCCTCAGCTAAATACTGGAAAAAGCAACAACAATAAGCACTTAGACACAAATCGCTTGTTATTTACCAAATTGAAATGCACTTGAGCAATTTCCAGCTTGTACCTCTGTGTGTGTGTGTATGAGTGTGTGTGAGTGTCTTTGTTGAGTGTTATGTTATCAAAATATGCTCAGTGAGAGAATTGCATATTTTAACAAGCAAATGTGTGTGCTATTTGGGCAGCGCTTTAATTGCAGATACCCTGCAACAAGTTCTGTTTAGTTCTGTTAATCCTGCTACATATTGAAGAAAGTGTATTTTTCGATTGGAGTGAAAAGAAAGCTTTAAAGTATGCTTGACATAACTAGCACAAACAATTTACGTGCCACATTTATTAGTTTTTGGTTCAGCTAAATTCCCATTTCGTTGCCTCTAAACTTTACTTTATTTTATATGAATTAATTCAAAATTCGAATTATGATTCGTTTGCATTTAATCATTGGAAATTTACCTGGTACAAGAAGTAAATTTAGCTCATAAAATAACAATGATTCAACTACAACAGTCTGATTGATATTTATTAGGATTATGGTCTCCCAAGTTGATGTTCACAATAAATTAGATTAAAAAGACTTAGCTGAATATATCTAGAACAAGAAAAAAGTTAACAAGAAAAGTTAAAAAGTTAAAATGACAGATATATATTATGCTCGATTTCATAATCGATAGGGCATTAATCATTCGTTCAATTGCCGGGGTTGTTTCACTGCAGATGTTTCAATGTTCGCCTTGGGCCGTAATGGTTCCGGAATACTGGGGCTGGCTTTTGGTATATATACCTTGGTTGCTTGTTGTTTTGGCCAGGCATTGTGGGAATTGTCTGGCTTTGGTAAATAAACTAGAGCAACAGCTGCATGGCGAACACAGTGCCGCAAGTTTAAAGCCAAGTTTAATAGGCAGCTGGCGCCCAAATAGATACTTTGAACAAACCGGATTTCCGTCGTCCGCAAACAGAGCCAGCAACAACAGTGTTGAAAGGCCGGCTGATGTCCCGGAACACAATTGGCGGAACAAAAAAAAATAATGTGCAACCATTTGCAACCGCAAAGCCGGGTCAAAAACAGACAATATTATTATCAACTAGAGTTGTACCAAATCGTTCATATTACGTTTAATTCAGCTGAACTTCCCATTTGTTTAAGTGTCAACTTTGAATTCTGTTTTGGAAATACATTTATTGATTTAAGATTGTAGATCTTTGCTTGCCGCTCAATATCTTAAGTAGACATTCTCAATTTGGGGACCTGTTTAAATCAGGATTACGTTTATTGTGGATTTATTCTTGTACTTAAAGTTTAAGGACTTCAGTCAACTTGTATGAGTGTGTTCCAAATTTCTTCTTTAAAAACGCTTCCTGTAGCTGGTTCTTTAAAAAAAGTTTAATTTCACTTCCGGTGCTTAAAGTAGCACTTCCAGTTTTTATCTAAAAGCCTGCTTTAAAATTCGAATCAATAATAATTGATATTAGGACTCAACAGACTGCATAGCTTTAACTAGAATTTGCAACTTTATTGCCAATTGCAGTTCCAGTTCCTGTTCCAGTTCCAGTTTACACAATGCGCTATTCAGCTCTCAGTTTTCAGTTCCCGTTTCCAGTTTGTATTTATGCAGAATTAGTGATTCTCCTCATTCCGTCTGTGCATCGGTAATAACCGCAAGTAAATGTCAATGCAGGAAATGCAGCCCAAAAATACACATACATTTGGCAACTAGACAAACACGCACACAAACGTATGCACACATACACACACACACACGCAAATGCAGATTGGCATGGCAATTGCATTGTAATTTGTTGTTGCGCTTGGAGCACGCCCCAAAAGTATGTAAGGCACTCGGCACCAGGAGCAGTACCAGCATGCATCCTGCGTCCATGCCCAAAATGAGCCTGTTTTCATTGCAATGCAGATAGATGAGAAGAAAGAGAGTGCAGTGGGGAGCGGGGTGTGGCGTTATTAATGCATAATTTTAGACAGCCGCACAGCACATGGCCCAAAATTATGACTACGACTGTGACTCTGACTGTGAGTAGGGACCGCTCCATGAATTTGGAATCTGGTGCGTTAATTAGCCCGTTCTTTTGAGGTCAATTGCAGCCCAAAGGAAGAGCGGCTAATGTTACACAACATAGCCAAAAGTGAACACGGATTATTTGCTTTGTTTTCTGTTTACTCAGTAGGCAAACACAACACAATGCGAAATGTGTAGAATCAAGATGGGAAACGTCAATCACAATTTAAGTTAAGGTTAGCTGAACCTTAGCATACATAAGCCCGAAGCATAACACATAAATAACTTAAAATTGATTAAAATAACTCAAAATGCATAATTATTCAAAACATAACTAATTGTTATTCACAGAGCTTTGCAATATTTGCTTTTGTAACTCAACGAAGTGGAATCAAATAGTTGCAATATTTTGATTGAATGGCTTTTTTTCAAATAGCTTTAAGACATTTAAAACTTTGTTTCTATATTATTTTGAAAAACTACTTTGAAAAAGCAGAATAAAAATAATATTTACGTAATTTTTTTAATTGCCAACTTAATATGAAGTCTTAATGCTGCCTGGTCTCACTAGAGCAACAAACACGTTCTGGAGGCATTATTAAATTACTGCTTTTTTGGTTTTCCACGAAGAAGAAAAGAAAAACACACAGGCTACTGTATCATGAATTTCCCAAAGGGTTTTTATCTGTTTTTAGAGGCAGGGAATATGTGTGTATGTGACCGGGTAATTGTGTTGTGTGTATTGTGTGTGTGACAAGTGTACTGAATGAAAGTGCAATTTGTATGCTTAAATGACTTTATGAAGCCGTAGCATATACTTTATGAACCACGCGCATGATGTGGATGTTGATGTAGAAAAAGTCGAGAAAGTGGGGACACAAGTGGCAGCAAAATGTTAAATAAACAAAAAACCAAGTCATATAAGTTAGTTATGCTCAGCGAAAGTGCTAGACTGTTAAATATCCTGTACTATTCCAAAAGAACACTTTTAGCAACAGATGAAATAATATTTTCAATAAATTATATGTCTCATATGCGATTTAATAATTATTATCTGATAGTTGCGCAAATTTCTGTTTTCTCAGTTTGTAGTCGAGGAAATCGATAACAGGAGAAAGAACATCGGCTTCAACTGCAAAATACATCAACGCAAATTACACTTTCTTTGGCACTTTATTAGTACAGGGTATGCACTGCTCACACTTGATGGAGATTAATGAATCAGGCACCGGCAGTGGAAAGCGTTTTGAGTTTTTCTATGAGTTTGACTTGTTGTTGGCCAGCTCGATGCACTTGCTGAGTGTTAATTAAAGGCATAGCCTTCAAGTACTTATTTTCGTTTAGTTTTAATTAGGAGTGGCATGGCGAAATTTAATAAACTGACTAAAAACTTTGAGTCAATTACACGTTCATATATGCATATCAAGTGCTTGGCACAAATGCAAATGTGCCAGCGGAGCGCAGTTTACTCATCAAAAAAAAAACAACAACAAATACTCAACACACAAATTCTTTTCCTATCTTTTAATAAGCGGCTAAGGTCACAGTTGGTTCTATATTCCAGCTTAACACACTTTCCAAGGGTATTAAGAATGGGAATTTATATTTTGGAATTCATATTGATTGATTCTATCAGAATATTTTTGATGGCGCAAAATAAATTAAATGAGTATTTTTCAAAACACAAATTTTATATTTTTTTTTTATTTTTCTGCTATAAATAATGTTAGTGTGTTGCCTTTTCAGCTTGCAAAATATTTTCGTTTACTTTATACATTTTTTTTTAGCTGTGTATATACTTTTTCTACTTTATAAATATTTTTTGAACTCTGCATATATTTTTTTTTTTTCTGTATCTGTTTTTTTTCGTGTGTTTTATTTGATGCGCCACTTTTACATCTTATTTTATTTTGTTAAGCTTTTTTCTGCATTTAGATTTGGCTTTGCTCTGACCTTAACCGGACTTTGTTGAAATATTTTTAATATGCATTTCTCGTTAGTTTTCCTTTTGGTGGCGCGCACATGTGCAAGATATGGAAATTGTTGGCGAGTGGCAAGTGAATTTGGGCTAAGCCTGGACCACACCCACAGCCAAAGCCAGCGGCAAGTTTTATTTGGCTGCACAGCTTGTTATGAATATTCAGTTGTTATAAAACTTTTGCTATTTCACTATCCGTTACTTATAAAGAAAAAAAAAAAAATGAAATTGCGCTTATAAATTTTTATGATTGTCTAGTTTATGCTTAAAGACGAATGAAAATGATCGAGTAAAGATGACATCAGGCAAACCCACAATTTATCCGTATAATTCATTGGAACAATGACAAACGAGGCTAACCGTGGTACGCACAATTACACACTGCGCAACACACGCACTGAGCGAGTGTATGCTGCCACACTGAGAGAAAACTTTAACTACATAGGCACAAAAGTGGAATGTATATTTATTTATTAATGGATGCTTTTATTTCAAGCTTAAGCTTAAAATTAAATGTGTGTTATTAATAATAAATAATAAGATATTGACGAACAGAAACTTAGAAATGTATATTTAGACCATATTAAATAAACAAATAAAAATATATTTGTAATGCTCAAGATATCTCTCCCTCTCTCTCTCTCTTTCTCTTAGTGTAGGGCTCCTTGGAGCGTTGAGGTTACGGCAACAAGGAACCACAACCCATTGCCACTGAGCAACCGTGTTAAGGCCAGACATCAGCGCGACAATGTTAGACGATTTCGCACACGTGAGATGGATGAATCTCGTCCTTGCTCGTCCTCGTCGAGCTGCTGCCTGCGAATACACACTGCGCTGACATAGACAAATGACAACTGGGAGGCAAAAGAACGAACAGCAACAGCAACAAGAAACAACAAACCTAGCGACAAGGCCAAGCAGCCGTGTCAGGCATAAAAGTAGACATAACGGACTCAACTCGACTCAACTCGACTCGACTTTGGTTATGCGTGGCACAGAGCACAGTGCACAGTTGGTGGGCGACGGCTATGTGACCTGTAAGCGTAATCAACACCCAAACAAGAACACGCAACCAGCCACAGATACAGAGATAGAGACAGAGACACATCCTTAGCCGCATGCCACATCCTTAGCCACATGCCACATCCTTAGCCATTATCATTCGCAAACAGCTGCCACTGTGCCCCATTATTCTGCTGACAATCAATATACGCAATTGAGCGCGCATGATTGTTCTGATTTGCAGCATTGTTCTGGTTCTTGTTCTTCTTGTGACTATTTATGGCATAGGCCGGCAAGGAGACGTCACGCACTAATTCTCCATATTATGCTCAAGGACTTAATCAGCCCCGAACAACACAACACAAGACAGCACAGCACACACAGCAGGTGCTGCCTTAACAGTTCGCTTTGTCAACGCACCCAAACAATGCCGCACAGCAAAGTCTGCACTTGATACACTTATTCCTTGCTATGTCTTCTTGGCAAGTGGACTTAATCAGGCATGAGCTCCTCTCAAAATCCTTTTTTGCTTGATGGCTCAAGCTGAGCCGATGGAAGTCAGCTATACATTTGAATGTCTTTCAATCTGAGCAACTTTCTGAGTCGTTAAGCTGTTAACTGTGTAGGAAAATGTGTTCAAATCAGTTTTCATTCATTGGAATGTAAAATGTTCTTTACAATGAGATTGCAAACAAAGACTGAGCGTAGAACAATCAAATTTTCTTCATTATAAATTAAATTTAATCTTTTTAAGACTATGTGGTTGACATATTGTTTATTGTATGGCGACCTTCTTTTATAATTGATATATGTCTCCAGTTCGAGAGTTTTCTTTTAGTTTCTATTTACTTCAATTTAATTTAATTCCCATCGATATTCGTCTTCAGATATTCAGAGCGTGTGCCTCACAATTTTGATAATTTGAGCATTACAAACTTTTGATTAAATCTACAACTGCATTTTTCTTAAATTGTTTTAACTAGCTTCCCTTAAGAAATGTTTCCCGAGTTAAGCCAAATTTAAGATTAATTTTCGTGAATTGTACATGAAATAAAGTGCTTAGTCATGTTAAGACTGAACTCAGCACCTAGTCAGCAATGAATTTGCCAGCAGCCTCGCTTTGTATATATTATGAGGTATATATGTATGCAGATGGCTGAGTGTTGGTGTCAGCTACATGATAAATGATCCCCAGTGGGGCATCAACATGTGGCGCTAGACATCGCTTAATCTGCGCGTCAACAAACTTCTGACAAGATACATGTCAGCAGGGCAACAGTTGGTTGCACTTCTCATAGAAGACGACGCGCGTTGACGTAAGCTGAGACACATACAAAGTGAGAGAGAGAGAGAAATGGAGATGGTGAAAGACAAAGAGAGATGGAAAGAGTTAAGCATGAAGTTTTGTGGCAAATTGTTTTCTCAGCTTAATATGCACTTGCGTCTAAAATACATTTTGCCATTTTCCATAACAAATTTCAATTTATGCTCAAAATAAATTTTGAGATCTTATTGCAAAATTTGCAACACAGTGAAAAAAATGCTCGAGCTAAACTAATGTTTATATGAAACCAATTTTCTAGATTTTAAAATAAGTCAAAAGTTGGGCATAGAATTTAAGCTTTATCTAATATTGAAAATTAACGCATAAGTAAGAAATTTATTTGATCTGATTGCGGCTCAAGAGTAGAATTTCTGAATTGATAATAGAAAACTCGAATTTTTGCCTGTGTTCAAAACGAAATGGACCGAGAATCAAATTTATTACAATATGGTAAGGCCAACAGACGTTGATATAACTAAAACAGTTTATCGGACAAAATGTAGATTTTACTTCATCTTTTTTTTGTTGTCATTTCTGCAGCAATAAAGCACTCAGCCTTTTAACTTTTGACCGCATTGAGCGGCTTATACCTAAGAGCACACACTTCCATACTCACACACACACACACACGCAAATGCACAAACACACTCATGCTGTTAGCCTTAGTTAGCCTTCTTTATTAGATTTTCCGTCAGTCACTGAGCTGAAAGTATGAGCAGCAGAGTTTGCTCCGGCTCCATCTCCGCCTCCATCCCAGCTTTAGTTGCAGAATCCTGCAGGAATTTACCAAATTTGATGCAGGGCAACTTTGGTCGAGCAAAAAATAGTAAATATGTGCCTTTGTGTTAACTAAGCTGAAAATGCGTACAAAACTCGGGGCCAGTGATGTTGCGGGAATGTGAAATGCTGCTTCCTGTCCATCGTCTATCGAATGCCAATCTACACTTGCAACAGCCAAAGAAGCCACTGCTGCACAGTGCACTCATTTGCCACAAAAGCGTAGCTTTATTTGTAAACGATTGAGTGGGATTACAGAAATGAAATATAAATATTTTAATGGATCTAACTTTCTTCAAGCTTAATAAACATTTTATAATATTTTTAATAACATTAAAATAAAGCGTAAAATCCTTGGGAATTTCTTTCTTTCACTGAATCTTAAACGGAAAAGTTGCGATTGCTCTTCCGCATTGACACCCTTATTCCAATTTCAGTATGCTCAATATAGCTATCTTGTACCACTGTGGAGTGGCTTCAATTTAAACAGCATGCTACGTGGCAAATAGTTGTTCTTACACAAGGCTGAGGCACTCCCACAGAGGCATGCCTGTTGGTCTTCGTGTTGGCTGTCAATAGGGACTAGTTCATTGCAACGCACACAGATCCACACTAAGGCACACAGACAGTCACACACACACACATACAGTCACACACACACAGACAGTCACACACACATGTGGATAGCTAATACATTGTTGGAGTGCCCCAGCCAGCAAAAAATATTTTTCTATAATAGTTTTCGAGTATCACGAGTCGACTTAATGCGAAAACTTTTGCTCCACAGAGTACAACAAAAGGCGTGTGCCGAATGGAATGTGACCGACTCCGAGGCAAGATTTGAGCAGTTGCAACCCCAAAGCGGGGCTAATGACAACTGCCGTTTGCATTCCAAATGCAACATGCCCCCCAGCCACTTACACAGAAAACAGCAGGCAGCACGAGTCCAGTCCGAAAAGTGCATTTGTTTTTGGTTTTCTTTTTGTTGCTTGCATAATAATTGATTGAATCACATTTTCTCAATTTTTAAGTAATGCTCATTTCTTTTATATTGCTCTTATTGCTCGATTTGATTATTTCAACATTTTTTGACTATATTTTTGATTTGTACTTGATTTTCGTGCTGGTAATAAGAGCATATTTTAAAAATTGAATTCATTGCTTAAGAAAAATCTTCAATGAATCTGAGCATCAAAACTTTGTTTAATCCATCAACGTTTTTTTCTGCTGTGCACCAACTTCCAGCCTTGCCCCTATTTTTTACCACAGCTTAGCATAGGCGTTGCTCTGAGCGCTAAAAGCTTTCACAACGCACACACACACATACACACTTACGTCCACACACCTGTTGAAGCAAATGGTGCTTTTCCTGCATTAAGCAGAAGATGAATGTATAATTTATGTCACATGCAAAAAAACGAGTAACAATTACTTGAAGTTTGTTTTCACTTGGCTTAAAATTTAAAGTGCAATGGAGCGCTGAAAGTGTGGTAAGTGCAGGGTAAAGGACAATGAGAGGGGAGACACGCAAAAAGTTGCAAACATTTATTTAGTTAGTTAAGCGTGCATCCTTGGCTCTTGCCCCATTCGCGTAAATCACTGAAATTTATTGCAAATGCTACAGTTACAGAGAGGCGCGCACATGTTGTCCCAAAACAAAATTTGGTGGCATTCTACAAAACATATTTCAGTTCGGTGCACGTATATTTATGCCCCGTACACAAGCCACAAAGGGTCATCTGTTTCTATATAACTATAACAGTTATACTTTACTTATATCTATGATATACTGCTTAGCTTGTCAGAGTTGGATTTAATCAAGTTACCCATCAAGCATCCTCAACAACTTGTCTTAAGTCTAATTAGAGGGCATCTGCTGGTCAAAACACTCTAAATTACTTCCACTTATTTGGGCCTGTAATTTATTTGCAAATCTGTTAGGTGTGGAGTTTTTTGTTGCGTCTGATATATACATATATGTATATGTATATATATCTTGTATTTGAATGTGACTATTTATACATATGATTAAATTGCCAAATTGTTTTACATTTAAGTGATTTATCAACCGGCTGCTGCAAACTGAAGCTGAGCTGTTTCCGTTTGAATGTGGATTTGAATTTATGTGTGTGGCAGACTATACTTCATTCCATCTATTAGTTGAAACTTAATTTATATTGCAATATCAGCTACAAATGCATTTATTCACATATTTTGATGTTGATTTTCGGATTTAGATCAATTTTTTCGCCAATTATCCTTTTAATTATTTAGTATTTCATTTAACTCTCGTTGAGCTCTTTTTTGTTCTTTAATGATTATAACTGACTCTCGAATACATTAGATTATTGAAAATTAAATTTAATCATTTTAAAAGCAAAATTAACAAGCATTTAGTCATTTAAATTTTATATTAGTCGCATTAAACTTGCATGAGTTTTAAGTACACAAATGATGTGAGTTTTTTAATCTTATAAACAGATTAAAATTGTTGTCAATGCCACAAAATTTCATTTGGTTTCCCCTTTTCAACTGCTAAAATTCGCCCCAAAATGTTAAAAACTTTCTTTCGACTTTGTCAACAAGTCAGCCCTTTGCTTTTGCCCCTCGCGCTTGCCCCTTGAACGCGGCACATGTCTAAATTATAACGCCATTTGGGTAATTACACTTTTCGAGTGCTTCAGCGTTACCCGAAAAATCTGGTAACAAAACGGATAACGGATATTGGGCCAAGGCGAAGAAGTGGTACCAAAGTGGCAAATTTGGCGACAAAACAAATTAAAACTCCATAAAAGTGGATACATATTTTATGCTGTTGTTCTTGTTGCTGTTGCTGTTCACGTTATTTGAACAAATGTTTGGGCAATAAAAACACAAAAGCAAACAAATAACAGCGACTACGCCCAGAAAGGGTGAGAGAAAGAGGGTAACTGAGAGAGAGAGAGAGAGAGAGAGAGAGAGAAAGAGGGAGTGTGTAATAATTATGCTTGGCAGCAAATTTAATATGGCCAAAATGTGAATGTGTTGTCCAAGGCAAAAGTGAAATCTAATAAAATTACAAGCACCAAACAGCAACAACAAAAACAACCACAACAACAACCACAGTGAAGCTTTACTCGGTGCTGCGTGCAACATTAGAAAACAAGTGTTAAAATGTTTGAAATTAGTTTTGGCCACGACAACAGCACAACAACCATCTGAATTATAATTGTAACTGTTTTGTTCAAAATCATTTTAAATGCTAAAGCCATTATGTGTTTGTGTATGTGTGTGTGGCTTGGTGTGTAATTGTGTGTGAGTGTGTATGTGTGTGTATTTGTGTCCTTTTCGGCCCAACGGTATTGCATGTGTTCATAAAACTAATTAAATCTTTTATTCATTTTGAGCCATATTCTTGACCAATCCATTTGCCAGCTCTCTGCAAATGTGCAGATGATAATTACGGAAATGATTAAAAGCAGTAAGAATTCTCAGACCAACTTCAATTTAAGCCTAGTTCATTTTGCTAAAACTGGTTTGAAAGGCTAGCTCAGCCAAGCCGAAGTTTGCCTACCCATGCAGATTGGAGTCAACCTGACATCTGATTTAACTATAAACTTATAATTTGATATAATGAACCGATTTTGATAATCTACTTTTCTGATGGATTTGGTTGAAATAATTTTGTAAGCAAAAAGGTTCTTCATTCAAGAACTCAGCTTTCGACTAATAGTGATACGATTTGGTCTGCTATATTCCAAGTTTCATCAATATAGCCTTAACCGACTTATTGCAAAACACACAGACATACATTGCTAAAAGAATACATACTTTATGACTCGTAGAAGTTTCCTTTAATGGTTTACGAATCTTAACCTGTGCATGAGCGACTTAATCTTTAAATCTTAACAAAAATTCATCTTAAACTGCTCCCTCAGGGATGGGCACAAACTTTGCCAGAACATCGTCAATACAGAGGCGATAATGTATATAAATAACATGTAAGATCGACTTAAGCTGTCGTTGAAGAATCATTTCGATTAATTTCCTGCGGGATGCCATTTTTTACACAAAAACTTTGCCAGCTTGCAGCCAAAAACTTGCCCAGACTTGTGGGGTACTGAGGGGGTTGGAAGGAGTGGGAGGGGGGCAGGGGGTCATCCATAAATACTGAGAATTGGCGTTGCGCACTTGTGATTTCTTGGCATGTCGCTTGCTGCGACAATTTCCGGCGATGAAGCCAAAAGCAAACGCTGCAGCTTCCTGCGTGCGTGGCAGCAAGATTATAATTCACTTTAAGATGACAGCAAAAGTGTTGCTAATGTGGCAAGGCGCCTCCAAGCTAATCAAGCTGGAATGGGGTGCGAGTTCGTGATGCAGCTGCTTGCAACTATAATAAGAAAATGATTTCCGTTTGGCAAATTGGAAAAACGTTTTGCGGCTGCTGTCGCCGATTGCTGCACATTTGCTTTCTTCATCTTCATCTCCACCTCTCTCTCTCTTTCTCTCTCTCTCTCTCTTTTGCTACCCATCTGAGCTGTAATCCATTTATATGGTAATTTTACGCACTCCCTCCTTGGCCTGTCATAACTATTTCAATTTGAACAACATGTGCCGCAGCGAGCAGCAGAAATCAATAAGAAACGCAGCTCAACGGAAACGGAAATCAACGAAGCAGGTAAGTGCTAAGTTTAATGCTCATAACTGTTTATTTCTGCGCAGTGCAAACAGTGCTTTGCTCTGAAGAGACTTAACAGCTAAAAAGTTAAATTTGCATGCGGGCTGGCGCTGCAATTAAATACGCTTAAGTTGCCTTACAAAAGTTAGCTAAGAATATTATTTTCTTTTACATATAAATTATATTTCTATTCACTTTGTTTTTTGTTTTTTGAAGCAACTGAAAGTTAGCTAAACTTCATAATGTACAAATATGTATTTTAGTTATGATTTGCAAATCTGTTATGTGGTCTCTGTCTTTACGAAAACTTGAACCATTGATACAAGTTATATATTGGCAATTTTGTCCGGCATTTAAAATACATTCTAATTATTCAAATTGTTCCAGTATTCTGACTGCTTCTGTTTTCTCTCCGATTCGATTACGTCTCTGTCATCCAAACCGAAAGTAACTCCGTCTGTATCATTTTCTTTGACAAGTTGAAACTCGAAATATATATTCAGCCACTTTAAAACTAATTTCCTTCAATTAAATGTGCCAAAACACATATACACACACACACACACCCATACGCCTAATGACTTGCCAAAGTGCAGAGGGTTGCTCAGAGGAGGAGGCTGGCAGTCAGTGCATATATTGAACTACATCAGCATTGGCAACACCAACAACGAACAGCATTTTTCCAAAGTGCTGTTTAAATTCCAGCACTTGCGATGTATGTGCGTGGGTGTGTATGGTGTGTGTGAGTGTGTGTGTGTGTGTGGTGTGTGTGTGTATGTGGAGAGCAAGACTCTGACCTGACCCGTTTCATACGGCAAGTTGCTTCGCTGCACACACAAAGTGCTAGCCAAAGAGAGAGTGTGTGTGGAAGTGTGTGTGCTTGTGTGTGTGTGTATGCAGAGGTATGTGGGCTGTTCTGATAGGAGTCAGAGGGGGCAGTAAGAAGTTGACGCATACGACGTGCTCAAACTCATTTTTCAACATTAAAAGCACATGGATTTTCATGCCACATATCCCTTTTGCACCTTGGGCGCACTGAGTGTGTGTGTGTGTGTGTGGGTTTCCGCTTTTTGTCTTCTTTTATTGCAGAACAAGTACAATTAAATCTGTGTGCGATTATTATTATTGTTTTTATTTCACTTCTTTCGGTTATTGTATTGTCCGAGTATTGTTAATGATATTTACGTGATTTTCACAGTGCTTCACGAAAAATTGTGCACATCCGTCCAAATGGTACGCGTTTCCTGTCATACCAGCACCTGGGTGCTGGAGAGGGGGAAAGGCAGAGAATCCCAATTGAGCTTTTAACAGTATTGGAATGCAAGCACTTTGTAAACTGTGTTAAGTGAAAAATTAATTTTTTATGACCTTTTTTATTTTAATTTTGAGAGCGTGAAATATAATTAAAATTTAATTCCCTTGCACACAATCTGAATACAATGAAAATCTTTTAAGCCCATTGTGTGCTTAAGGCTTGGGGCAGCTTGAGAACTGAGAGACTAAATCTTTTAGACACAAATGCTACGTGTCTCAATTTGGGGTGTATTTCCAGCAGGCTGTTAAGGAGAAACGAGTTTAAAGGTGCCGGAAATGTAAGTCCAAATCCATATTATGTATACTTATAATGTGGGTTTGAGGAACTGGTGTTGATGTGGAATTTACGGTCTAAATTTCAGTCGGTAAAGTCGCGGTTTGAGTTTTGGTTTAACAAGCTGTTTTCAAGTATTTCAAATAAAATTACATTGGAAATTGTTTGCCTTTTTTGGCAACTAATCTTAATCAAAGTATTTTTTTTTTAATTTAATTTTACTATGAATCTCTTATGAACTAATTGCCCAATCCAAATAATAAAACAGATATTCTGTAATCTGTCAATAATTGACAGAAAAGTGTGTTAATTAAATTGTATTAAGTTAAAAGGTGGCAGCTGTTGGGTATCAGATGGAGTTATTTGAACATGGCAGCCTGGTAGCATTATCTGATTGCATTTCATTTGGATGACAGAGATTGCTCGTAGTCAAGCGGATAAAGTAACAGGAACCGTGACAGGTGCACACAGAGGGGACGGACCTGAAGGGGGGCAGAATTGAAGCACTCTACACTGCATGAGGATATTCATTTAATAAAAGCCAACAGCTCTACAATTTTAATGAAAGAGTGCAAATGCGTGAGTGTATTGTTTACTTCCTCAGTGTTTGGGTGTGTGGGCGGGTGTGTGTGTTTGGGTGTGTGTGTTTGAGTGTGGGTGTACAGGGGGTGGGCTGTTAGTGGAGGGAGTTAAGCCCGCGGCTCGAGAAGAACAGAAGCCAATGACCATAACGACACCAACAGAAGCACCAACAACAACTGCAATCGTTATATTAATGCTTCAGCGTTGTCAGACTACACTCAGAAAAAAACAAAAGAGCTTTAGAAAATTAAAAAAAAGATAGTTTGCTTTAGACATGAGGTTTCAGGAATCGTGTTAAGCCGAATTTGATTTGGTTTTCGATTCCAATTAAGGTGCTGCTAAGGAAAAGCTTATTCTTTGGTATTCCGTTCCTTTAAGGTATATATACCATATGATCTACTAATATCGGTTCTTGTAACTGGTTGCTAAAATAATTTTAATTTCAGCTTGAACAAGTTTTGCAATAGTTGAAAATATTTTCCACAGTGTAGGGAGTGGTAGAGGTGCTCTGGGAAACGGTGCTGTGCTGATAAACTCTTTGGCGGCGCTTTTGACGTGCTCCGCTAGCCGTTGAAAGGACATAATAAATGCTAGGACAGCGGCAAGGATGCACGGAACCAAGCACATGCGATTGCAGCAGTGTGCACTCAAATAAAAAATGTGTAAAATTCATTTGTGCAAAGAGAAGCAGCCAATTGCGTATCTGCGTGTGCGTGTGTGAGTGTGAGTGAGCGAGTGTGAGTGTGCGTGTGAGTGTGCGTGTTGTCATTGTGTATTTACGTTAAATGGATGCGGTGCAGCAAAGACGTCAAAACTGGAACAGAAATCGCCTTGAAGCGCATCCTGCTTCAGGGCAAGGAATATAAAAAATATAAAAAGCAGGCGATAAATTATGAGTGCCACAATTTTCTCGCTCTTCTCAAGGATGCATAAAATTGATTGCATTTCACGCATTTATTTTTTTAAATTTTATTACATATTCTTCTTAAATTTTTGGTCTGTTTTGAGTGCACATTAAAGATATAATCAAATATACTATGAAGCATACTTAAGGGGAAGCATTTTAAAGCCAGTATTATAACGAATTTATGGCGTTATTTTTTTTTGTGATTTTTACTGCTATTTCACACCACTGTGCCATATTTCATTACGTAAATTGCATTTCGTTCCGGCATAATTGCTCTGATTAATTCCCATAAAAAGCCGTGGCCAGTGACTCCTTATAGCTCAACGCTGCTTGCCAACAAACACACCAACACATATATAAAAATATATATCTGGACAAATACATATGCATATATACCATTAATGTAACTGGCAAACACAGATACTTACACACATACATATATACATTTCTTAAGCACACGTTGCTGAAGGAATCGCAAAAGTTAATAACTGCATGGGATTTATGCAAGCAAATATAATTTTCATTTTTTCAATATATAATATTCCTTTCTTACCCTCAGTTTTAAGTGCAATTCTTTTTCATCGAAGCCACTGAAACTCAAGCAATAATAATTTATTTTTTCACGTGCACTGATGTAAGGGCAAAAACACTTTCTCAACTCTTACATTTGCTGGTGAAAAAATGCAGTAAGTAAAAAAAAGAAAGCAATTTCATTTTTATGTATGTCCATTTTCTTTCCTTAAAGTCATTTATAGTTGACCCGAAATAAAAAAATAAATAATTAAAATAAAAGGAAGTAAATCAATTTTATGATGCAGACTTCATTTAAAGGCCTCGTTATTGAACATCTTAATATCAATAAAGGTTAAAAATAAAGAAATTTAAATTATAATGTTCCAGAGCTTAAGTATAAACTGCATATATATTTTGTCAGCTTTGGTGTCCTGGAGTTTATAAAGCACTTATTTATATGAATGGTTATTACTTTACCTATTCTTAAATATGGATCCCTTATATGGTCTCCTTCGGGCTCTTAACTGGAATGCTAATCATTGTTTACATACTTACTACTACTACTACTTTTCTTAAACAAACTTGGTTGGTTCCGAATTAATCAGCTAAGTTAGATTTACAGTTACGATTTGGAAGTCAGCAATTTTCACTTGTGGCAATTCTATCCATATTCCATTACGTGACTTGTGCTCCATTTACAATAACCTAATTCCTAATTCCCTAATTAATGGGTTCATTGTGTTCAATTAGAATTGTAATCTTAAGTCATTCACTTAATTGGTCGCAATTTCAACTAGAACGTCAAAATAATGAGACAATTATCTGGTTTACAGACTATCGGCAATAAACACTCAATGCCACATAATGCAGCACACACATAAAAGAGCTCATCATCTTAAGCTGTGTGTGGCCAGGCAACGCGACTTATGTGGTCACACTGTTGCTGTTGCACTGCCACACTCTCTCTGAACTGAGCTGAGATGCTTAAGTGCGCTTGCACTAAGCCGGATTAGAGTGCGTTAGAGAGCTGCGATTGCAGGCAGGGTGATTTGAGTCAACTGAAGATATATGAGATACGAGATCACAACTTAATTGGATTTGGCTTGAATGGCAACTTGATCTATGTATTTAATTCCCCATTGCGTTTGGCTACTTCAACGTTAAACGCTTGCCAAGATGCCTGCAATGCGGTCTTGCTATAATTCAATAAACTTGAAGTAGATTAGCTTGATGCATTAATGTAAACCAAAACCACAAAAGTCATTTGACAAACACAATATCCAATAAACATTCAAGAGCACACACACAAAGTCAGTGTGTGGTTGTGTGTGTTTGTGTGTGTGGGTCAACTAGTTGAGACATCAATTAATAAAGGAAATAGCGGTTAACCGCTTGATAACTAATTAGTTTGCATGCAAAGAATACAGATAGAGAAATCTGCAAATGCAATTAAAATTTGCTTAGTGAGCAAATCACCCAGAAAACTCTTTTTGGCACAATTAAGTTGTGCATATTTTGATGTGGCCCACAAAGACCCAAAATCCAAACCAAACTGTTGCCCAAGAGAGAACCTGCGTATGTGTTTAGACAGAGCGCGTACGTGCTCCACTCGGGATTGGCCTTAGGTTCGGGTTTGGGTTTAGGTTTGTGCTTGGGCTTATGCAAATGCAAATGAAATAAACCTTGCCAGACCAACAAGTAATGAATACTTCTGTCGACACATGGAAACGTTGCTCTATGAATACCCTAGACTCGAGTCAAGCATTAAAATCATAACTATTAAATGGTTGAGTATATGTTAGAGTATAATTTAAACATGATTTGTGGGCCTCAATTGGAATACTGACTTTGAATGTATTTTCAATCAATGGGTCAAATAATGTATAGAAAACAAGTTAGTGTAATAGAAATGTTTGACCCGTGGCTAAAATAACTTGTTGAGGAATAACTTTTGCGTTGTATGTATTTAATTTCTTATCCAGAGGTCAAGCCATGACCTGGTTTTCGAAAATTGGTTCATTTTTTAAATAGTTTTGGCAATGGAAAATCCTAGCCCGATCCCAGAAGCACTTTTAATTGCATAATTTTAACGTGATTTTCGAACATCATCCTATATCAGATTACAGGATATCTTCTGCTCATGCACACTCTGACTTCCTCATTGCTGTTTCCACATGTGTATATGCTGCTTGTAGCTGCCCCAAAAACTAACCCCCCCCCCTTTCCCCACCATTCCACGAATTGTTTTTGGAGCATGCCTGCGGCTTGATCCACATTCATTAAGTAATTTGTAACCACAAAATTTAATATGTTTCCAACGCTATTTATCTAATGCTTGTCATTCGACGCCATTTGGGCAAAATGTGTCCCTTTTTATGGTGGGCTGGGGGTGGGGGAGGTCGGTTTTAGCATTTCTAACCCTTGACCTTTGATTGACTGACAAGTTGCCCTTAACGAGCAACCCAGCAGCTTTTGTCCGCCTCTATCAAGTATGATTGCGGTGCTTAAATTGTTCTCGTTCAACATTTTGGGTTCCCGATCTAAAAAGGCTGAAATCAAATGAAATTCTCATTCCCCATTTTCACTGCTACACCTCTCCCTCCCACCATCGTCCCTCCTGTAGTCTATATCCATTTCTTGATGGGTCCTTGAAGTATATCCGTGCTGGATGCACGCGTGTCTCTCTCTAGCTAAACACCCCTCCACGCTCCTCCCTGCTCTACCGCGACTGTATCTCGGTATGTTTTTCAAGCCGTCTTCGCCTCGAGCTATAGTGGTTTTTTCTCCCTCTCTCCTTCTCTCTATCTCTATCTCGCACGCTTTGCCTCTCATTTTGGATGTGTGTTGATTTTTGCTTTTGTGGCTCGAAAATGTTACGTTTTATCATATACCCTGCTTGACTGTACTCAAAGCGTATACGCTGAGAGGAAAAGAAGCCATCAGAATAAATTATTGATTGAAATGCAACTCCTTTCAAAGGTAAACTATGCCACCAAAATCCGTTATCTACAGAAGATTAAATTACTAATTACTAAACATAAAATTTTATTAATTCATGTTTTTGAATCTGTTTCAACGCTTTATTCTCTCCTTGCAGGGTATCGCCTAGTCGCATATGTTGATTTTTTTAACAGATCCAACATGTTCTTTGTGCTCGTTCTTTTTATGCTTTTTTTAACCGATTCGCGTTTACCCTGTATTATGTAACCATCAAATAGGGTATGCCCATATTATACAAAATATTTGACTAATATTGCTAGTAGTTTTTTGGTTTTATAAACAGTCCATACTTTATACATTTTTTGCATTTAATCCTGCACACATTTATACTCAACAAGGAATGTCCTTAGAGCAGTTTCCTTATTTACTGTGGATTTGAAAATCCATGAAAATTACTCGTCAGAGTTAAAATAAATAAAAGTTTTTTAAGTGCACATTGATATTAATAATAATGACTCACAGTTCAGTTCAAAAATTAACTTCACACTTCTAAAGGGTATCTACTTGTCGAGCATTTGACACATTTCCTCTCTTTAATGCACTGTTTTTGTTGCTGTCAAGTATTTCATTTTATACGAAAGCGACAAATTGTGCGTGTTGACGGTAGGAAATGAATGTCGTCTGTGTGACATGTTGACAAAATATTGAAATATATGTTGGATGAAAAAGAAGAGGAAGCACACACACACACACTCAGACAGAGACACAGATGAAGCACAGATGATGTGTGCTCATTCTGTGGGCGTATTTCCCGCATATTCGACATATTTGGCCATAATACAATTTACGCTTGTTCAGATTCAACTTATGTGCACATATTGCCTAAGAATGGAAATCAACTTAAAAGAAAGAACATGTTTCCCGCACGTTTCCTCAACACAAGTTACAATTTTCAATATATTTCCATATGCCTACAGCAGTTGGTGGCTTCTCATAAATTTGATCTACTTCTTGTTGGTGTCCCCAACGCAAATAAATGTACAAACAAAAGATTATTTCTGGAGTCAGGGGTAACAAACCCTTGTCATCTCTTCAAACTCAACAGACTTCATTTGAGCTAAGCAGACAATATTTAATAAGCATCATGCAGTGCGATTACCATCTAGAATCGATTAAAATATGTGACTATCCACACACAAACGCACTTTAATCGAAACTGATACCCAAACACTATGCAAATATTTATGCTTCAGTCTGTAATCTTTTATCAGCTGTGGGCTACACACAATGCCAACTATGTGTATATATATATTTATATGGAATTCACAGGCAATGCATATTGTATAACCAAGCGAAAAGCAATAGACAGTTAAACAACCTGGGGTCAGGATCAATGCTCGAACATAATACATGTATGTGCACCTTATAGTATATCCTTATTTGGTTTTGCTTTTGCTCTGGCGTTTGTTTGTTGCACTATCAGCAAATAAAGTCAACACCATCGACAAATATAAGCACACACACCACCCACATACACACACTCGCACACACACTTAAACTTAAGCGACAAGTTTGGGAAGCAACTGTGGCAACAAATTGTACTATGTAAAAATCCTTTTAGCTGCCGGCACAAAAAATTCCTTAACAAATATTATGTTTCTGTGTGTGTGTGTGTTTGTGTGTGTGTGTGGTGGTTATTTCTTTTTTCTCCCTTTCCGATTTTTGTTATTTTATTTTTAAAATTGCCAAGCAAAAGCGAAAAATGAAAAACGCTGCCTTTGTGCCTGGATTTTTAGTCCAATGTGACTTCATTTTGGCATTTTTATAGGCAAAGGTTCGCAATAAAGAACAGGAATTCTTGCGCCAACCACAAAACAAATATAATAAGCGATACACTGCAAAATAAGCCAAGAGATTTCTTTGCTTATTAACCAGGAGTGTGAGGCTAAAAAGTTTGAATGTGGCAAGCACAAAATAAATATATTTATTTTCAGGCCTGCAGTTTTACCTTGATAGAAGTATTGACTTGTAGGTAAAAGGATTTCACACTTGGCTTAATTAACATTTGTTCTATGATTGATTAGACCACCATCCATGCTGATGGTAGTTGTATTAAAACTAGGATTGACTTGCCCAAATCAAATAATTTTTTTCTATTTATTTTAGCAATTTTCGTTGTGTGTATTTCCCGCTCCTATTGCCAACGCGCCAATGGAGCATCAAATTTACAATATGATTGCTCCCTGTTGAACATTTGTCTCTGCTTTACAACCAAGCCATACACCTCCCACCTCGCAACAACCAGGCCCCCTCGGCATGCCTTTCTGTGCTGCTTGAAGCACGTTCGGGCAATTGTTTAAGGCGGCTAACAAATTGCGCGTAGGACAAGTTACCCGCTGCTGGCCAATGAATAATGCCCCAACAATTTTTTAAAGCCACCATTTGCGTAAACTATTCCTAGATATAAGTTTACTCTAGCAGGGCTTATTTTTTATTATTTACAAGTTTGCAACGCTTTGTCTCAGACAGCATTAATTGCTGACTCGATACGGCTCCTCTATTTTATATCCGCATATTATATTTTATATATCCGTTTCTGTAGTACCTACCTATATCGGATAGACTCAATCTTTTACTTAGGAAAGAAAGTTTAATTCCTGTCTGAAAAAACTTCTTTGCTTACCAAGATGTCCCTAATCAAACTTTAAAGTTGTGTGTTATTATTATCTGTTATTATCTATTATTATCTGCCATTATCTGAACAGAAAAAAGTTATCGACTTGGATCACTATTAAAGCCAATCAAATTCAAATTATGTTTTATTTTTCTGCTTTTATATAGGCAAAACTGAATTATCAAAATCGGACAATTGTAAAAGGACATAAGTTCGCTTTCGCTCTGCAAGGGTATCTTAAGTTCGGTTTGAAAAAAGCCCTCTGCCCTCTTACTTTATTCATATTTTGCCTGCTAGCATATTCATGAATTTTGTGTTGTCGCTCATTCATCTTCGCGAATAAGTTTCCAATATTTTCTGGACTTTGTGTCGTTGCTCATTTGCAGTAAAAAAGGAGTGTCCTAGTTATGGCCCCCAGCCCGCTCTTTGGGCTTCTGGCAAATTGTATTGATTTTGACTTGGGCATGATTTTTATGAGCAGCCAGCTCCCTTTTTGCTCAGCTTTGCCTTGCTTAGCTGTTGCTTTTTTACTGTAGCTTGTTAAATGCTCAGAATATTTGTTTTGTTTGTCAAGTATTTTAGCCTTGCTATTGTTCTTGTTGCCAACATTTTTCGAGGATGTGCTTGGGCTTATGAAATTGTGTACAAAGTAAATAAATTCAGTACTTTACTTTATTCTCTTGCTTTATTTTTGAAGTGCGCTTTAAGCAGCTGCCGCTTAAAGTATTTGTTGATTGTCCTATCGGCTTCGAGATGGCAGCGTGCTGAGCTTCTTCTTCACAATACCAAGAACGCGACCACCGCAATAAAAGCTACGAAGATTTTATAGAGAGCTAAGACTCTTGAGAGCAAATCTCAATTTTATGTTTAGCATTTGATCCATGCGTATTTAAATTCCTCATCTATAAATAAAACATAATTTTTTTTTTTAGATTTTCACATAGTTTCGTGCTTTACGCACGACAAAAAGCACGACATGAGCATCTCTCTGAAAAGTAAGAAGCTTTTCCGAAAACCCTTGAACAAAAATGAAAAATGCGACATTGATTGGTTTTCCATATAACGTTACAGATTCTTTATTTAGTTCTTGTTTTTTTTTTGTTTTGTTTTGTTTTTCACTTTTCTTTTTTTTTGCATTTTGTTGCTTTTATAATAATTTCCGTTTAATATAATTGCAGTTGTTGTTGTCTGTATAAATGTGTGTGTAAAAGTGTATGCCTGTGTTTATGTGTGAGTGTGTGTGTGTGTGTTGTTCTTGTGTGTGTTTGTGTATAATCTGCCTTAAATTAAGATTTCTCATGCTGCTTACACAATTTTCCCACAATTTCTCATAATTTGCATGTAGTTTTTTGCACAGTGTAAATTGTGTAGAGAATTCGCATTGCATTTTTCCGTCGCACTTGTAATTTTACTTCTTTAGTTTTCGCTTTGCATTTTAGTACTTTTAATATTACTCGTAATTTATTCATAATTTTTTTGTTTGTTTTTTAATACTAGTTGCCATTTTGTTATTTTTTCTTTTCCATTTTTTTATATATTATTTTTAATTTTTGTTTTAATTATTTTTACTGTATATTTAAGTGATTTTACATAATAATGTACTTATATGCAAATTTATCTAAAACTGCATTGGAAATCGGCTTTTCGGTTTTCTGGTTTTTCTCGTTTTTCCATTTCATTTGACTCAATTGTGAATGCCATTTTTAATTTTCTACAGAGTTGTTGGTATTTTTGTTGTTTTTGTTGTTGTTGTTGTTGGTAAAAAATGCATACATTATAAATACATAGTTATCAAATAGTATGATGCCTCGCAATGTGTGTGTGTGTTTTTATTTGTTATTTTTTATTTTATTGGTTTATATGAAAGTGTGCATTATATATTTATATGTTTGTATGTGTGTTCTGCTTGTTATGTATGTATGTATATGTTCTCGTATATGCCTCTAACTTACGTTACAAAATATATAACAAATATATGTGTGTCTGTGTCTTGAGTGTGTGTGTGGGTGTGTGTGTGTAAATGATTATTTAATGTATTTGTCCCATTCTATATCAATATCGTAAGATCTGGCAACTATTTCCCATTGTTAGAATGTGCTTTAAGCAGCGTGTCAAACGGAATCGTATTTCGTATCGGTTTCCGGTTCCGGTAAAGTTTAAGAATCAATTATATCGGCTCCTCTAACTAGTTCTGATTTCAGTTCTGGATTTCAATCGGTAAAGTTTCGTTTCCGCTTCCGGTTTGACACTCTGCCTTTAAGTAATTTATACGCCTAAAGATAAATGCAAATTTATATTGTTATCGAATTTTAAATAAAAGTATGCCAAAAAGAAGCAAACTGCAATCCCAAATCAAGATTCGTTGAATTTGAAGTCTCGAAATTATATATATATATATCTGTATTAATTATTAAATTGGCAGTGTTTAAACGTGTTGTTGTTGTTGTTGCTGTACCGTTTGTTCAGAAGCATCAGAAATGAAGTGTATGCAATATATATATAAAAACCTTCGCATCAATATAAAAATTGTGTCGTTATCCATTTCTATGTCGTGGCTACTTTATATTGAATTTCGTTTATATATGTAATTGTAACAGTAAAGTGCTTTTAAAATTGTTTGAATTTGAAACAAGTACAGCAAAGTTTGCATATTATACTTTTTATATATATTTTATTTTCTCAATTTTTTTTTTGTATTTATTTTTTCAATATTGTGTTCGCTGTATGGTTTAACAATTACGTTAAAATCTTTGCACTTTTCAATAGTCAACTCTTGTTGTAGTTTTTTTTTTCTATATTAATGCTTTAATGTATTTTTTTGTTTTGGTTTTTGGGAAGAAAAATTAAAATTAACTGTTGTTTTAGCTTTAGGAATCTGGGCAGTTTTGTTGCCTGGAAAACGGTGTGATTTATGCACTAGATTTGTTGCAGTGTATTTCCTTACGTACGTACTTGGCTGACTCGACTCAACTCAAAACACATCAAATCAACAAAGTAATCGCCAAACTGGCATTCCAATTGGATTTTTTCTCTATGTATATATATAACTACTATTGTGGTGTTTGTTTCGTATATATAATATAATATATATATATACGTTGCATGCAACAAATGAAACAATAAACGTTTTGGAATATGTATTGATTTTTTTTTGTTGTTTAATTGCACTCATAATTGTGGCTCAACTTGTGCCTAAAGTTGCGGATTTTGCTGTTACCTAGGACTATGTGGGGCAAATGTTTGCTGCCTGCAAAAGCAAATTCAAAAGTAAAGCGACCCAAAAAACAAAACACATTTTTTTACGCTCTCGTGTGGAAAAGTTTAGTTTTAAATGCAGTTGGTTTTTTGTTGTTTTGTACGAGTAGTATTTTATATATATACATATATATATATATATGTATATATTTATGTGAAGTGTGTTGTTAGGTTTGTTTGACTTTCTCTTCAGATGCCGTTTTCCATATGTGTTTGCTGTTGTTGTTTCTAGTTGAAATGACTTAATAAGACTTTTAGGTTCTGCTACCAATTTCGTATGCTTTAATTACTTGTTGCTTAACGTGCTAGAAACTAATAATATATACAATGTAAAATACTTTTCCATTTCCTTTTATCCTCATATATAATGGCTTTTCTTCTCGTATGTTTCTCTCTCTCTCTCTTTAAGTATTTCCATTTTTAATTATATCAATTGCGCTAAGTTCATCTAAAGGTAATTTTTTCGTTTTTTTTCCACTTTTAATCGTCATTAGCTGCTGCCAGACACATTTTGTTTTTCGTCTACTACTTTTTTCTTCATTTAGCTTAAGTTTTTGTTTTAGAATATCATTTTAGGAGTATTTTTGTTCTTCATGTTCTTAACTGCTTGTGGAAAGAAATGGGTTTTAGCCTTAACTGTTTGAGTTGGAGCGTTTCATTATTTTGTTTTTGTGTATTTCTAGTTTTTAAATTTACTCGTAGTGATACACAAGTGTGGCGACACACGTAACGCCCTTGTTAATGCCAGTTAAAAATTGTTGTAGATTTTTTTTTTTAATATATATGTGTATAATTTTTTTGAGTTGGTTTTTTCTCATGTATATATATGTACTTGTTATGATGGAACGAAAACAGTCTTTGGGTATTCATTTATTTAAATTTTAATTATGCTTTGTTTTTTTTTCGTATTTTCTTTTTTTTTAATTTTAAATTTGAAATGGAAACAATATAATACTCAGTTAAGTAAATTTAAATATACTAATTAAATTAAACAATAAAATAAACTAAAAGTATTTTGCTGGGCCTGAAGCGCTAAATGACTCCGCTCGATGGCCAAAAATGATAGATGTGTGTGTACTTAAAATAATAATTACAAAAATATCGCAAAAACCTAAAAGTAATATGCACAACATATATAAATACGTATAAATTTATTTCCCTCTCGCAAAATAATGTGTCAATTAATTGGAAATTCATTTGCTCTCGCCTAAACTAAACTTTGGTATGCTCTCGCTCCCATTCTTCCAGCTGAACTTCCTCTGTCTCGGTTTCATCATCATCTTCACAAAATTTTCAACGCATTTTCGATATTTGCGTTTCTCTGTCGTTCCCACTACACACTTAATAAATTAGTTATAATAATTGTTAAATTTAAATGCTGATGAAGTATTTTTTACAAATGTCATTTTACGTGTCATATGTGTGTGTGTTTTTTTTCTTAGAGTTTTCGCTTTTTTTTGTTTTGTTTATTTTAACTTAAGGTTGCTTTTGCCATGCTTCTTTGGTTGCGCTTCTTTGTGTCTGAGTCAGCTGTGGGTATCAACGATTCCTACGATTTATCCTAACCTCATCTCTCGTTTAGTACTTTTTTAAATGCAACTTCTTGTGGCTACTTAACTGCGCTCTCCTCATCAGTTTCGGCATACGTCTCCTACTTGGTTGGGCTTGGCTGGAAACTTACAATTCGAGCTCGGTATTATGCGGATTGGGCGCCTCGGGGCCATACATATTGGCCAGCTTATCGAATCGGGGCCCCCAGGCGCCGAGGTAGTCGTACTCCTGCTGCTCATCATCGGTGCCTGCAATCAGCAAAAAGTATTCAAAAATTATGTTTAGTACGGGGGAAATGTTAAGAAACAAAAAACTAGAAGTTATTATCATTTATACCCTGAACCCATTAAAAATAAATCAAAATGGGCTGACAAAGTTGTGTAAAGTAAGCGTAAGGGAACATTTCCGATACGTTAAGTGTATCTAATCTGTTTGTCGATCTGCATGATTCAGCTGAACTCAGATACTGTTTGAAATATAGTCATCAAATGTGGAATGTAAATCTCGTATCAAGCTTACTAAATTGTATCGATAACATCGATTATCGATAGTAATAAAAGCCACAATTTAAAATATATATTTTTCTAATCGGGCATGTTTTTACTTTGCCAATATATCAATAAGTTGCATGAATATCTTCAATGTAATATTTAATATTTGGGTTCAGGGTATCTAATAGTCGACTATTTTTGGTTATTTAAAAAATAAGTTACTTAGTATTCTGGGTATATTTTTGATTAGTTACACCCAATATTCGGCGGTTTTTGAGCGTGGCTGCCCTGTAAATAAGTGCAAAAAACAATTTAAAAATAAATTCAAATGTTTCTTGTGTTTTTTTGTTGCTAACTTTCTGCGCTACTTGATAGCCTACATTTTGGGGCAGGGAGCAGCTATTGAATCAGCTACTACGTCATTTGTGTGGAAACTGCCGCAATATTGGGTGCACAATCTAGTTGTCATGGTGAGTTTTTAATAATGCTAAAGGAAGAATAATGATGGAATGTATCCATTATTGGGAGACCCACCTGAGGCCAACGAGCTGAGCGAACCAGCTGTGCTGCCGCCGCCCTCATACGCGTAATTGCGCAAATCATCGAAGGGTGGCGCATTCGGATCGCCATCGGCCCGCTTTTTATGCTCCTCGATGAACATGCCCACGTTTGGCTCCTGGCCGGGCATTAGCTGCATCACGGGATCTGCAAAAGGAAGAGCGAAAAGATGGGGCATGTTTAAGCATAGTTGTGTGAGAAAATCACAACTCACAAAATGTAAGAAGAAACACAAATTATAACTCGAATACTTACACATTATTGGCATCTTCATGGGTGCCAGTTCTGGTGGCATTGGACCACCAATTGGAATCTGCAGTGGTGTTATATCGAAGGCAGTCATATCATCCTCACCGCCCCCCTCATCGTCATAGTTGATTATGTTCTCGCGAACATCGTCATCGGGTCCAGGATATTTGATGTGCGCCTCTCGGCGTCGATTGTAGACCACAAAGACCAGAACGAGTACTGTGAGTAGTCGAAATACAGTTTGTTTAATAAGTTGTCGTACTCGCTGTAACACTCACTGTTAATCAATATGCAACAACAATTGTGCCAAGTTACTACAAATGCAATAATCCATGGCATGCATGCAAAACGACATTTAAGTGGTGACTTTAACTAAAGCAATTTTGACTTTGCAATGGCAAAAAGATTCTTAATTAAATTCTGGCAAAGAGCACCAAATTGGTAGAAAAATGGAAATGCATAAAAAATTCGTATATCCACTACAGAAAGAAACACATGCACAAAGTTGTTCAAAATGAGAAAAAATATAAAAGTGGGGAAAAAATAAAATAAAAAATTGAATCAAAATAAAGTTTGCAGAAGTTGGTATACTCTGGATATTGTGGCAAGAAGAGCAGCTAATGTCAGACAGCTTAAGTATAAACTTAATTTTAGAATATTAAAATATTAATTTAAAAATCGATTGTGCATACGAAAAATAAATATTACTATAAATAACTAAGCAATGCCGAGTTTTACAAATTGAAATATTATTTGAATCGAATTTTTCTGCGCTTTTCCGAATTTTTGCAATATTTATTTATGCTATTCTTTAAAGATGAGGTTAACCCAATAAATCTTAAGCTGCTGCTAACTTTGGGAGTGCTTTTGGCTCGCTTCCAGCAACAATTGTTGAAACTACTCATGATTTACATGCATACAAGTATCAGCTTTTAGTATGCGTTACACACTTGCTGACAAAATAACAATACCCTCGCTAGGCAAGGGCATTTAAATGTGCAAACAATTACGGCGCATATTGTCTCCGCTTGCTCCCTCTCGCACTCACTCCCTGCCTCGCTCTCTCTTTCGCTCTTGCTGTCTACGGTTTGTGGCTGTAATTGTGACTGTCAAAATGCCAAATTCAAGCTGCAAGCGGGCAACAGGAGCAGCAGCAGCTGGCGCTTTATCTTGGCCAACTTGTGTTGACTTGTTTTCATTTTCATTTTGTTTCGTTTCAGTTGCGCTTCATTTTGTGCTGCGTTTCATTTGGGTTTAGCTTCTGCTGTTTTTGACTGCTGTTTCTCGTCGCTGTTTTCTAATTTGGTGTGGCGCGCATTTCCAACATATTGCAGCATCTGTTGCACAGCACAAAGTTTCTTTGAGCGCCTTTTTTCTTTTTTTGTTTTTTTGCCGCAGCTAGCAACCGTACAAGCTTAACCCCAACGTCATTTTTAGCCAAGAAAGAGAGAAAGGGATAGAGAGAGAGAGAGAGAGAGGGGGAGAGTTTGCTAACAAAAATGAAAGAAAAACTTTTACCCAAGCAGCTGGCAATGGCCAAAATGGACGTCGCGTAATTGCAATTATTGTCTTACTCAAACTCGCATTTCTCACGATTCGCTCGATACCCATATGAATACATTATTCAACACTGGACTCCTTCAAAAGAATTGGGTAAACATGAACACAGAAACACTGTCCATTCATGTGCGTCCATTCATTCAATAAACTTTAATTTATGTGCATCGCTCGGCCGCATGCAATTTGCGGAAATGACTTTTGAAGTTATTCCCCTACTCCGCCTCCGCCTCCGCCTTCGCCAGTTGATGGGTTGAGGGGCGTGGCCAATTGGTAAATGCATGGCTTAATTAATTTTCAGGCAAAAGGCGATTTCATAAATATTTAAATGATATATGATAAGCCAGCATTCTGCTTAAGCTCAACAGATGAATTGGCCATCCCACGAATTGCATAATAAATCGTTTGTTTTTTGCTTAAATGCTTTTAACTAAAAGGTTTCCAAATTGAGCGCAAACATAATATTTAAAGCTCCTGAACAGCCTACTTTAAGCTACTTAAGCAAAATTAAAATTTTGAGCAAATACTTAATGGCATCTTCGAAAAGTAAGCTCAACAATTAGTTGAGTAAATTAAACAATATGTGCATAAACATATAATAATAATATTTTATTGCTTAAAGCTGAGTAAATGTTTGCGTAAATGATTCACATTTCTGCTAGATTATTTTGGTGGACGAGTGTTAAAGCCAAGCAAAGGTTGTCCGTACTTACTTCAAAGACATTGTTAGTTATACTTAAGCATATTTTTGGGTCAGGCTTGTTAACCGTAGGTTAGTCGCACTTCTCAGCTCTGCTCCCTTGACTTTTGTATATGTATATGTGTGTGTGTGTGGGTTTTGTGTGTACTTACGTATCAATGTGCTGAGGCAGAGCACGAGGGCAATGATAAAGTCACGTGACGGTGTCAACACCCCCGAGGCCAATAACTCCAGTTCGCAGTGCATGCCCGTGAATCCCAGGGGACACTGGCATTCATACTTCTTGGGCGGATGATGATCGCGACAGCGTCCCCCATTGCGGCAGGGGAACAGGAGGCACTCGTTCTCGTTGACGCAACTGCTGCCGGAGACTTTATAGCCAGCCGGACAACTGAGTGCGTGACAAACCCAAAAGAAAAACACCCAAAAATTGATGTGTGTGTGTGTGTGTTGGTGTGTTTATAAAAGAGTGTTGGAAAACAAACAAAAATAGAGATTATTTAAAAATATATTGTTGTACATCATGCAAGGCAAATGAGAGTAAAAGATAGAGTGTTGAAAAGTGTCCGTTTTTGTATTTCATTTGATTTATTGTAATGGAAATGTTTGTCTTCGAGTTATGGCAAACGACTTTAAAATAAGTTATTCAAGATTATTTTAAATTCTGCGCAACATTTTATTCTTCGTTTACTTTTGCTTCTAAACACCATTCTCAAAAAGTCTCAAGAAATGTTTAGGTTTTTTCACTGGTTCACTGACGTTGTTTATTGTTGTTGGAGTTGTGGTTTTAGTTTTTTATTTTGTTTATTTTTTTTTGTGTTATTACTTTGTGCTTTGGCGCGTTTCCATGCACAGTTTTTCTTCTCAGTTTCCATTCATAGTTTTTGCCAGCCAACAATTTGCTGTTGCTGTTGTTTGGTAACTTTATGCATTTGCTTTGGACATAACACACACTCCCCCCTAAAAAGTTAAGTGCACTTTTGTTTTTCACTTGCACTTGTTATTTCTTAGTTTTCTTGTTTTGATTTTAGTTTTTTGTTTTTTGTTTTATGATTATGAGGCAATTGTTGCTGACAGAATTGAATAAAGTTTGGGTTTGTGTCTGGTTCTGGTTCTTGTTCTTTTCCTTGGCATTTGGCACTTGTGTAAGTTTTCTTTTGATTAGTTTTGCGGTGGTTTGAATTGGAATGGAAGCCAAATGCTAAATCAAGACAATACACAGCTTTTGGCACCCGTCTCTAATAATTGTGTGTGGCTTTTACTTTGGGTACACGTTTATCCAATCCATTTAGATTTTGAGTTGCTAAATGCATTCACAAAAATGCATTCAGAAAGAAAACTTTTCACTATAACCATTTGAATGATATCGTAAAAATAGGAAAACTTTTGTGCAACTTATACCAATTTTGGTTTTCACTTCATTTTCCACTTAGCTGCGTCAGTTCTCAGTTGGGTGCAGCAATGCACAAATAATGACACAAATGTTTTCGAATTTGGCCCCTCTTTCTCTCAAATGAAAACTGGCTGCGAAAATCGGCTGAATTTGCTGCAGAATACTTTTCAACAGCAGACATTAGGCATTTTTGATATATTGACGATTATTGGGCAAATAGCTGAGACTTCTTGACCAACGAGCCAACAAATTCGCACACAAAAGCGCCGCACAGCGGGCAGTATCAGAAGTAACAGCAGCAGCAGCAGAAATATCAGCAGAAGTTAGCAAGATGCCAGGAAGCAAAGGAAAACGAGGAATAAAGAGAAAAGCCAGCAAAAACTTTCACACTAAATCAGCGCCAGGCAAACAAGGAGCAAAGAAAAAGTTGCATAGTTTTTTGCGCAACGCCTTCCACTGATTGCTCCCCAGTGCGTAGTTAAAGCTGATCAAAAGTATATATATATATACACATACATACATAGAACTATATATGTACAGACATCCACATATATATATATATATATATATATATGCATTTTTTTTGGTGAAGCTTTGCCATATTTTACGTCATTAAGTTTTACTTAAAGTTGGCATGAAACAATTTCTTCGTATACCCTGTAGATATGAAAAGGGTTTAATGAAGAGTTGCTAGTGTATTTAACAGAAAATACAAATTATTCAAATTCATAATTCTAAACGTATTTCAATTATTCTTCCGTTAGAATTTAGAACTATAAGATGGTATAATTTGATAATTTCGCCGCTTGTTTCTATAACTATAAAAAAGCTAGGCAAAATAATATCTTAATTAAACATTGATATTAAAGATATTAAAGAACTTTGTTCATATCGCCCAACCTAAGAGGTGGGCATATCACTATCACTAAATATATTACTTCGCTGATTACAGGGTATCTCTTGGGAATCGCTAGCGCTCTCTAGTCTTGAGCTGTTTAACTTGACTTATTTCTTTACTTGCTTCTCTGGTTCTTTGAACATTATTTACCTATAAAATGTTTGCTCCAAACTTGAACTGTATATGTATATATATACATATATATATATATATATTTACAGACTCACACGACTTCTCGGAAAATGCTCTTAACTTGTATTTAAAAAAAAAAAATAAGCACAAGATGAAAACTCGCAAGTGGCCGCAGACAAAGTAGAAGCCAAAAAATGCTGCATGAATGTGTGCACGTGTGTGTGTGTGGGGGGGGGGGGTGTGTGTGTGTGTGTGGTTGTCTGCAAAATCCTCGGGAGGCTTCTCAAATGAAACTGGCAGCTCCTTTGAGCTCATGGTTATCCCACCCTCGCAGCGAGATACTCCGTACAATTGCTGTGGAACTATGCATTCTGTCTTCCTGCTAACTGTTTGCTCAAGTGGATTTAGTGCAACGTGATTTTTGTGTGCGAAGTCAATGCTGGAATCAGGCAATGCTCTTTCAGTTGGCAGAGCCTGGCCTTATCCTATCCCAGTTTGGCCAACTTGTCAGTTTGCGATTGTATCTTTGACTGCACATTTATTATCTCCCACATTACCTGATGCCATTCTTGGCTTTTCTCTGGTCTTGCCTTTTTAAGTGCAACTCAGATGAGTGTGTGTGTGTGTTGAGGGGCGTGACATTTAAAGTTTTGCTCTTGAGGTGTGCATAAATCTGTTGTGATTTGCTTTGCGTAACGGCAACGCACTTTAATTGTACTCAACAAGTTTTCAACTCACATATTTTCAAGTTATAACATCGAATATATATATCAAAAAATATATTTTTTATATTTTGTGTTTCATATATTTTTTGCAGGCACTGTTAAGCATTGTTTTTTTTTTTTTTAATATTTTACACAATTTTATATAAATATTCAGAGCAACAACATTGTTATAAATATATTTACTTTTCATAATTACAGAAAATGTTGAACAAATATTTGATTTAGTGACATGGAACTACGTGGAACATGTTTATATGGAAGTACATACCTTTCAGTTTGCAATTTGTTTCATTATAAAATATTTCAAAACATACACACACACATAGAAAACGGAGAGAAACAATTGTGTTGTGGAGTCCTTTCAGGCAGAAACAGAAAATGTGCCATAAACAAATAATGTAAAAATGAGCAGAAAGGGTATTTTGACAGCGAATGATGTTGATGGAATGCAGATGAAGATGAAATTTGCAAAACTTTATGGATTTATTGCATGTTTGAACAGAAAAAAATGAAGTAAATATATGTATGATGAAATAACAGTCACATGGCTGGCTAAATATCAAAAATATGTTTTTATTGAAATGAACAAATTCAGAATGCAGTGAGCTGCGATTCTTTTTACGAATACATCGATGGATGTGTAACTGAATAATTGGATTTGTGCATTTGACATATGTATGTACGACATCGATATACTGGCTAAATGAGTTTCGAGTTTCAAATTAAATGAAATGCAAAATATAGTTACGTTGAATTTGTGGAAAAGAAAAGCCATGATATATTATGGATGATATGTGATATGTGATTTACAGATTTACGGATTTACGGATATATGGTTATTGGCATGAATGAGCAGCTAGTAAAAATTGCAGATTAAAAACGGTTTAAATGGGTAACAAGTGGAATAAAGGCAGGCGCTAAAGCACTAGTTGCTAACTATATATAGTATATATGTATATAAATTGAGGCTCGTTGTTGTTGCATATAGTTATATGGATATCTTTTGTTGTTGTTGTTGTTGTTTAGGTTTTGATTGCTCACTCAGTATGATCAGCAGGCAAACGAGAATGGCCGCAAGGGCGCCCATGCTCAGCTTGAGGGTCTGACCCTCCTGCACCAGTTCACAGCTCTCGCCCCAAAAGCCGTCGGGGCAAATGCAGCGATAGCGGAGACGCGGCTCCAGATTGATGCATGTGGCACCATTCATGCAGGGCATATCGAGGCACTCGTTGCGATCCATGCAGCCCTTTGAATCGGGCGACATGATCCGTCCCTCGCCGCAACTATTGTTCGCATTCGATATCGAAATTGAAACAGTTAGTCAAATTAATTCGGTCTTAGTTCTATTCAATGGGCTACTTAATAATTGTGATTTTTGAATTGATTTTGATTTTGATTTCAATTGATGAAGCAACGGATAACCAAAAATATATAATTGATATAAATGCGCCAATAATGTTGTGGTTAGTTCGAAAGTAAGTCCAGCTGATTGAATAACCGTTTAACCGATTGCTGTTAACCGTTTGGCAAGTATCTGATAATTGGGCTTAAGGGCACGAAAGTCTTATTTCTGTATATTTTCTCTGTACTTTCAATTTTAAATTAAACTTTTTCAATTATTCATTCAAAGACAAGTTTTTATTGAAATCAAGCGAAATCAGGGAAATCAGAGGAATGTAAATGTTAGAAATGTTGGCAATATGAAATTTGATTAGATTTGATTTAGGTACAATTTAAGTACTGTTATTTTAGCTTAACCGATTGCTGTTAACCGTTTAACATACAGAAAAGTAAAGCCAACAAAGTAGTTTGAGCCCTTAGTTTGAGCCTAAATTAATAAATTGATTCCTGGATTGATTGTTAAGCTATGGGAAGGTAGAAAACTGATGCCAACAAGTTATACATTGGCCCAGATTAAAGTAGAGCAATATTAGTCGTTGGCTGTTAACCGTTTTGACGAATGCTTGACAAATAGGCAAGTTAAGGAAACAGAGGTGTAAACTGATTTCCTTTAGATCAGGTCGAATTGAAGTAGAGCTGTGCTCAATCGAAAGGTGAGTAGTGTTGCTATATGCCACAAAAATCTATTGTGTGTGTGTGTGTGTTATTGTGCCCGGTGAAAAAGCGTGAATACAATGTGTATGTACAGTGGCGTGAGAGAGAGAGAAAGATATAGTGAGAGAGAGAGAGGGGGAACATACGAAGCATATCGAGATTGTGAAAGGCTGGCTGGTCCTAAGACCTAATCCGATTGATTTGTCACGCAACGTTAACAGCCTCACTTTTGTATTTGTGTATGTGAGCCAGGCCAACTGGGTGGCTAACTGGCTGCTAACGTCATTTGCTAGGCACACAGTAAGCTTTACTCTGTTGGCCTCGCACAATTTCGCCTCTTTACTTTCTCTCACTTTTTTTTGCTTTATTTTTTGGGGCAGCCTTTAATTGATTAAGCCTATCAAATGTTCAACGGCATCAAATGCTTGCCACTGCTTCTTATATTTTTTTCGATGTCTGCTTGATTTTTGTCTTGATTAATTTTTGTGGGCGTCATTTCGATATGGTTATTTTTTATTCAGTCCGAGCAGTCGAATTTATTGTAAATTTATTATATTTATTTTTTGCAATGCGAAAATGTATTTTTGAGCTTGCTGCTAAGTGAAATACTTACGTGCACTCGTAGACATTCCAGAGATCCACACACTCGAAGGGATCGGGGCAGATGACATTCGAGCAGGGCTTGTTCGAGGGGCAACCCTTCTCCAAGTTGCGCGCCATTGTCGCCTGGCCCCACTGGGTGCCATTCATAGCCGGTGGCAGCGGCAAATGTTTGCCCTCCAAACTGCAAGCGAGAGAAAGCGGAAAGAAAGCACAACAAATTAAGACGATTATTTCGAGGAGCGCAAAGAAAGTGCAACGAAAAGGAAAACTTTATAAATACTCAAATTGAATTCTGCATAAGTTGAAAAGTTGCGACTGGCAACAAGTTTGCAGCATTAACTTTTGTGACTCGGTATGCTGCAACAAAAAGTCTTATTAAATTAAGTATACGCACCGTATATCATCGAGACAGCTCTTCTGATAATCCGCGTAGACTTCAAAGGTGCGCACACCGGTATACTCGGCCTTGCCACCCGCATAGACACCCTCCTGCTTGTCCACCAGCAGCCACTGATGTCCCGCGAACTCAAAGGTTTCATTATAGCGCCGACCCTCGCCGCCATCCAGTTCCAAGGTGGCCGCGGAGCCATAGCGATTAATGCGCACCACATGCCACTGGCCATCGTTTACCGCCACCGAGTTGAGCCACAAGTCCTTCTCCTCGGTGCGCAACGAGTTGAGATTATAGCGGAAGTGCAAACGAGCCTCTTTAATCTCCAGTATGCCGTATTCCCGATTGTGCTGATCACTCACACGGAACAGTTCGCCGTGCTCCTCTCTGGTGCGGAACCGCAACTGAACCTGTGTACTGAAGCGATCCGGTTCGAAACTCAGAGCATACTTGACATAACTCTGCGCCTTGAAGGTGGTGGGCACGGTGGGTATATTACAGGCCGGCCCCGTCCAACCTGGTCGACAATGACAACGTGCCTCCGACAGCGAACCGACACAATTGCCATGCTCCCAGCAGCGTGCTGTGGTCTCCGTCTGAGCACAGACCTCCTCCGTCTGCGGGCAGCCAGCGACACTGTTCCTGCTCAGTCCCGGATGCGCCAGATCGTAGAGCTTGGAGTTGTGCACCAGATTCCGGATGCAGCCATCGAAACCCTTTGCCGTCGGCATATAGTGCCAGAAGTAGAGCGACTGCTCGAACTGCTCCCGATACAAGCCGCCCACCTGGAGTGGCGCATTCACATTCAGATACTCGCTGAAGGGCGGAATTGCACCGCGTGCCTGGCACGAGGTATCATCGAATTCGGGCGGGGTGCCGTCCTCCATTTCGCTGATGTCCGCCGATTTGCAGAAATCGACGACCATGCGCACATCCTCCGTGTCCCAGAACAGATCGATGCGATGCCATTCGCCATCGTCCAATGTCTTCTTGGTCTTCACGCGCAACTCGAGCGTGCCTGAGCCAAAGTCCATGAGCAATCGCGGATAGCCGCGCTCCAGTTCCAAAGCCACAAAGTCCGAGATGAGCATCTCGTCACGTTCGGGCGGCACAATCGGTCCATTGTAGATGATCAGACCATCCGGCTTGCGTGTAATGAACTCCAGACTCAAATGCGATTCGTCGCACATCTCCAGGGGTGGATACCAGGCCCATCCGTTGCCACGGAAACTGCGTGTCGTCTGTTGGCAGCGCGGACCCGTATACCCCGCCGGACACGAGCAGTGCGGCCCGAAGCGTGTGTCCACACAGCGACCACCATTGTGACAGGGAGTTGTGCGACACGACTCGGGCTTGGTGAAGTTCCTCGCACCACACGTACAGTCGGCAATCGTGTCCACTCGCACTCCGACCAGCGCCGTCTTGTTGGCATTGACCATGTAGGGCAGCGAGCTGATTTCGAGTGCATTGGTGCAGCTGCCCTCGCACATCTGGTTCTCGTAGAGGCACTCATCGATGCCGACCATTGTGATGTTGATGCCCACATCCTTTTCGATCTCCTCGCGATGCATCAGCACAATCCCGTTGAGCCGCACCGGCTTGTAATACGGCGAACCGTGTGCTGAGAATCGCACATCGGTTAATGGCGGATTGCGGCGCTTCAGCTGCACACTAAATATATCCACATTCTCCCGTTCCGTATTGAGCAAGTCGGCCAACTTGTCCCGGAAACGGTCCAGCTTGGAGCGACTCAAACTCTGGGTGCGATAGTTCCAAACGCGTATAAAGTCCTCATCGGAGATGCCCGACAAACGCACCGATCCCGAATTGATGACTGCTTCGTGGGGTATTTCTCGGACCATAACGGTCACATTTGCCGGCACATCGGTCTGGGTGTGCTTCCGATCGTAGACCTTGAACCGGAGATGATAGCGACCCTCTCGAGTACCCGCCCGCATCGTGACCATGCCGGAGTCCTCGTCGAGCTTGAAGCGCGGATGTTCCTGGGCCTCCCAGTAGAACTTCTTGTCGGGCAAATCCCAATCGTCCAAATCGTAGACATAGACTCGACCAACTGGCGTATCTGGCGATTGGCCCTGATAGTTGTACACGAATATATCCTTTGAGCCGGGCTGCATTTTGTTGTCGTTCACATCGCCAATGATCACGGTCAATGTGCTGGTGCCCGTCATAGCCGGTGAGCCGTGATCCTTGATCACAATCGGTATCATGTACTCCTTCTGTTGCTCCCGATCGAAGGAGCGCAACGATGAAATCACAGCCATGCCATCACCATTGGCACCCTCTGCAAATGCAAGGAAAGGGGTAGATAAAAAGGACATGTTAGAAAGGTATTCAGAACACAATTTATAAGCATCCCTTCAATTGCATCTGATTTTACTATCTGTGCTACTTTAAAGACACAATTATTCCGTT
Source organism: Drosophila nr. perissopoda 5 BK-2023a (assembly GCA_035044105.1). Taxonomy (NCBI): domain Eukaryota; kingdom Metazoa; phylum Arthropoda; class Insecta; order Diptera; family Drosophilidae; genus Drosophila; species Drosophila nr. perissopoda 5 BK-2023a. The sequence goes on from JAWNMK010000018.1 coordinate 3,509,487, forward strand.
TAAATACATATCTAACCCAACTATTGGCTGAGTTGTGGGTTCTGACACTAAATCTTAATTTAAAATAGTCTTTTTTAGTTTCACTTGAACATTTCTAAAGTAATTTGTGTGGCACACAGAACTCGAGTTCTGTTTGCAACTCGTTGGTTGAATAATTGTGGATACTTCTGGCTGACAGGTGCTGCTTTGCAGCTAAGCTTTTAAAAGCATTTTCGGGTTTAATTGTGCACACAGGGAAGGAAGCGTGGTGAATGGCATTTCCCTAGTTATACCACTCACAGCCAACCACAAAAAGTAAGTACCTTTATTAGCACTCGTGTTTCCGTTTCCGGCTGATTGCAGACCGGAGGAGTTAAGCAAAGGCAACAATCCACATTTGCCTGCCATTTGTTGCAATTACGCCTTTGCGCCAACAATTGTTGCTTTCTCTCCCTCTATCTCTCTCTCTCTCTCTCTCTCTGTGTTTCTCACGCCCCCTATTCCCTCCCCCGCCTTTTCGCATATTTTCTTGTTGTATTTGCAACTGGTATTCTGAAGGGGCCCAAAACGCACATTTCAAATGTATTTTTAAAGACACTCCATAGTGTGTTTTTAGCCAAATTGTATGCAAATATGTTCACCAGACAAGGCCAAAGCACACACACATACACATACAGGCACTTGCATGTGTATATGTGTAAAGTGTATACAGTCAGTGTTGGCGATTTGGCTAATTTTGTCAAACACATTTTTCCTACTTTGAAGTCTGCTAAAGAAAACTTTGTGTCAAATGTACGAAAAGTAGATCTAAAAGTCTGCTGCGGATATTATCACTATATATATTCAGCCGGAAACGGAAACACAGCTGACATTAATGTTTCTGTACAAATAAATATTTTTTTTTAATAAATATTTTTTACTTTCATTTGAGTTGCAAAATAAAAGCGGTTTCTTTTTCCGTTTCATTAAACCAATTTCTTATTTCAGCTATTTACAAAGCAAACCGATTTCAAGCCAATTTTCAGCTTGCTTTTAACATTTATTTCCCGTTAAAACAAGCTTTTTTTTTGGCCAACTCTTTGTATAAGCACTGGACAAAAGTCAAGCCACTGGCGCAAAGCTTGCGACTCTCAGTTGGGGCATCACAATTGGATTGCCACCCACACTATAAAACTCACTCACACACTAACACACACACACACACACACATTCAGACACACTCGTAAAGGCCAAACAAATTGCGATTCAACTGACTTTTTCTTGCACTCTTTGTGGGACAAAGGACCAAACTGGGCTTATACGTAAATGCTGTTGACTTGGCCGGAACGACAAAGTGTGTGTAAGAGAGGGAGAGAAACAGAGAGAGCGAGTGAGTGTAAGATAGAGAGAGTGAAGGAACTCAACATTTTGGGTAATTTAATTGAAAACTTGTGCATTTTAGCCATTTTAGTTTTTGGACTCGACCAGCGCAGGTGTGCGTGTGTGTATGTGTGTGTGTGTATGTGTGTGTGTGTGTGTGTGTGTTGTGTGTGTATCTCGGCTTTAGCTTTTTTAATTTAGATTTTCATGTTGTTTGCAATGCTGCTGCTGCGGTTGACTATTTCCAGTGTTATGGCCCCATGTTTCGTGCTATTCATTTTCGTTACTCTCGAGGTAATTGCATTTTTATGTTTTGGCTTTCGTCCCACACACACACAAACACACACCCTTACACACACATTTGCATACATATGTGACAACCAAAAGAATGCATCCAATTCGAATTTGTATTCGCTGCGTGTTTGCTATCGAATTTCGAAAAATCCACTCAAACAATGCAGTTTTATTATTCGCCGACTATATTTATGCCATATAAACCGACTGGCTTCTATGCACAACTAACAACAATATGAAATCCAAAAAGTGCAGGAAGTGTGGCGTGAACACACATTGTTTAAACTATGACCCAAATATTTCGCAAACTATTTTTTTTTGTTTTTTTTTTTTGCAATTTGCAAACTTGGTGGAACTCTCCTTTGGCCATCGTTTCGTACACTGAATGTTCTGCAATTTGTTTGGCAACTGTGTCGAATGGCCAAGCAAATGGTCCAAGTGCTTTAAACATAAAATATTATTTAAAATATATATTTTAATTGAGTTGTGGTCAACAGTTTTGTTATGGCATTTTGAAGTTTCGACCTATGCCCATATATCGATACATTGATTTTCAGGCTATAATTTTTACTTGTCTTCCGACCTCAAATTTCATTATTAACTTTAAATGTACGATTGACTTAGGGGCAAAACTATGATCAAAAAGCCCTTGCTTTTTAAAATCAGTTGAGTTTTGACGAAGTTATGGCATTTTGAAGTTTCGATCTATGCCCATATATCGATACATCGATTTTCAGGCTATAATTTTTACTTGTCTTCCGACCTCAAATTTCATTTTTAACTTTAAATGTACGATTGATTTAGGGGCAAAACTATGATCAAAAAGCCCTTGCTTTTTAAAATCAGTTGAGTTTTGACGAAGTTATGGCATTTTGAAGTTTCGACCTATGCCCATATATCGATACATCGATTTTCAGGCTATAATTTTTACTTGTCTTCCGACCTCAAATTTCGTTTTCAACTTTAAATGTACGATTGATTTAGGGGCAAAACTATGATCAAAAAGCCCTTGCTTTTTAAAATCAGTTGAGTTTTGACGAAGTTATGGCATTTTGAAGTTTCGACCTATGCCCATTTACCGATTTTCGGGCTATAATTTTTACTTGTCTTACGACCTAAAATTTCATTTTTAACTTTAAATGTACGATTGATTTAGGGGCAAAACTATGATCAAAATGCCCTTGCTTTTTAAAATCGGTTGAGCTTTGACGAAGTTATGGCATTTTGAAGTTTCGACCTATGCCCATATATCGATACATCGATTTTCAGGCTATAATTTTTACTTGTCTTCCGACCTCAAATTTCATTTTTAACTTTAAATGTACGATTGATTTAGGGGCAAAACTATGATCAAAAAGCCCTTGCTTTTTAAAATCAGTTGAGCTTTGACGAAGTTATGGCATTTTGAAGTTTCGACCTATGCCCATACACCGATGTATCGATTTTCAGGCTATAATTTTTACTTGTCTTCCGACCTCAAATTTCGTTTTCAACTTTAAATGTACGATTGATTTAGGGGCAAAACTATGATCAAAAAGCCCTTGCTTTTTAAAATCAGTTGAGCTTTGACGAAGTTATGGCATTTTGAAGTTTCGACCTATGCCCATACACCGATGTATCGATTTTCAGGCTATAATTTTTACTTGTCTTCCGACCTCAAATTTCGTTTTCAACTTTAAATGTACGATTGATTTAGGGGCAAAACTATGATCAAAATGCCCTTGCTTTCTAAAATCGGTTGAGTTTTGACGAAGTTATGGCATTTTGAAGTTTCGATCTATGCCCATATATCGATACATCGATTTTCAGGCTATAATTTTTACTTGTCTTCCGACCTCAAATTTCATTTTTAACTTTAAATGTACGATTGATTTAGGGGCAAAACTTAAGCTTTCCGCCGGGGATTTGAATCTTAGTTCGATTTCCTTTTTATACTTTGACCTAAGTACTGATTCTGATCTACTAATCTGCTCATGTTCATCGAAAAAAATTATTTTCAATAGTTATAATTCCATTTTGTGTACTCACTTTGATCCTGTTCGACCTTAAAGGAGGCGCGTATAATATCATCAGCACTGGGATCCAACCGGAACTGGAAGGGTGGTCCATTGCTCTTGGAGCGATCATCATCGTCTGTGGCGAGAATTTCGACCACTTTCCTGGGTGGCACGTGTTCCGGCAACACGGGTCTGTAGTCCTTCAAAAACTTGGGCGCATTATCATTGATATCCTGGACGATAACCGTTAGCGTTGCTGTCGCCGTCTTTGGCGGGGAACCATCATCGATGGCCAAAATCTTGACTTGATGCCGGGGCACCACTTCACGGTCCAGGGAACGCTGAATGGTGACGGAACCATTCTGATTGATGGCAAATTGTCGCTGGCGATCCGAGGAGCGATCTATCGAGTAGCTGACCCTGCTTTTGCCGCCCTGATCTGGATCAGTGGCCTTGAACTTCTCCAACTCGGTGCCCACTTTGGTGTCCTCAAACACAGAGACCTCAACGTTGGCGCGCTCAAAGTGCGGCTTGTTATCGTTGATATCGCGCAGCTTGACGACGACCCACGAGTAGGCCACATGATATTTATCGTTATCGTTGTCTTCGCCTTTATCATTCACTTGGATGCGGAAGCGGAAGCCGTTGCTCTGCAGCTGATCCTCATAGTCCAAGGGTTGGACAATCTTCAGCGAACCAGTGCCATCATTGTTGCGCACCATTGTGAACTTATCGGCACCGTAGCCGCTGTTGTCGATAACTTTGTACTGGAACTTATTCGTCTCGTCCTCGTCGTGAACGGTCACTGTGAGTATGGGCATTTCGGGCAGGGCGGTGCCATCCGTTTCGTCCACCTCCGTGAACCATTCGTCCTTGGTGAACTGTGGCGGCATGTCATTAATATCCTTGACACGTATAGACGCCGTGCCCGTGCCCTTTAACCCCCCGCCATCCATGGCAACCACCTGTATCGAATAATCCGGCGTACGCTCCCGATCCAAACAACAAACCGCCGTCTTAATCACACCCGTATCCGGCTCAATTTCGAATATCGGCGAACCCGTCTCCTCCTCAATCACATTCTTTTCAATCGAGTAGACGAGTCGCGCATTTGAGCCTTCATTGGGATCATCGTAGTCCACAGCAGTCATGGTCATCACCACCATGCCGGCTGTGCCATTCTCGGTCACATTGCCAAAGTAGACGCCTTGCGGGAAAATGGGCGCATTATCGTTGATATCCTTCAGATTGACCTGCACATCAGCATAGCCCACAAGACCCTCGCCGCCCTCGTCCTGCGCGAATACAGTGAAGCGCCACTGTGGACGTCCATTAGGTTGATCTCGATCCAGGGGCTGCAAAGGGGAAAGGGAGAGAAAAACACTGAGTTAGAGAGAGAATGGAAAAGGTCAAGTTTTGACTAGTTTTGAAATGAAATAAATAATAATAGAAAAGACAGTACAAAATTAACTATTCTTGCTCTTAGTATTCATCTCAAATAATTAATAGATTAATTATTATTAATTTGGAAAGATGAGCAAAAATACACTCAATGCGCTTCTCGGATGTTGGAGCTATTTATACATATCTATATATATACGCTTGCAACTAACTTTATCGCTCATTAAAATATTGTGCAACTCGAGAGGCGTGCGTGTGTGCATGTGTGTGTGTGTGTGTGTGTGTGTGTGTGTGTGTGTGTGTGTCGTGGCTATTGTGTAATTCTAGCTGTCATAACCACAAAACCGATTAACAGCAGTAAAAACATTGTCTGCCTGCCCCGCAACTCTTGGCCACAGCCACTGCCTCTTCAGTCACATGGCTTGCAATCCAACGAAAACACACAAGTGCAGCTTGATATGTGTGTGTGTGTGTGTTGGTGTGTGTGTGTGTGGATGAAATTATCCATTCACAAGGGCAGGCAACAAGCCCAGCTGAGCTGAGCAGAGTAGAGCATGGCTCTGTGGGTCGCCAGTGGCAAGCAATGTCCCCGGTGCTGATTTTGACTTTGATATGCATACAGAGCGAGAAGCAGAAAGAAGCTTGAGTGATGTGATGTAAAGCTCGAAACAAGCCCGACAAACCATTACCCAAAACCAACCAACCCCCAACCCCAACCCTTAGCTTCAGTGTTCACCTGGTAAGACCACCTTTATAATAACAAGCACTGGCAAAAGAAAAAAATACCAATTTTAATCAGCACTTTGTATCTGCTCTGCTCTTGTTACGCATCCTGGATACGGACAACCCACATGCGACATGCCCAAAAAAAAAAAAGTCCCCAACGCAACTCAACCCTTAACCAGAACAATCCCAGAACCCCATCCAACCGCTCTGACATGACAGCCGCACAGCGCATAACGTAACAAATACAACAATATCGGAAGGACAAAAGGACATAAGGACAGGGCATGCAGGCTGAGCCATGAACAGCTTTTCATACACGCTGACATTGGATTAGTCGTGAAAAATGAAATGGGAGAAAAATCTACAAAAAAAACCCAAAAAAAAAAAAAAAAAAAAAAACAGATTGTAAAAATATTCGCATGCGTCGTCATCGCTTTAATTTGCATGACAAATTTGACAGCACCATTGCTAACATATAACATATTCAATTTAAGGGATTATTTCAGCTACGACTATGTCTGTGTGTGTGTGTGTGTGTGTGTGTTTGAGGATAGTATTTGTTTGTATTTCTTTGGCGCTGTTTTATATTCTTTTCGTTTTTGTGCTGCTCTCTCTCGTCATTATTATTAAAACCACAAACGTTTTTTTGCGCTTTTAGCTGTGTATTTTTGATACAATTTACTTTTCCTAATGGCCAAAAACCGACAACAAAAAATGTATGTATATAAATACATGTTTTTGCTGGCTTAACATTGGCTGCTTTAGTAGCGCTTATGGAAATTTCATTTGAGCTCTCATGGCTCTATGATTTAACACAAGTTTTAAGCTACGCCTTGTCAGTTTATCATTGTTTTTCCAAATTATTTTTAAAAACAATTGAAAATGTGGCAAATTCAAATTGCAACTTATTAGCATAACTGTTAACGATAACATTGTTATGTTAAGCGATCACAGCTGTTAAAGCTGCTGTAAAGATTTCTATATTTCCTTTTTTGGAATGCAGCTTTTCATTCGCCGTGTAGCAATTGCCATAGGCAGCAGTCACTTTTCTTGAACTGCACTTCAAAAATGAATGCACCCACAAAAAACGGCAACTTTATAATGACACACACTCACACACACACACACACACTTGCCCAAGAGCACCACTTGGCACTCGCGCTCATTATTACGTTTAAAACTCACTCGAGTTAATTGACTTGCGCAGAAACTTTATTAATTATTACAGCACTTGAGACACTTCAAAGAAAGCAGCAACTTCATAAATCAATGCAACAACTATTTTGGCGTTGAATCGAAGGCATTTAACAAAAATAAAATAAATAAATAAAACTGTTTTCACCGCACCAAACTTAAATGTTAAATAATGAGTTTCGCACGTTGAGTTGGGTTGGAATTGCGGTTGGCATTAAGTAGGAGCTGCCACTGCTGCACCTGCCTCCGGGGATTAAGTGTGCATTGATGGAGCCTTAATCAGCGGACATATTTCGCCGCTGGCCACAGCATCTGTGACGGCAGTCGAATATATTTGTTTAACAGAATTTAACTGTAAAATACCCCGTTGCCAGTTTCAGTTGGGCATATCTTGCACATAAATGGCTACCAAGCCACTTTCCAACTGTTTACAGGGTGTGCTCTAGTCGCGCATCCTCGGCATCGACACGCTCACTTGCATTTTATAAATTCATTTATTTTTCCATCACGCCTTTTGCGGTTTTGGTGACAGTTTGTTGTTAACGCTTAAATTGCCGTTTTTTGTGTTGACTTAAATTTACATATATATATTTTGAACTTTTGTTTTACTTACCTTTAGCACAAATATTTCGCCTGTTGTGCGATTAATGTCGAATTTGCTATTGGCTGGATTATCGGGATCGATGCCTTGGCCAGTTAGGAAATAAACAATATTCTGTGGACGATCCTTGTCGCCATCGGTGGCGGTAACCTGTTTTCCATCCAATCAACAATCCATTGCAGTGCAGTCGAACGGAAATGTACAAAAATATATATTCAATATTAGTTTTGTTTATGCAGTAAACACATGAATAGAAATCAAAACTACCAAATACTGCCAAATTGGAGTGCATGCAATAAACAAACAATATATGTATATACATATGCTGGGACTAAGCCCTTAAGTCTCTGCACAGATTGCTGGGATATACGAGTTGCAGTCATTTACAAATATTTTACTTTGTTAGTTTGGCTTTTGTGAATTGTGCAAATATTAAATGCCAACACTTCAGCTATTGATTTCATTTGGGAGGGGCTTAAATGCATTTTACTTCAATTAAATTAGTTGCGACTAAATGTTAGTTAACCACAAGCTGATAGAAACCACTGACAACTGCAACTGGGAAACCGTGCAAAAGATTTAAGCATACAAATTAAATATTAAATAATACAATGAATTTAATTAGCAGTACAGCACAGTACACACACAGACACACAACAAATTGCCAAAGTGCTCAAAATATTTATGCATGCATTTAAACTCCTGACCACAGACAAACTACAAACGCACAATGCGAATTATGTAAATAAAGCTTTTAAATTAATGAAAATCATATTTCATTTTTTCTTTTTTTTTTTGTCTGTGTGATTAAAATTAATTACGAAATAAAACAGAAAATTAATATCATATGCTTGGTGATTTGAGGGCGTTAATGTTGCACGTAAGAAGTGCCAACAAAAATGGTTAAAAGTAATTCAATTGGAAATCGAACTTAATGACAAACATATTTTCCAATGCGATTCTCCTCTCACTTTCAATTTCGGAGCTTAATTTGTACACCTTACACCAAAGGGGAATATCCATTATATTTAATATATATATATATATATATATTTACATATAAGTACTTGGTATCAGTGTGTGTGTTATTGCTTGTATATATAATTTACATGAGAGCGAAACACGATTACGATTACGATGACGGTTTGTTCACTGTCGTGTTAAATTAATTGTTATATGACCACTGCCAGCTATTGTTATGCACACACTTGTGTGTTGTATATAGTGTATATATATATTTGCAGATATGTAGAATAGGGCAAACGATAAATGTGTATAGCGACCTGCATTATGGTGAAGGGCGTCGACATTTCCTCGTTGAGGCTGCGCTCATATAATGTTTGTGGAAACACTGGCGGCAAATCGTTGACATCTCGCACACTTATCACAATTGTTGTTTGATTCTCGTTCAAACTGTCCGAGGCGACCAGTTTCAACTCGTACTATCGCACAACAACACATCGTGACAATAAATAAAAAAAATAAATAAAAATAAAACAAGAGAAAAAAAAACACATAACAAATATAAGTACATAAGAAATGATACATAAATTATAAATTAACTTAAAATATTGTTGCCATAAAATACAATTTGAACTTGAATGTACAAATGTCCGTCCCATATGGTTTCTACACGTGTCCGTACTCATTTGATTAACTGTGCAATTTAATCAGCGACGATTCCATCAGTTAATTCACAATTTGAATTTTTATTGACTTCTTAAATTATTTTGTGTTTTTTTTTAGTTTTCGATTTATAATTGGCTGCACATCCTTCATGATTTACCAATATTATTTTGCGTGACTGTCAATTTAAATTGAACATTTGTCCGTCTGCAGGCCTTTATTGTTGTGTATTTATATTTATTTACTTAATTTATTTTTCCATTTTAAATCAACAAGCGAATGACCATAAAAATCGAAAAACAAAAAATGTGTGCAGCAAAGAAATGAAAAGTATTTAAGCCTTAAGCTAATAGGAATCATATGAACAAATATTTGCTTTGCTTCAACTAAATTGAAATGCCTTTAATCAAAATATGCAAATATATCATTTGTTTTGTTTGTGATCAAAAGCAGTTGACTATTTTATTGCTAACTAATTAATACATAATCAATTATTTATTATTATTTCTTTTGATGATGTGCAAATCAAACTCGAGCAAAACTTGAATGGACATGCAATACAAATCTAGGAAGAACAATTTATGGATGATATTTATTGGAAGGGGCAACGTGGCGTATGCTTCATATACACACATATGCAAAAAAGAAATAACAAAACGATAAACAAGAAGGATAATGATAAAAAAAAAACACTACTCGCATAAGGATACAAATCAAAATCATGGCAATGACATTTAAGATTCAGAATTCTTGTTGACCTGCAAGACTCGCTTGGGCAAATTGCGATCATCCTCTTCGGTGATTTGGGTGCGATAAGTGGGTCGCTCAAACACGGGCGGATTATCATTGACATCCTTGACATGGATGATGACCGTCGTATAGTTCTCCTTCAGATTATCGGAGGCGGCCAAGCGCAGCTCATACTGAACGAACAAATGATTTGTTTGATTGTTTAATTAAATGTCATGCATTAAACTATTGATTGCAATTAAGTATGGGTATCATGTATTTCGGATTCAACTCGATTCAATTAAAATCAACTTCAACATGAGCCAATTGTTCAAAATGAATTTGAATTAATGTTTCGCCGCACTTTCTTCTATTATATTCCGTGCTGATTTCTTCCTTTACTTCTTGTCCGCTAAACTAAACTTGTTTGAACTGTTTAATATTTAACTCGCCTCGCGGCCAGCAGCCGCACCCGCACCAGCACCAGCACCAGCACCAGCACCTAATGAAATTCAGTGGCAAAAAGCACTTTGCGTCGACTTTCTTAATGAATTTTATAGTCACAACTCGCTTACACATTCAATTGCTGAACTGATTGCACAAGCTGCAGTGAAAGTTTCTCGCATTTCGACTGCTTGAACAAGGATTTTTCACACTTGACTGCATGTTAAACATAAATTTATATATATGTATGGGACACACCCACAAACGGTTGTCAAATCCGTCTAAAAGTGATTGCGAATTAAATGAAAAATAGAGGAAAAATAGTATGGCTTACCCTGCGTCGCGTTTCATAATCCAATGCGCCGGCCACATAAATGGCACCCGTCATATTTTTAACCGCAAAAGCGCCGCCAATGTTGCCGCTGGTGATTTCATAGCGAATACGTGAAGCTAAAAAATAATTGTCAGCATTGTACGCATTATACAAATATTCCCAAACCTCATTTCACATATGAATAAAAGGAGTCATGCAAATATGCTTAATATGTTTACTTACACTCATCGTGATCCTTGGCCGTCACAGTGAGCACTGTGTGCTGAATGTCCTCGTTCTCATCCACTTCCGCCTCGTACAGCGATTTGTCGAAATACGGCGGATTATCGTTCTTATCAGCGATGCCAATGCGTATGAATTTGGTGACTGAAGCGACAAAAATACAAACATTGTTTATTCACTCATGTTTTCCACACATTTTCAACGATTCAGGCTTGGCACTTTTTTTCTCTTTCTTTGTTCTTCTGTAAGTATGCAATTATCACGTACTAGATATATATGTACATATATACGACATATTCAACAGCAGGCGCAAAAAGTTTTCAGACAACAACAAGAATTTGACGTCTTCCCTTCGACATCGACAAACATTTGGATTTTTTTTTTTATTTTATTTTTATTTTTATATTTATTTGCGACTTTTTCTGGTTAGCATTTAAACGCGCTTTGCATATTAAATATCTTAAAGTAGTCCTCGTAGCTTTCCCTTGTTTACAACTCTAACGAAAAAAAGTCCTTTTACTGTGTGATGATGTAATTTATGTGATTTTGATGCCATTTTCCATTGTATTAAAGTGTGCAAATTGGTAGCAAATAGATGGTAAACAAACGAGTAGACTAAAGTGATAAGTTTGAATAAAAAACAAATAAAACTAAATCCGCAAGTTTGAAGTGGAGGAATTTGAATAGGTTTTCAAATAAACTGCAGTATCAAGAGAAATGTTCTCTATTCACTTACACTTGAAGTTATTTCAAAATAAATATTTTGCTTGTTATACAGTCTCTGAAATTCATATATATTTCGAATTATATTAAATATAACTTTCAGAATCAGTTGAGGCATGAATAATTTAATAAGCAACAAAACGAAGTCAAGTAATGCATTCCGTTTGTGGGCCAGACAAGTGCGGAGAGGGCAAGTGGCAGCTAAATTACATAAATCACTTATAATTGTTGCATTAACAAACAGTAATAACAAAAGGGTTGCTTTAATTAAATAAATTGAGCACTGAGACAGGACTTGACCAAGCCAAATTTCCAAACTTTCCAGGTCATATCCAAATAGATATTAGACACATTAGACATATGTGTGTGTGTGTTTGTGTGTGTTTGTGTTGCAACTTATCGTTTATATTCACGCACAACACTCTGCCACAAGTTGTGTGGCATGTTTTCGGTGTGTGTGTTTTGGATTCTAATTTGAAATTTGCATTTGGCATTTGGTGTCTTATCTAGCCAGAATTATGCACATTTAGTTAGCAGCTTGACAACGCTCACGACTGCATCTGGGCCCACCTGACGTATGCGTGATATGATATGATGTGTTTCTCTCTTCTTCTTGTCTGTTGGCAAATATTTGAGACCATTCGGAATGAAATTTATGGCAAGCCACAGCTGTCTGCTGTCTGCCAACTGAACTGGATATTAGTGAGGATATGTGACGACATTTTAATTAAAACCTGGCAATTAATGCACACACATTAAAAGACAGCACAAGAAGTACTTCCCAGGTCAAATAGAGCTGCCTAATGTGTATAATGTGTATGCTGGAAGCCAGGAATTGATTTTTAGATTGAGAAACTCTTGAATATAGATGCGTCAGGATGTTCGGCCTCTTCGAATCGATAAAATACTTGAACAAATAATGTTCTTCAAAAAATCCATTTGGGCAGTCATAAATCTTGTGGGGTAATTTATCAAACAGTTGACTGTTTTTAAAGGCCATTAACAATTAATTTGTTGATATGGCTTCAGCAGAATGCGCTCATTCATAAATTATCCAAGCGTACGTGACAAAAATTTGCTAGCTGATTTTCCATTAGCATGACTGGCAGCTACATAAATATATATATATATACATATATATGTATATATAAGGACTCAAGTGGCGCGGGCTTGCCGTGTCCTGTCAATTGCTTTGAATGACTTTGAAACTGTCGCAGGCGCATAAACTAATTAAAACTGTTCGACGAGGGTTGCAAACATGTCGGAGACAGTTTACAATTTGTTTAACTTCCGCTTCAAGTCCAGCTCCAGCTTGCAAAGCAAATATAACGATTGACTTTGCATTTGATGGTCGATAGTTTCTAGTTTTTATTTCACTAATTGAGAATATATATGTATGTATTTTTGCAGTGCACACACAGTTCCTAATTGTTCAAGTTCGAGAGAAACGAAAGCCGCAAAAACCGCAAACATGACAATCACATTCATGCAACACATACAAAAATCAAAAATGGGTTTTTATTGCAACAAAGGAAAAGACCGCAACACAACATTGTTGCCACCTCGCATGTTGCATAAATTTCTGAACAGCTGTTGGACAGACAGAGTGCGGGGCCGGGTGTGGCAGGTGGCTGGGCTTGGCAATCATAAAAAATCAACGAGGCAGCCAAGCGACAAATGCATTTGCAAGCAGTTTTACGAGCAAACACAGCCACAAAACAGCAGCAAACGCTGCACAAGGATACTTTCCAGAATTGCAATAAAACATTTGCAACAATTTAGATGCCAAGTTGGCCGAGTAAGCAGTTGTTGCAACACACACACACACATACATTTGATATCTACTACTTGGACATTCAGTTAGCTGACTTTATTATGGCCCGGCCACATTAAGCGCCATTAATGGCCAAGACATTTCCGCTTCCTTTAGCCAGCAGCCTTTAGATTCGTGTTGTGATTTCCTGCCACACACAAAAACACACACACACAATGTGTAAAATGTTCAGGTTCGGTCATAAAATGCAACATCGCATCGAGGCCAAGTTGCCAATTAGTTCTTAAAGCTGCAGCCACAAAAGTTGGCAAAAAGAAAACCATTCAAAATAAAGATAAATATATATATATATATATATGTCGATAGGAGAGAAATTGATTCCACTGCTTGTTGCTTTTCCGCAACTATTGAATATCATATTGAAGTTCATTCGAGTGCAAAACTTGATGATAAACTTTGTCGAAAGCGAACCAACAAAATAAGTTGGCAAATTTCTGAACCGTAGTCGTTGCACACATGCTCTTTACATAAATATCAAGTGCAAACATTTGCATAGTACATGCAAAATGATTGCAGTGATGGATCGCCAGCTGAAACTTGTCAAAAGTTGAATAATTTATTAGTTTTAGGCAACAGCTGCTCTTCAGCACTTTTGGAATATTAACTTTTCGATTTTTATATATTTTAAATCAAAGAATATTAAACGCATTAAAAACATATAAAAAATATGCAGTTTCAAATTTAATAATATTAACTTAAAATATTTAAGTTTGCACGAGTTTTCAGCAAGTTTAGGAGAACTCAGCCAAATGAGAGTAAATAATAAATAATCGAGTTGCGCACAAAAATTGTTATATAAAGCGTGCAAAAAATATGGCATCTGCGATTTTGACATGTATTTATGTATATAGATTTATATATAAGTAGATATATATATATATATGTATATGTATATTGATATGCGTGCGTGCACACGCGAAAAAGTAGCGCATAAATTATGTGACTTTCAAGGAGAAGGAGAAGCGGCATGTGTGTGGCATGTGCAGCAAAGCGTAGCAACTAAAGATGCCAACTGGGCAAATGGAGCACTATTTATTTGGGCACACACACAATGATAGGCCCACACACACCCACACACACACACAGAGAGAGCGAGTTACATAGAGACACAGCTGTAACACATTTTATGTAAGCTAAGTAAGTGATAAAGTTGACTTTGATTTTGCCACTCGCTCAGACTTGACTCCCACAAACACACACACACACACACTCAAACACACACACACACACCCACATGCATTCATTTGTGACACTCCACTCGAAATTGCTTCAATGTCAGTTTTTATGGCAATACAAAAGACTTTTTGGCTCACCCCCCCCCCCATTGAGCTGCTGGTGCTGCTGTTGCTGATGCTCGCAAGGGTTTCGTTTTGCAGCACTGGCAGCAGCAAAAAAAAAACAGTGCACACAAATCGCAAATCAGCGGCAAAGCGCCCAGCTCAACTGGGATTTCACTTACACCCCTCTCACCTACTTATTACAGCCAAGCGGATACGTTAAGCTGGCCACAGTCAGCAAATGTTAATGTTAAAATCTGTTGCCCTATTCAAGACCACTAAGCACAGGGATTTTTGCTTATATAAATAATATACAAAATATATATATACATAATAGAGAGTATGTGCTAGTCGTGCATTTGAGCGTTTAACTTGTTTACGTTGCTGCCCCATAAACTTTGCATCGCTTGCAACACTGTTGAAGACATAAACATAAAATATGATGGTAAATACTATAATATTTATTTCCATTTAAAACCCTGAACCCATAAAAAATGTGAAAATAGGGTATAATGAAGTTGTGCATATTTATGTAACACGCATTTATTACTTATGCAGGATATCTGCTAGTCGTGCTCTCTTTTTGGCATACATTCAACGGTATTTTTTAAAATTATTTCGTCACAAAAACTGATAAAGTTTGATTCGCTTTCATGTCAGAGAACTCAATTCCCATTCGCGGCATGTGGCATGCGGCATGTGGCATGTGTTTGCTTCAAATAACATGCCCCATGAATTTTTCACAACTTAAATGTCAACTTTCGATAAATACGACAACATTTTTGCTACTCTTGCCCTCAGAAAAATAGGTCATAAAAATGACTTCATATTTGCATATTTATATATGTATATATATATATATATATATATATGTGTGTGTGTGTGTGTGTGTGTGTGTGTGTGAGTGTTTGTGTATGCGTGTAAATAAATTGAATTTTGATGTAATAAAGTCAGTAAAGGGAAAAATGTTGTGAGTCGATTTTAATGAAAAGTATATGCGACAGCAGATTCAGAAAAATAACAACCAAAAGCAGACACTGAGAAAATATATTGCAATTTGTGTAAATATTAATGCATCTGCATAACGGTTAATGCACAAATGGCGCATGAGACGTGGAGGCGTGGCACCATAATTAAAGTTGCTGCTGCTGCGAAAAGTGAAAAGCCCAAGTTGAAATGCTGCTAATTAAGCATGATAAAAAGCCACTTTCAATTTGGTTAGCTTGCGTCAAAGGAAAGGTTAATGCCTGATCCGCTTTTGCATATTAAGTTGCCTCAAGTTGCACACAGAATAGCTTTAAGGTAAATTAAGAGAGTAAAAAGTTGAAAGTTGACAAAGTAAGTCAGCTGCAGGTGGGCAGCTGAGCAAAATGCATACCAAAAGCATGATATATATATGTATGCATGTATGCAAGATGAAGTTTCGCGAAATATTTAAATTTTGAGTACATTCTGTAATTATTTATAAAAATGTTGCTGAAGCAAAAGGTTTTGGAATCCAATTTGCATTTGGTTTCTTAACTAGACAGAAATATGCACATTTAGTTAGCAGCTGCATCTGGGCCCACCTGACGTATGCGTGATATGATATGATGAGTTTCTCTCTTGGCAAATATTTGAGCCCGTTCGGAATGAAATTTATGGCAAGCCACAGCTGTCTGCTGTCTGCTATCTGCAAACTGAACTGGATATTAGTGAGGATATGTGACGACATTTTAATTAAAACCTGGCAATTAATGCACACACATTAAAAGACAGCACAAGAAGTACTTCCCAGGTTAAATAGAGCTGCCTAATGTGTATAATATGTGTGCCAGATTCAAAGGTAAACAGAAGCAAAGAATTGAATTTTATATTAGACATGATGCTTTCCCTCTCCGAAATAAATGTTTATTAATACTTAAATAGATATTTCACAAAGGTTTTACAATAACAAAATAAAAGAATCCTTTTTAAATACATTGTTCTTTGGAAATACTTGTAAAACAGATAAGTAGAACAATTGTCGAGCTAAATTACAATTATCAACAAATGTAGTTCGGAAATTCCAGGCGGAATTCCGAGTGAGAAAAAGTCAACGAAATGATGTGATTCAAGCTGTCCTTGCACATTTACTTTCCATTTTATTTATTTTTGTTTTTTCTCGACTCAAGTACAAGTTATTTTCAAATACATGCTCTGAAGGCTGCACATTTAAACACGCCCAATTGCTGTTAAGAGCTCAGTTCACAATGTTAAGCCAGCAACAGCAACTGCAACTGCAACATCCAGTGTCCAGTGTCCAGTCTGCCGTGTTAATGGACTGTCTGCAGAACATGTTTAAACTTGCACAGTCAAGCAAAAATGGCTGTCAGTGTTAGCGTGTTTTGTTTTTGCTGCTATCGCACAATTAACAAATGGCGATTACATTTCCAAAAAAACACACTCGTCTGCACTGCACTTGACTTGTTTATGGCGCGTTTTGCAACTGCTTAACCAGCACTCGGAATAATAAATGGATGGCTCTTATTGAGCGGGTCAGTAAATTGAGTTGGCAACAACTTTGTGTGGCAGTCACTTTTTTTTTTGTTTTTTTCAATTGCTTGTCATTTAATAGTCGCTTGATTTGGTCCTGGAATTTGTGAAGCGTAAAAGGTTGCGAAATCGAATAAAGTGCTCGATCATCAGCGGGGACACAAACCAAAACGAGAGGCAGCTGCTGCCTGGCTTTCTGCTTGCTGCTACGGTGACAAATCATGTTGAACGCGGTGGGGCAAGTTGCAGCCTCCCTCTCTCTGTGTGTGCGTCATAGTTTAAATTATGTGCGAAACTTTTAGCAAACTTTTAATAGCATAGTGCTGCCAAGTTGCCAGTTGGCATATGTTGCAACGCTTACGCATTGATTGGTTACACTATCCATTAGACCTTAGGCTACGTTCGCCGTGTGGCAAGCAGCAACAGCAGCAGCAGCAGCAACAGCAGGTAACAGTTTTAGACGTTTTGCCAAGTTGTCCCTAACTAAGAAGCATACGCGTGCCTGGCATGACAGATTTAGCACCACCGAACCTGTGTTGGCCAACTGTCGAATTGTGCGAAATGAGTTTTGCGGCAGTCAAGCATTAAATTGTATCTTTCAGCGCGCCAAAGTTTGTTTGTTTGTGGCATCTTTTTGCATTGACAGGCGGGCGAAATGAACTAAACCAACCTAAACTAAAACTGAGCTAAGCAGAGACTTCAACTGAACTGCCATGAGTAGCTGCTACGGTTCGTTCTCAAGGGATATTTATTTGTTCAGCTAGTTGCCGAAGAGCCGACAGCTGCCGCAGAGGCACAGAGACAGAGAAAGAGAGAGAAAGAGAGAGAGAGAGAGAGCCTCCTAAGTAAGACGGAGCGAATGGAGTTCAGCACAATTCCATGATAAAAGCAAGTTTGACTTGAAATTAATTTGATTTTAATTTGAACAATCTTTGCTTAAATTATTTCTGAGACCCGTTAAATAAAGAACCCTTTAAAAGTTGAAACCCTTTCTACAAAATTCTCATCAAATGTAAAAACAAAAACATTTGCTTGGAAATTTACTTTTTTTAAAATAATATTTGAAAATGTTAAAAATAATTAATTTTCTTCGTTTTTGAACATTTAGCTAATATAAAGAAAAAGAAAAACATTTCGCTTACAGTTTCCATTTGGAAATTATTTCTGTAATGCGTTAAACTGTAATTACATAAATTAAATTCATTTCAATAAAACTTTAAAAACACCAATTCAACATATATATTATAAAATTTAACACCAGCTCATAAATTGATAGAGTGAAATAAATTTAAAAAAAAGTATTTTCCCAGTGCATGAAAAATACATATAAAATACACATTTGATTTATGTTTTTTCGTTGTTTACTGGGGAAAGTCATAAAAAATCTGGATTATTTGGTAAAAACTAATTTGCATAAATTTCTTATCGCACAAGAAGGTTTTTTTTTAGATTGTTGTCGACTTCGTTGGTGTTGAAATTGTTTTAATGAATTGATTTTTTTTTATTGATATATGAGGAACATTCGAATTTTGAAGAGCAAAAGAATTTGAATATTTTTTTATGTTTTTATGTTTTAATGTTTTATTATAAAATGTTATAAATCTACTTTGCTTTATTGAATGATGTAGTTCTTCCATTTAATGCAGTAAATATCAAAGTTTTTTTTGGCCAAGTTTTCGCAAATGCTTAATGCAGTTGTTTGGCGAAACCAATTAGAATGCTGGAATAAATAAATTACTCCCCATTGGATTTATTCACTGTTTGTTTCGTTGTTCGTCTGTCTGGCAACGCATTTGTTTAGCCTGCTGGCCTGTTAACCTTGACTCTGGAGCTCTGTCTGCTGTGCAATGCGTGTAAATAATGATAGAGAGTCGTGTGGAAAACAATAACAAGAGCACATCGCAGAGCTGGGAAAACAAATGTGTGTAATTATAGTACTCGAATTGCCATTAGGGCATTTAGCAACGTCTCTCTCTCTCTCTGTCTGTCTCTCTCTCGCTCTGCAGTTGTACTAAGCCCAGAGGCATTTGCTAAATTCGCATTAATTAGATTGATTTATGCCGTGGCGCGTAGCAAAAGAGGGAGAAAACTTGACTCATAGACTTGATGACCAGCAGTGACACAGGCGCAATTTGTGCCTATTTATATTTGCACAAACAGACGCCCTGTTTCCCCTCTCTCTCTTCCTCATACACTCTATCTCTCCACCCCCTCTCTGTCACTCTCTCCTGTCAGCAATCAATCAATTTTTTAGTCCAATTTATCAAACTATTACGCAGCTTCTTGGCGTCTTGTGTTTTATTTTGGTCAATTTGACATTAAAATTGTTGCCTAGTTTGCGACAGCACGCCTCCAGCAGCATAGAATTTGGTAGCAGTGTACACACTGAGAGAAAAACAAAAGCTTAAAATGTTGAATAACAAGCAAAAAGTACAAATTTTGAACAAGCTAAAATCTGCCTAAAATAGTTGTAATGAAAGTGATGATGCATATATTGTCTTGGAATAAGTCTGTTTATCTCTAAATGAGAAACTTTAAATTAAGTTTGGAGTCTTCTTCATCTTCTTGCTCTTCTCATTTTTATTTGCTGTTTGATTATAGAGTCAAAACATGAGTTTAAGTCCAAATCGAAATGTAAAATTTTCCATTTTCCAATACGAGCAATTACATTTTGCAATATGTAGTTATTTCTCACTGTGTACATGGTACACACCACACGTATTTACTGTTAGTTTCCGCCGCTTTCTCACTAAATTTGATGACAACTTTTATACGCAATGTGCGTGAGTAGTTGTAAAACAAAAAGGGAGCAAATTGAACTAGAAATCGCAAGTATTGGCAATAAAATTTGGGTCGACAATTTGATGGATGTGTTCTTTGCTTGACCATAAAAACCATTGAAATGTGCTTCAAATGCTGATCGAATTCACAATGTTAATATAATAAAATACTCTGTGTACAGTCTGTGGCACCCTGTGTATGAAGAGTGAGCGAGCGAGAGAGAGAGAGAGGGGGGTAGAAAAGGAGAGCAGCTGCGTTAAAATGTTTGGCTTTTATGGTCGTTATGTGTGTGAGAGTAAATGCAGTGTGCCACGCCCCTTTAACTATAAATATTGTTTATGTTGCTGTAATGTCCACTTGGCTGCTGCTGTTGCTGCTGCTGCTTCTTCTGTCTACAGTTCTGTGGCATGTTATGTGTCCAGCTAGCTAAGCATTAAATTGTATTTTATGTCATCGTATTTTTAACAGACTGTTATTGATTTAATGAATAGTGATTGGTTTCTTACAGCACCAGCTCTGTGTGTGTGTGTGTGAGCTTTAAAATATATATATATATACATATATATATGTGTGTGCGTGTGTGTTTGTGTGTAAATACCAAAGTATAACAGGAAGTTTGCAGAGAGCCTAATTTAAATGTAAATAAAAATGGTTGAAAACAAATGTGTTGGATTTCAGTGCATGATGTTGTCAGACTTACACCCAGCACTGTATGTGTGCACAGTTAGTCAATAAAAACGGTATTCACTGCGAATGTGAATGTGAATGCAAAACAATCGAAAATGTTTGCATACATTTGCCATGCATATTGGACACTATGAAAGCTAACTGCAAATTGGTAAACCAAAAATGTTCATTTGTTTTGCTTTTTGATATTCATTTCAAATGTTGAAACGGATTCGAAGCTTATCTGGTCACATTGGCCATGGCTTTTAGGTACTGCGATTTGGTGATTTTGCATTTTGTATTACACTCATGTGAAATTATTTCTGCTGTGACAATATTAGTTTGTCAGCCACACAAATTATTTTGTGATATTGAAATGAAAATAGAAAAGATATTCGGTTGCCAGGGATTATTTTGAATTGTGGTTGCTGCTCATTAGACGCTTGCCACAGAGAACCTGATCAGAATTGAGATTATGCACTGGGCAAAATAATATTCAAGTCCAAGCTGCAAAAGTTTTTGTATATTTTCGGTTTTTGCAGATTTTTAGCTTATGGTTTGCAGCAATTTGTTTGGGTTCCGCATTTCGTAAGCGGCTTAATGTGTGTTCTTTTTTTTGTTTTGGTTGCGAACTGCCAAAAGTTAAGCGCTGAACTTTAGCGCCAAAGTAATTAAAGTTTAACCGGCTCACAAAAAGAGTAGGCAACCAAAACTAAATAAAATAATTAAAGTACCAAACCTGTCTCAAAGCCACAGCAGCAGCTGCAACTCTGCAGTTGAAGTTGTTGTTGGGCAAAAGTTGATTAATTTACCTGCAAAGAAAAAGACAAAAAAAAAGTGTTAAAGTCACATTCAACTTGCAAAGTTCTTCTTAAAGCTAAGATACTTTTAAATTAGTGTTTCAACTAAATTGTATTTGTTTAAACACTTATTTTACGCGTGTGAATTTCTTAATTAAATATGGATAGTTTCTTAGATTGAATATCAGTCAGTTGAGTTTGTAAGGAGATGACTTTACAGCAATTGAAGTGACTGCTGAAGTTGTGCTAGACAAATTAATTTTCTGCTTCGTTGCCCATGCTGCTACAGTAGTCACTATGAGGGATGGATGACCTACTTACTTTGCAGTATAATATTTCTGCCCGCATTTTCCACTAAACAAAATGAACTAAACAACAAAATCGTTATCAAGCACAAAGCACAGTACTTTGCCCATTATGCACAACAAACTAAAGCGCTCTTTTTAATACTTACAACAGAATGTAAATGGCCAACTATAAATAGCTTAGACTGCTGGCAAAACATTGACTAAACTTACACAACAATCAACAATGCAGCGCAATCTTCTGGGCAACCTTGCTTGAATATGCATATAAAAAGAATAAAAATCGAATTCTCTAAAACTGCAAACAGGCACTCTTAGCAGTCATATATATTTATATATATGTATATATATATACTGTACTATATACATATGTGTATGCATTCGTGTAAGCTCTGTGCTGCTTAGATAAGCTGCATCTTATGCAAATGTAATTAAAATGCAGCTCGGCGCCATTTAACAATATTTTATGTTATTTCTGTAAGCGCTCCAAGTGCTGTTAATGTTACTGTTACTCACGCTGTTGTTGTTGCTGTAACTGTTGTTGTTGCTGTAACTGTTTTTGTTGCTATAACTGTTGTTGTTGCTGCAACTGTTGTTGTTGCTGTAACTGTTGTTGTTGCAGTAACTGTTGTTGTTGCTGTAACTGTTGTTGTTGCTTTAACTGTTGTTGTTGCTGCAACTGTTGTTGTTGCTGTAACTGTTGTTGTTGCTGTAACTGTTGTTGTTGCTGTAACTGTTGTTGTTGCTGTAACTGTTGTTGTTGCTGTAACTGTTGTTGTTGCTGTTGTTGCAACTGTTGTTTAGGATTATGCAGACTTGCATATTTGCATTGCATGTGTGTGTGTGTGTGTGTGTATTTGTGCCTGGAGCATCTCGTTAGCTCCATTTAATGAGCAGCGGGCAACGAGAGCATTTTCGAGTTTTAATTAAAACAAATTAAAGTTAATTAAATGCATTTGGAGACAACTCAGCTCAGCTCAACTCAACTCAACTCAATTCGAGAGCGACTCGTCCAGCCGTGAAATTGCTCGCATAATGTTAATTATGGCGAACATAACCTCACAAACAGTAAAGCAGGCACACCTTTATAGCATCCAAACAAGACAAATGACTTAATTTAGGAAATTTCCATCCAGTTAAGCGTTTGTTAAATCTCCATTGAAGGACCCATCATGTTAAAAAACATACCTTTTTTTTTGTGTAATAAATAAAAGTCGAATAAAGCAAAACCCGAAAATCATTCAAACTCAAGCTTAAGCTGATTACAAAGCAGCGCCCTCTATTGTTCACATTTCCTCTTTTTTTTACTACCGCTTTTTTTGTGATTACTTTTTTGTGATCCTAACTTCATCAGCACTGCGGAGGGGGAGGGGTCACAGAGTGTAAACAAAATTCACACCAATTTTTTTTGTTTGTTAACATTTCAACGGAATTATGCGCGTATACTTGATATTTTAATTAAATATACAAATTGCCGGCAACTCGACGCTCTTATTCCTAATTTGTTTTGTGAATTAACAAAAAATTTATAATTTGGTTTATTATTGTGCGTATGCCAAGTGCAGAAATTGTGGCAAAGGTGGCCTGGAATTCTTTCTTTACCTCAATAATAAACAAATTAAGACCACACAATGTGAAGGCGAAAATTTAATTAAATTCTATTGTTGATTGATTGAGTTCCACATAGTATTGTGTGACTTAATTCGCTTGCGTCTTGTCAAAGCCTTAGGTGCGTTGAACTCAACAAAATGTTGCACAATGTGAGACGTGTAAGTTAATGGAATAAAAAACATTAACATAAAGAAAAATTGAATCAATATTCAGATAAAGATGATTCATGTATCAAAAATGTAGCAAATGTTGAATTGTTTAAGTTCTTAATACAAGTTTTTGCACAGTGTAATGAATGATGTCTAAAACTTCCATTTTTAGCATTAATTTGTTTCGATGCAAGCTTTTTATGGCATATTCCGCTGAGAACATCTGTTCGGCATCCGCAAATACTGCACTTTAATTAAGAAAATAGTTTTGTTATTTTGGGCTATTTTTCTTGCCACAAACAGCCGCAAACTGAGCGGAAAACATTGACAAAAGACGCAGCAACAAAAATTGCGACACATGTTCAAATTTTGCCCGTGCCACAAATTTGCTTTGTCAGTGTAGAGCGAGGGAGCACAGAGCGAAAGTGTTGCAATCAGTTAAAATCGATGAGTGTTGTGCAGTGTTGTAATCCGTTTAAATAAGTGCTGCAAAGTGCAAAGTGTGCAATTGCCGCTTTATTATTTATATAATTATCAATATTTGATGGGCAGCAGGCGTGACACAAATGCCGCTGTGGCTCTGTGTGCCACAATGCAATTATAATCAAACTGAAATCATATTTTTTATGCACTTGCTGCCTCTCGTTAGCGCACTTAATTACTTTCGCAAAAAATGTCACAAGTGTGGCTGCCACTTTTTTTGTGGCATGTCCCGAAAGTGATTGTCAATTTCATCATCTCTGTCATCATCATCGTCATCATTGCGTCAAGTAATGTGCACACAAAAAACTGCTGTCCATTTAACAGAATACATCAAACAGTTGCCGCATTGTTGCACTTACACAAACACACACACACGCACACACACACGGACAGAGACAAGAGCAACCATTTGAAAAAAAACATAAAAAAAATGCTAACAACACAAAAGGCAGACGATGCAGGAAAAAGTCACGTCAACAATCTGGCAACACGTTGCAAGTGGCAACGCACACTTTATCGCCACCATTGTTGTTATCTACATATATATATATATATATATATATATATACATATATGCTTTTTGTTTTGTTGCATCTTTCTGCTGTCCATTGCCCATTGTCCATTCGCCATGGTGCCCCATAATTTGTGCGCGTGCAAACGATAGGAAAGCATTTCGCTTGGCTTTTGCGCGTGGCACGTGCCACGTACCACTGATTAATTGCACTGTCCACCGACCTGGCCGTGCCACAAAAGTTAAGCCGTTAAATGTTTAGCAAGCGACTTTCAATTGCAACAAGCAGCGGCCAACAAAAAACAAGCCCCAACCCCCAAAAGCCAAAATGGGCAGCACTTTGTGGCGCCCTCTGTTGGCCGCTTCCCCCATTGCTACAGTGGTCTCTGCCTAATTAAAATTGAAAGCGTAACTTTTAATGAATTGGAATTGTTTACTCTACTGTGCTGAGCACAATTTCTGTTTTCAACTTTTGACTATCGATAAATGATTATTTTCTTATTATTCAGATTGCTTCCAAAAGATTAACTGTTTTTACAGCTATTCCGAAATTTAAATAATTTGAATCGATTTCTTAACAGATATATTCCGTCAGAGTAAGCTTGCAGGATTCCCTTCAAATTGTTGGGAAATCGCAAATATTCTCCAGCAATTTAAAAGGAAGAAAGAAATTTAATGGAAATATTTAAATATTTTAAAATGCATCTTTTTGAGTAATCGAAACAGTAATCGAATAGAAGCCTTTGAAAATCGATTTGTTTCTCAATATTTTATAATTGTTTGTTCAAAATTTCCATTAATTTTATAATTAAATTTTGAATACGGATTCCAAGTTTTTCATATATTTGAATTTAACAAGAGTTAATCAAATAAAATAAATAATTTACAATAAATAATTAATCCAATTTAATCGATTCTCAGTTCTATTCTATTCTCAATCAATCATGAAAACAAATAACGCAAATAACTAACTGTATTTATAATGATTTTGAACAGTAACAGCGTGTTCCGCTTTGGAGTATCCACTGTACTTGCTGTTTATCTTACGTGACCAGGCTTAAGTTCATTTTGTTATTTGAGCTGTGCGCTTTGCCTGTTTTCCTGCCTGATTTCTTCATATAGAGCAGCCAAAGGAGCCTGCTTCTCATTGTGATCCTTTATTTCATTTTTTTTTTGTTTCCTTTTTTTTTTGCTGATGCAGCAGGACTCTTGTTTCAACTCGACTTGAGTGGAATTGAGTTGAGTTTCGTTTAGTTGACTTTTGATTTTTGGCTTCTGCTGCTGCTTCTGCTGCTGCTGCTGCCTCTGTGTTTGCTGATGCCATGTTTAAGGCTTGACCTCGTTCTTAGCTATTACAGTGGCCCACACAAAACCTCCCTCAATACCCCCCCCCCCTCTTCCATCTGCCCCTCTTCTAACTACCAGTATCTGTTTTCCCAATAGCAATCAGTGTGCACCTTGTACAAAATTAAGGCTCAACAATCAGTGCCAACTCAGGGGTTCAATAAAAACTATCATAGTACAAAAATAAAAAGGAAGACACCAGCAGCAACAACACCATTTTGTAATAGTAGTGGTAGTGATGGTTCTCCTTCATCTGGACAAGGTCTGCTCTTAATTTGTGTGCTGGCCAATGTTTAGTTTAGTCCTTTGGTAAACTCGAGTCATGCCCCAATTCATGCTGAAAACAGCTGCCCAAGGTTTAAGCTAAAAATTAAATTAGCTGTTAACAGAACTGAACTTGCCCTTGTAATCCCCCCCTCTCTCTCCGTTCCCTCTCTGCCTTTTTTGATTATAAACTTTTGTGAATTATGCGACCACCACAAGAATATACAAAAAAAGAGAAATAATAAAATATATACAAAGCAGAGCAGCAAAAGCAAACTGTAGTCAAGAGCGGGCGACAGATAAAATAATGGTAATAGCCTTTGAGGGTTCTGTCCGTCCAGGGCTGCGAGCTGGGACTTGGCGCAATTGCACTCCCTGGCATTGTCTGTCTGTCTGTCTGTGTGTCTGGAGCCGAGCAGCAGGGCACAATAAACATTGCTTCACTTTCATAATAATGATGAGCACGAGCACAGCCAGCGTGCATTGTCAAAATGAAGAAATGTTAACTAGCTCCGACTCCTTCCCTGCTTCAAGGATGTTCTCTGCTGTTCAAGTTGTAAGCGTGCACAAAATGGAAAAATGGAATATCAAAATGATTTTGATGAAGCTAGTTTTGTGATTTAGATAGCTGAAGTCATTTTCGAGCGAAACATATTTTGACAACACGAATTTATCACAAAAATATTATTCTTTTATTGCCTTAAACTAAGCGTTTTAAAAGTATGCAAAAAATGCTAAAGAATTACAGCTAAATTCAAGACCAACTATCTTAAATGTCTGAACAATAATCAACTTTATTTTAGCTGAAGTTTTCGTTTTCCTTTTTCCATAAATAAAACTCATTTTTCATTTTTATGACATCGCACAGCTTAAATCACAAAACCTTTAAAGCAGCCCTCGCAAAAATATTAGTTATTTTTTATTACTTGAAAGCAATTTAACGACTTTCTTACAAACGAATCGCTTAATCTGTATTTTCATTAAATTGCAAAACATACAACAAAAATTTCATATAAATTCCTGCACACACACACACACCCACACACACACATAGAAAGCCACATTTATATTTTTCATTCGGAAAAGCCACAAATAAAATGCCCACAAACTTAGTTTTAGCTGTTTTCCTTATTATTGTCCACATCCCCCGTCGGAATGACAACAAAGTCTGCGCTTCTGCGAAGGCATTTAAACTTGTTATGAGCTCAGCTTGTGGATGCGATGATGATGATGAAGAGGGGAGAGTGTGGGAAGTGGAGCGGGGGGGGGGGGGGGGAGCGAGTGGGAGTCTGTGATACAAGTTTACCGCCAAGGGCCAAACAATTGAGCTCAATTGTGCACGCGTTGACAATGCGAATTACAAACACAGACGCAGCAGCAGCAGCAACAACAACAATAATTTTGGTCAAAACTTAACTTAACTTGGCTTAAAGTTGCCGAAAGGAACGCTCTTAAGGCCAATTTGAATTGCTGACGTCAGGAGTTGATCGATTCGATTCGATTCGATTCGTTTCGATTCTTTTCCATTTTGTTTGCACCTCTCATTTTGAGCCAAACTCAATAAAAACTAAAGTCAAAAACTATTCGCACGAGTCGAGTCCAAACTTTGACTTGACGAAAGCATCGAGTTGGCCATTAAAGCAGCAAATGATGGAACAATAAGAAGAAAAGAAAAATAAACTCCTTTAGCCCATAAAATGGCGGTTTTGCTGCTGCTGCTTCGACAGAGAGCCAAAAACTTTTTGGCACATGAAGTTTACCATTTTATGGCATTATCTTCTCTTATGCAACGCGGCAAACTTTTCCTTTTTCCCATTTGAGGCATTTATTGTTGTTCGACTTCGATTTCGAGTGAGTTGATAGATGGATGGAAGGATGGATGGAAGGATGGAAGGATGTGTGTTATCAGCTTGTTAATACCCTAATGGTGGCCACAATAAGTTTGCGACGAGGTGTGCAATGCATTGAAGACAACTTTTCTCTTTTTAAGTATGCCACAACTTAAAAAAAAGTAAATTTAATTTGCAGTCTTTAAATTGCTATTATAATTGTTAAGTAAACTGATCAAAGAGGAGTTTAAGTTAGGGAGTTTTAAGATCCACAGATGAACATAAATACCGACGGGATTTCAAATATATGAAACTTGGACACTGCAAAAACATAATTAAATTAAATCCAAGAGTAAAGAAATAATTTATAATTATATTTTTTAATTATTCATATTTAATATATATATATAAATAAATTACATATTTTCATATACTTCACTAATTGTTTTTCATATATTCCATCAAGAATAAGGCTATTTAAAAAGAAACGAAAATTTGCTTGCTATTTTTCTCAGCTCATTTTGTGATTTTAGTTTTATATATAATATAAATATTTATATATTTATTATATTTATTATATTTATTATATTTATTAT
This sequence comes from Drosophila nr. perissopoda 5 BK-2023a, assembly GCA_035044105.1. Lineage (NCBI taxonomy): Eukaryota > Metazoa > Arthropoda > Insecta > Diptera > Drosophilidae > Drosophila > Drosophila nr. perissopoda 5 BK-2023a. Next base: position 3,538,080 of record JAWNMK010000018.1, read on the forward strand.
ATTTATTATGATTATATTCATTCTTCATTAAAATGGTGTGTGTTTAAGATAAATAATAGAGATAATAGGGAAATCAAAGAAGTATTTTGTTCCATGCGCTGTAATCCGTTTCATGTCGAGTTTTGTTTGGCTTTGGTTTTGTTTTCGATTTGTCTGCGTATTGTTTTATTTTAGTGTGTTTGGCATTGAAATAGACACACACACGCCTACACACCTACACACACACACACACACCTACACACACAGACTGACAAATACAGATGGGTTGCACATCTAATTGCGTTTTTAATTAGTTTGCATGCAATTGCATAATAACTTAATTAAAGTTATACGTCCCTCCTCTCTCCCTCCCTCCCTCTCTCTCTCTCTCTCTATCTCACTCTCTCTCACTCTCGCCGTCTCTCTCTCGCTGTGTGTGCAGATAATTAATGCTAAATCCTTCACACGCACTAACAATTCCAAGTTTGCCGCATCTCGGCTCGCTTCTACTTAATAATCAAGTCGAGCCGTGCAAAAACTTTGCGTTATTATCAGTTCCCGCAGCACGGGAACATAATGCACACCCACCTTGCACCCCTAACAGCCACTACCCCTGCCCTTACCAGAGCAGCACTCACTTCTGCTACCTGGCCCAGAAATGCATCTTAATGAGCGGAAAAACTTGGACCCAGAGTTCAGTGCGGGTTTTGATATTGTGAGAAGTTGCCTTTCTGTGCAGTGTCAAGAACTCAGCCGAAAAACTCAGGCATAAGTTTTAGCCACCCCTACAACCCACACCCTGCACCCTCAACTGCCCCCCCTCTCTGGGCTACAAACCACATTTAAGTAGCTCTTAAGCAGCTTAAAGTTGCCGTGAAAATTGTTCAGGCAAAAAGTGAAGAAAATTTTATTTTTTTTTTGATTTTTATTTGATTGCCACATTTTTTTCTTGCCTTCGCTTTTCAATTTTCTTTGATCAATTAGAGGGAGGACTGAAAAGGAAATGTTTGTCTATTTATATGTGTGAATATATATGTGTGTATATATGATAAGTGTCTGTGTGTGTGTGTGTGGGTGCGCCTGCTGTCGTCTTAGTTGACATGATAATGAAAATGTTTTATCTCTTGACAAAGGTCGCACTGCTGACAGCTGCCACGTGTTAGTAAAGGAAAACGCACCCAGATTGCAGTAACAAGTGTAAAGTGTACAGAAGGCCAGAGTCGAGAGTGCTCGCCTTTGAGCAGCAAGCTGTTTTTACAAAGTTAACTAAGGTATATTCAAATGGAAATGAAACGGTTTATCTTTAAGGTGGTGGCTATTTTTCTTGGTGTAGGCATTCGCTTTCAATTTGAGCAAAGTTAATCTGCATTTTTATTAAGTTCAGGAATATTTAAATGGAAATGAAAAGCTTTAGCTTTAAAGTAGTGGCTTTTACTGTTATCGGTAATCGACTTATGCTAAGCTATATTCAAATCGATTTGAGTTGAATTAGTTGAGATTAATATATATATACTTTGGTATCGGTTATCGATTTTAATCTGTGATGTTATCTAAAGTAAATCAGCTTTTGGTATACAAGAACTATTGTATTGAAAGGAATTGAAATGCTTTATCTCTTAAGTATCGGCTTTTACTGTTATCGGTAATCGATTTTAATCGAGATTGGATCAATGAATGGTGTTAACGATTTAGACTTGATTTGCGCTTGGAATAGAGGATCTTATATGCCTACTAAAGTATATACAACTATTAAAGTAGGCCATTATATTGATAGAGAAGCTGGGAGAAATGTGTGGCAGTTAAATATTTATGTGGCACATGGAATGTTTTTTAACTCAAGTATTACTAAGCATATTAATAATATAACCATCTTGTTAATTCCTCTCTGTGCAATTTTGCAGTCTACATCTGCCCCAAATCGGGCCTCAAGTTGCATTTAATTGCTACATTCCATAAGTGGTCTCGTTTCTGACTTGGCAGCATGTGATAATTGCCAAGTTATTTCTTTGAAAGAAGACGACTTCAAAATTGGAGCATGTCAGTGAAAGAGAGAGAGAGAGAGAGAGAGAGAGAGAGAGAGAGAGAGAGAGAGAGAGAGAGAGAGAGAGAGGGAGGGAGAGAGACTGAAGTTTGGTCAGTGGTGTCGACTAATTGTAATGAATTTTTCAATTTTTGCCTCAAACTGTTTGAGCTTGTTGGGGTGAGGGGCGTGGGTGGATGCAGCTGGTGCTGTTGCCCAAGCCTGATGAATGATGCCACACACTCGTCGCTGCCATTCATCACAGCAGGCGCTTTTCCGCCACCCCACCCGCAACATCTCCTCTCTCTGCAAAGTCAACGCAGCGTTTTTGACACGCGCCTTTTGCGGTCAGAAGTTAGACACAAACTCGCTCTGTGTGTGTGCGTGTGTGTGTGCGTGAGTGTGTGTGTGTGTGTGCGTGAGTGTGTTTGTGTGTGTGTAATGTGTGTGTGCGGTTGACTTCAATCGCATTTGATGAAAAATTAACGCAGTAAGTCTGGGTGAGTGAGTGACTGAGAGAGGCAAGGCAGCGAGCGAGTGAGGGAGAGAGATGAAGACACAAAATATAATTGAAGACTGAAAACCAATTAAGGCGGAAAATTAGACAAGTAAAAACCGCATTAAGAGCGCACCAAATGCCTAAAATACCCAAGTAGGAATTAATTAATATTTTATTAAATTATATTAAGCATCTTTAAGATAGATTTAGTTCAATTCGATTTGTTTATATTCGATTTAATTTATATTCATTTACATTCAATTTATTTATATTAGATTCAATGTAGTTTAAATTTTTTTATATTATATATTTATTTATATATATTTTTATATTATTTTATATTGGATTTATCTATCTGTGATTTATTTACATTAGCTTTAACTTTAAGTTTATTTATTTTAGCTTAGATTAAGTTTATGTTCGACTGATTTTAATAGTTTAATATTCTTGAGTAATTAAACTCTAATCAGGCTGTCAGCTGCTGCTCAATTTCATGGCCCATCTTAATTAGATATTCTTGATCCAATCAGTGAACTTCAATTTCTAGTCCCCCCCCTCACTCCCTCCCCGCTCTACACTCACCTCTCTTCACACACTACAATTTGCTTTCCACTTTGATCTGTCGGCATTTTGTGTGTTGTTGCCCAACCTTGACGCTAGGTGGAAATGCAATTACATGAAGCGCCACCTACTGTGCAATTCTTGTGGTGCTCTGCTTTTATTGTTGCTGCAATTGACGCAATGTTTTCCTTGTTTTAAGTGCAAATGCAATCTAATTAAGGCTGCCGCTGGCACAACCCACACACACACACACACACACACACACATGTATATGTAAAGCAATAACATTTCTATTGGGGGCTCAAAATAGTTGCCACCAATCGGCGCCAATCGGCAAGGACGAGTTGAGTGGGTGGCAGGGTGGCAGCTGGCATTCGATGTCTGTTTGTGACGTGCAAATGAGTTACAAATTGAAATTGTTAAGCAAGAAAATGTTCATTGTGGCTGTTCATTTATTTAGGTTAAGGTCTTGCAATTGTTTCACAAATTGGCAAATTGTTTCGATCGTGTGAAGCGTGTCTTTAATTAAGTTGCCTGACGTTTGATTGAAACTAGTTGTTCAAGTCTATAAACTACTGTCTAATAATGATAATTAATAATTAGTTAGTAAATTGGCTGCTGATACTTTGCAGAATTGGCGCTGTTAAACTTAACATTGCTGGTTAAATTGAAGCACTTTTTCTGCTTCTGTTAAGTCACTGTTATCAGCTGCTTAACGTTGTTTAGTTCGTGTGTAAAGTGTCTTAAATTAAGTTTGCCCAGGCTTGGATTAAATTAGCTGCTGATATTTTGCAGAATTGGTCAATTAATCGCGCTGTTAAAGTTAACATTGCATGTTAAATCGATTCTGTTAAGTCACTTTTATCAGCCACTTAACTTTGAATCATATTTTAAATTGCCGCAAACAAATTCAATTTCGGATTTTGTTTGCCAGGCGAAAAGCAAACGCCAAACGCCAAGCTCGAATTCAAATTTTAATTTGCAATGCCAATCATTGTTAGGCATTATGCACATACATACACACACACACACACATACATATATACGCCACATTCATAAGCAGCAGCAGCAGCCGCCGCATTTCTCAAAAGCTGAGCCTTTGGCTCCTCTTTCTCCCTTTGCATATTAATGCTTTGTATCTGTAACAATGTATCTGTAGCTGTGTATCTGTATCTATATCTGTATCTGTCTGCCTGTCTGCATCTCTGGCGTATAGTTTTCCAATTAGGCGAATAACAAAAAAAACAAAAAAAAACAAAAAACAAAAACAAAAAACAAAAACAGATCACAAAAGTGAGCAAAACAAAATTTCGCTGCTGCTACTGATGCTGCTGGTGCTGGTGCTGTTGTTGCGCCATTTGTGGCAGCCATAAAAGGAGATGACAACAGCAGCAACACTGGCAATAAGTATGAAATTGCAGTGACAAGCAGTTAAAATAAAATTGGGCAATAGTAAAAACTACAGAAATGAAAGCAGCACACAGCAAAATTGTGAATTTGCAACTGGACTCGTAACTGGTCAAAGGGAGGAGTCAAATTCCTAACCCCCACCCCCACCCCCTTGCACACCATGCACCCCTTGCAACCCTTTTGGCTAAGATATGCATGGCGCTGCTCATTTGCACATTTCCGTTCCATTCCTTTCTGTTTCTGTATCGTTTTTGTTGGTGTCGTTTCGCTTAGCGGAAGTTGCCATGTTGCCAAACTCGAACGAGAAGAAGAAGCGAAAAACTGCAACGTTGACAATTTCTTTTCGCCAGCGAGGTAGACACCCCCCCAACCCACCACCCCCTTCAAAGCCTTAACCCACTGCGTCTCCAAGAAACGGCATCTTGTCGCCGGATGTGAATTTATGCGTATTCAGCTTGAAGAAAAAATATAGGAAAAAAAAAAGAAAATGCAAAAAGAAAATGCAAAAAGAAAAAGCAAAAAGAAAAAGCAAAAATAGAGCAAGAGGAGTAAGAAGAAGAAGAAGAGAAGCAAAAATTGCATGCATCTTTCAGGCATCGCTGCAATTGCTTTCAGTTCGTGTTACTCAGCTGATTTGTGTCCGCCTTGGCTGCAAATTAATTGCGCAGACAGGCGCAGCAGACAGACAAGCAAACTGTAAATGTAACTGTAACTGTAACTGCAACTGCAACTGCAACTGCAGTTGTAAGTGTGACTTGCAGCAGCAGAAAGAGAAAAAACAAAACTTGCAGCTGCTTGCGACAAACGAGACACTTTTTCCCATTTTTTCCATTCTTTTTTTTCTAATTTTTTGCTCTTCACTTTGCCGACTGGCAGCCACTATTGCTGTGTGTGTGTGTGTGTGTGTGTGTCTTGCGCCTTGTTTCTAGTGCCTCGCTGATTGTTGCTTAATTAAAAAATTACAAAAATTATTTGAGAAAGTTTTTGTGCAGCGTAAATGTTGCGACAACTTTTTGCTTAAGCTATTTGCACTATGTATGAGAAAAACTTTACTTTTATTAAGATAAATAAATACTTTTCAAATAGAGAAAATTAAGTTGCAATGCGCTAATTGAGAGAGCTCGACTTGCAGATACCCTGCACTCAGGGGAATACTTTTAAAAATACTTTTGTGTGAACAAAATTTGTGTTTCTTGTTCGATTTTTATGACATTTTTTGCAGTTGTTTTATTTGGACAACAGTCTTTTATGACTATCGGAAATCGATTAATATCGATATCGTAAACTTGATCTGTGTTGATATAAAAGAGCTGAGATTGTCTGCCAAACAGACGAACTTGACTTAAACGAATCAGTTTTCAATCCCAACAAAAATCAAATAAATTTGGCATTTGCATAAATTTGCATTACTCGTTTTGAAAGGGCTTCGCTAATTACTGAGAATACTTCTGCTTCTTCTTCTTCTAATTTGTGTCTCTTTGTTTTGTGGAATATTATTTCTATTGAAGAGATGCCGATTCCAGTGGCATTTGGGCAATCAATGGATTTGTCAGAGCCAATAACTCAAATATGTTTGCCACTCTGCCACAAAGTATGTTTTGTGTCCGTGTCACTGATTTATGTGACTCTTAAAAAAAAAGAGTGAGGCGCCGCTCAAACAATAAGACTCGACTCGTTCAAAAGGGATAAGGGGTAAGCTTTATATATATATATATAATAAAACATAATGTGGCAAAGGCTCGAATTGCTGTCAAAGAGTTGTTGTTGTTGTGGAAAGCGCGCACATAAATCAAAAATAAATACATTTGGCGCATAAGATGTGTAAAATGTGATTAATAATTGTAATTTCCTCAAGGAAACGAGCCGGCAATTAGTTAAGATTGCGAACCTTGGGTGGCATGCCCCCCGCTCATAAATATTCAACAATTTATATATGTATATAATGTAACACACACATTTAGGAAATGCGAAATGTGGCAAGTGATATGTACTCAGTTTTGAATTTTCTATTTTGTGGCATGCAACGCGGCACTGAATGTCAGGTCGCAATTATGCATCGCTGGCTTAATTAAAACTTTACAGTCCACTGGATTAGAATTATTTTTGCGTTGACTATTTGACAGTTGAGCGAACTAAATTCAAGCTGCGCTCGGCGAATTTGCGATAATGTTTCCTTAATTTCAATATATACATATTAATAAATATATATATATATATATATATGTATAGGTATAATTTAGTGCACCTTTAGCATGGGCAACATTATTTATTTAGTGATTTGCCGCGTTGAGCAACTTGCTTAAGCAGATAATTAATCATTTCAATTCGAGCTAATTGCAATGAATATTTGAATTTTGTTGGCAACCCTGAAAAGTAGGCAACATTATTTAACAACTTGTTTCACTTAAACCAACTTAAAACCAGTCGATTTTCAATCATTTCAATTTCAGCTAGCAAAATAAATAATTTTTGTGACCAGCCCTGAAAAGTAGGCAACATTATTTGTGGAGCAACTGCAAAGAATAATTTGACAATTTGCGACGCCTGTTTAAGCTCAACTTACTTAAAACGAGTCAACTTGCCACCTTGGAGGCTTGTTTAAGCTAAACTTGCTCAAAACTTGTTGATTTTTATTTACAATGCCAAATTAGAGCATTTTCTAAAGAGCATCAGCCATTCCACTATCCTATTGAATGGAGAATTTTCCTGAATGGAGAATTTTCTTGAAGGAAAAACAAATAAATATTAAGCCAAGTGCTTTGACAAACTGTGCACAGTAAAAAAATTCGTATTTCGATTAGGCGCATAATAAATTGAACGAATCTTTTGCTGAAGTGTTGTTGTTGTTTGTTGCGCGAGTGTTGCAACAATGTGTCAGCCAAACAAGAACTCAATTGACTGCAAACGCATACGATACACGCCCCTACAGATATATATACATATGTATATATATATATATGGCTTTGTGCAGGTGTTTTCTGCCAAAGTAAAAAAGTCACGAGTCGTGAATTTGATTGTGATTTGGATTGGAATCGTGTTAGTAATTCCATTTAACGCCAACATATCCAGAATCCCCAGTCTCCATATCAATTCTCAGTTCTCATTTATATTCCCAATTCATTCATTCCACATTCTCTTGGAAAAACAAATTTACGTGCAGCTCAAAGGCTCAAATGTTGATGGAAAATTGACTGACAAATGTGTTTGGCTTTCCATTGTTAATGTTGTTGTTGTTGTTGCAGCTGTTGTTTGCTCAACAGCAGCGGGTGGCGTATTTGTCATGCACACAGTGCAAACAGTGCAAACAGTGCGGACAACAACAGGTAAAACATGCACAAAAAGACACTTAACAGTCCACTTCAGCTCAGCAGCTTAACATAAGCTGTTAACAAGTCAATTAGCAGAATTGCAACTTTTGCTTTGCTGCGCTGTTAATTAACAGGCATTGGCTTGTTCCCTTAGCCCCTGCCACCTTAACAGTTCAGACAAGAAACCGCAAGGCAAAGCAGCAAAAATACTAAACTTCTGAGTGCTCTCTTTGAGTAAAAGCTGATTTACTCTTAAGCAAAAGCCGCAAAACTGTTATACAAACGTCTCGACCATAAAATTATGGCACAAAGGGTATATTAAACAGGCCTTTAAAATACGCGTATTTTCAGTTAAGTTGCGTTGTGATTTGGGAAAAAATTAAATCCCGTTTTTGTTTCCGAAATATAAGACTCAAGAGCTGGTGGCAAACTTTGCCAGGGCTTTCAACTGATAAGCTCTTAGAAAAGTTTTTATAAGTGTGAAATATCCCTTTTGTTCACTTATACATTTGTTTGATATATATAAGTGTTATTGAATTCTAAACAAAAAACTAACTGAATATCCTTTCGCATATATTTTGTAAGTATGGAACTTATAATTTCCCGTTGATCTAAAATATAATTTTTACTAAGTTATACGCTGCAGTAAATATTATTTACAAGTGTGTGTCTTATAATTTCCAGTTGTATCTTATACACACTTTGTATATTATAAGTTCCTGTACTTATTTTAAGTGTTGGCACTTAAACGTTCTTCTATTCGTTCTTATACTGTGTATAAGTGCTGGGATTTATAAGTGCCAGTTGAATCTACGAACTTCCTTTTTAGTAGATGTCTTAGAAATTACATCGCCTAAAAGAAATGATCTCCATCTTATATTTTGATGCTGAAAATGCCCAATAGCTATTCCCTTTTTAGTATGTACTTTCTAATACATCAAATAAGAAGGAAATTAGCAATTGGAAAAAGGAAATTGGAAATGCCCAATAGCTATTCCCTTTTTAGTTAGTACTTTCTAAGACATCTAATAAGAAGGAAATTAGCAATTGGGCATTTTGAGCATCACAGTATAAGACGCAGAAGTTCTCTTAGCTAACACTAACTTATACAAAAAAAAGACATAATTGTTAGCTTATACAAGGAATGTATAAGTGTAATGTTGGAGCTTATTTCGAAAGCTTTTTGCGTATTTTATAGCAACAAATGGTAAAGCTTTTAACGAAATGGAAAATGTGCTTGAAAGGTTTTGTAGAGTTTGTTTTGCTGTTGTTGAGTTTCTTTTTTTAGCAGCTTGAAATTAAAGCATTTTCCAAATATAAAATTTAAGCGATGAACACAATTTTATGCTGAATATGCACATTTATAATTTATTAGATGCAATGCAGTGAGTGAGTGATATAGAGGGAGAGAGAGAGAGAGAGAGAGGGAGGGGGGAGGGAGAAATTCTTAAGCTGCACTTGAGCCGCAAGCAGAGAAGTTGAAGCTGAAGCTGAAGAAGAAGAAGCAGCAGCAGCAGCCGTTAACGGCAAAGAACTTTGTTTAGCTTGGCATCCCATCGCAATGGGAGCCACTGTAAAAGTTTATTAGCACGCAAGTCTGGCAAGGCTAAAGATGCTCATTAAGTTAGTGTACACCTCCCACACCCAACCCCCCCCCCCCCCCCACTCAGCTGGCAACTGTTGAGCGAAAATAGCTGAACATATTTTTGGAGAGCGTTTTTAACGCCAGTTGCTCTTGGCTCGCCTCAACAATGTTAAATGCAAAAATGATTCTTTTTTTTTTCTTCTGCTAAGTTTTATGGACGAAACAGTACTCAAAAGCAGGCAACAAAGAGGGGCATGAGTGGGGTTTGGGGGAGGGGGAAGCAATACTGATTTTGATGAAGATCAAATTGCATAGTTTAGGTTAGGTTTAGTTTGCAGTTGGAGTTTTAAGAACTCGGCCGTAAAAAAACACTCGAGCTGTGAAATGTTTATAACAGTACTCATGATTTCATCCACTTTGCATTTGTGTGTGTGTGCGAGTGTGTGTGTTGCTTATTAAGTGCATAAAATGTGAGTTGAAATCTTACAAAGTTCGAGCTATAAAAATAAACTTTGCCAGCTATCAAAAATTATAGCGAATTTAAATTTAGAAATTTATAAAGTTGGGAAATGAAAAACACACAAAAAAAAACTGTAAATTGCACCGAATTGAAATACACTTTGTGACAAAGTTCAACAGAATTCTCAGCTCAGAAGTTTTTAAAGAATTTAAGCATAAAAATTAATAATTAAATTAATGAATGAAAATTTAAATTTGTTTTTAATGCAATGCTAAACAAAGACTATAACATAATAATAAAATAAATATAAAATATTAAATTGAATAATATCAATAAATAAATAAATAAATATGTGTATATAGAGTACATATATATATATATATATATATATATAATTGAATTCAGAGCTGGATCACATTTACTTTTGACATATCGCATAAATTATTGAGTGCAATTTGTCGCTTACACAAAATATTTATATTTGTATATGTATGTATTTTGTGTCGTTCTTTATGTGTTGCACGAACAATGTCCAGTTTTGGTATGACAGTTGTTGTGCTGGACAGACAGGCATATTGATGCCATAAACAATGGCCAAAAGAGCTGACCCCCAAAAAAAACACAAACCAAAGTGGACAGAGACAAAAATTCAGTTTGCTCTCTGCCAGCACTTGAAACTCATAAATTACACGAAGCGCTGCTGTCTTCATAACTTAAAAACACACGCACACACACACACACACACACACACCTGCTGTCAGGCATGAATGTATATATATATAGATAGATAGATATATACAGATAGCTGCTGTGTGTAAGTAATTTCAAGTGCAGCTTCAAATCAATCGGTTAACGTGTAAAAGTAATGACGCCATTCAAACCGAGTCCCTCAGCTATTGAGTGGGTGTCAAGTGGGTGGTGGCTGGTGGCTGGTGGCAGGTGGCAGCTGGCTGGTGGCATGTCGGCCACTTGCTTTTGCTTGTTCAATATTTATGACAAATATGGCACTGACGGCAACGCGCACTCAGCGCCAGACAGAGCACAAAACACCCACTTTCCACACACACACACACCTCTACAACTGTGTGTGTGTGTGTCTGTGTGTGTGTGTTCAAGATAAATGGCGCATCTAAAATACTTGAGCTGTGCAAAAAATGCAGAAAGCAGCAAGCGTGCTCTGCTCAGCAGTGAACGACTGCGCAATACGCTGTTTTCTGCTACGAAAATCCTTTTACTCAATTTGCTAGCTTTCAAAAATTCTAAAATTTATTTAAAAAAATCCAAGATTTGATAGATGAATATATATATATATATTTATGCAACATGTTGCAACACAATATTTAATTATATTATTGTTAAAAAGATTGATAAAATGGGACTAAAAATCGATTTAAATTTTTTTAAGGTTTATTTTTGATTATTTGAATGATTTCATTAAAATTATTATTGGAAAAGTACAGTTAAAAAATCAATTAAAATCTGTTTCAATAAATTGAAAAATTAGTTATTAATTTCGATAATATTATAAGTATTGAAAATCAATTTTAAACTGTTCAGTTTAACGACAAAAAACTTGGCAAAATTTATTATTATTATTGATATTATTATTAATATTAATGAAAAAATGTTTGAAGCAAAAGTTTTTATTTATTTTATGTTTTATTAAATGCCAAAATGCTTGTCAAGATTTACCGTTATTGATATTATTTAAATTATTAAAAAAAAGGGTTTAAACATTAATTTGAACTGCGTTTGATAAATGGCAAAGTTGCCTGCAAGATTTTAACTGATGAAAAAAACGTGTTTAAAAATCGATTTGAGCCGTTTTTAATGGGGGATTCACAAGATAAATGGGCATTTCCTGTCTGGGGAATCAAAGAGTTAATTTTTGAATATTTATTTAGTTGATTTTGATTATTTAACTGCCAAAAAGGGTTCGAATAATTAATGCATGGCAACATTAATTATACTCTTGCCCAGACTAACCAAAATTGAGCAGCGCTTTTGGAGTCCTTTGGAATAACGATTTTCATCGGGAATATAAAATATATTCACAAAAATCCTTTGATCTTTCAGAATTAGCCATATATATGCTTCTAGCCAAGCACAAGTTGGTAAGAGACGCAATCGTGCCCAATTCGATTGGCAACAGGGTATTGAAAATGTCGCGCTACCTGGCTATAAAGCTAAGGGAAATGGAACTGGGCGTAGAATTGGGGGTGTGTCTGTCTGTCTGTCGCTGTTGGTGTGTGTGTGTGTGTGCTTTTGACACTTTAGCTACGCTCGCATCTTTGGAGCCAGTTTGTTGCCACTGCTGCTGCTGCTGCTGTTTTTTTTTTACTGTTGCTTTTGCTTATTGGCTGCCATTTTGCGATTCTTTTCAGCTGGTTTGCAAATGGCGTCGCCGCCATTGTCAGGTAACTGCTTAAGCACCTACACCCATCCCTTCCTTTGCCAACCAACCCCCCTCGCATTAGCATTGACAACTTGTTGTATGCGTTTCGTTTTTTTTGGCGCATTTTATGCAAGTGCATTGATAAATATTTGCTCGATTGATTTTTAAACTCATTTTAATGGCATTTCCACATTTCAATACATATATATACACATATATATACATATATATATATATATTGGCTGCGTAATATTCAAATCTATTGATACAGAAGATTATTTTTTGGCTGAAAAAGCGTTTAATTTGAATTCGAAATCTTTTGTGGGTTTGCAGAATCAAATCACCAAATAATCTGTACAATTTGCAGCTATTGAGATTAATATTTGCTGATCCACAAAATTCCCCAATTAAAATGTTAAATTTGTCGCAATTGTAAATATTAATTACTGTTTTTACGTACGTTTCATGTTTGGTTTAGCTTTGAGTTGGTTTTCACTTTGTTTGATTTACGCACCTGCAATGAGAGGAAAAGAGAACATTTTCAATAAGAGTTTTTAATCATTTTTATTTACAGATTTGGCAGTGCATTAATTCTAATTTATTTATTAATATTATTATTTTTATCGCATACATAAAATAATTTTTACATTCATCAGTTTTGCGTATATTTGTTCTGCTTCTGCCACAACGCGCGTTGCAAGCAGTAAGCACATAAAATAGCTGTGTTATTCCATCAGCCATTAGAGCCAAGCCGCTTATGGACAGCTGTACTGCTGCCAGCAAGGATACGCAAAGGAGCAGCCAGGATATGACATTTATTGAGTCGACGATGGCAGTTGCAGCTGCATTTTGTCTAAGCCAATAAGCGTTTAAGTAAAGCGCGCAGCGAAGTGCAACCAAAATGAAATCGATATAAAATACAGAGGCGTGGCAGGGCAAAGGGGTGATTGGGGTGGGGGAATAGGGGGTGGAGCTACCTTATATCCCTAGTCAGCTTGTTGCACTCGAGTTTACTTGCAAGATTTGCAAAAGCTTTGAGAGTGCCTCAACTGCTGCTGCTCGTTGACGAGGCCAAAACCGTTGTCACGTTCCGTCGCTTTACGAGCTGCAATTTGCTGAAGCATGCCCCCAAAATTGGGGGCAAAGTGCACACATGTGCAAATAACTCCGACGGTAATGCAAATTAAAGCCAATTTACTACCTGAAATGTAACACGCAGCTCAACTCAGCTGAGCACAAATAGTCTGTCTCCCTCTCCCTTTCTCTCTCTCTCACTCTCTCTCTTTCTCTCTCTCTCTCTCTCTCTATATATATATATATATACCTCTCCCACTAGCTCAATTGCATTAGGCAGCCCAATTTGCAGCTGACGAGCTGTGAATAAATCAGTTTAAAGCGAGAGAGAGAGAGAGTCAGAGAAAGAGAGAGAGAGAGAGAAATAATTCACAGTTGTTTTGCTTTTTAAACTTATCCCACTTTAGATTTATTTAAATGTCAATCAAGTACAGCAAAGTCTTAATTAAAATGTTTGCAACAGGCAGCAATATATATATATATATATATATATTCTTGAACAGCAAAAAGAGTCGAGTTGATTTAGACATGTTCATCTGTCAGTCCATAGCAAGATAAGAATGAAATAAACTTAATCTGTGCGTGGAAATTTTAAGTTTACTTCATTCCAATCGAGAACTGAGCTCACCTCAAGAATATCGATATTAATCGATATCAATAAAAGCCAACATTTTACAGCTATAGCTTTCCAACTAATATATATACTATAATCATATAATACTATAATCAATTGTAAAAATTGCATTAAGATCGACTACAAAAACCGATTTGGCTAATCAAAAAGTATTTTCAATTTGAACAAACCCACCATAAATTTACCAGTTATTTGCAGGGTATCTCACAGTCGAGGTAACATATAACTATTTGTTGATCTTAGAACTGCTGCTCAAAACTGAAATAAAGTCATCAAAAACCATTGCAAAACATTGCTCGAAAGCGTCTGCCTCCAGTCCAAAAATGTGCGAAAGGTTAAAACTATTTAATTTGAGCGTAAATATGCAACAGCTTTGGGCCAATACAAAAGGCCATCAAGTGCCAAAGCCCATTCCCTTCCCTCTAAAAAGCGGAATAACAAAAGAATTTTCAAACGGGTCAGGTGCAAAAAAAAAAAACAAAAAAATGAAAAGTGTTGGAAAAACTATTTCATAACGTGGCAATTTCTGTTGGCCCTTCATGTTTTTTGTAGCTCTTTTTTTGTGTGTGTGCGTGTGTGTGTGTTTTTTGGGGCAAGTTGTGCCAACAATTAGTTTTGGGCTACCTCTACAGAACAGTTACCGCACCCCCCTCACTTCCCTTGCTTAAATGGTCCATTGTTTTGACTCTTGACCGACGACGAGGTTGGCCGGAAAATGCCAGAGTTCTGACCCAAAATGCAATAACAGACAGCTTTTTGTTTAAGCCAAAAATGGATGAATGGACCCATGCCACGCCTGCTTGGTCACTTACGCCCAAGCAGTTTGTCTGAGTGTGTGTGTGTGTGTGTGTGTGTGTATATTGGTATTTATATTTGCCTTTTGTCTGGCTGCTGCTGTTGAGTGTGTGGCAAGAGTAGGCGTGGCGCATTAAAAAACAATTTGTTGTTTTGACACCAAACTGGACAAAGGCTTTCGACTCTCGCCAAACCCCAACCAAAACTGACCTCAACTGACCCGCACAACCAACACACACTCACACACACACACACATACACACACAAACGCCAACACACCTAAACACACGCATTATCAAACGTTTGTTCATTTGTTTGTTTATTGCTTTAAAGGATTTCCCCATTTGCGGTTGGCATTTGAAATTTAGTGTTTTTGTTTTACTCTTTTCATGTGCCAGCCAACTCCAGAGCCCGACAAAGTCAAGCACTCAAGCGCTATTTGTTTATGGAGAGCTTATGGGCAACAAAGCAGGCAATCCAACTGGGCACGAAAGAGTGGCCAATCTGTAAGGCAGCAATAATCACAAACGATTTAAGCAATGGGCTTGACTTGTACTTGGCATACTAACAGCTCTCTTGACAGCAGACAAAGTAGCCAACTAACTATGCCAACAATGAGGCGGAATTCTCAAAGCAAACTATGATCAAAAAGCCCTTGCTTTTTAAAATCAGTTGAGTTTTGACGAAGTTATGGCATTTTGAAGTTTCGACCTATGCCCATACACCGATATATCGATTTTCGGGCTATAATTTTTACTTGTCTTCCGACCTCAAATTTCATTTTTAACTTTAAATGTACGATTGATTTAGGGGCAAAACAATGATCAAAAAGCACTCGCTTTTTAAAATCAGCTGAGTTTTGACGAAGTTATGGCATTTTGAAGTTTCGACCTATGCCCATATATCGATTATCAGGCTATAATTTTTACTTGTCTTCCGACCTCAAATTTCATTTTTAACTTTAAATGTACGATTGATTTAGGGGCAAAACTATGATCAAAAAGCCCTTGCTTTTTAAAATCAGTTGAGTTTTGACGAAGTTATGGCATTTTGAAGTTTCGACCTATGCCCATACCCCGATATATCGATTTTCGGGCTATAATTTTTACTTGTCTTCCGACCTCAAATTTCATTTTTAACTTTAAATGTACGATTGATTTAGGGGCAAAACTATGATCAAAAAGCCCTTGCTTTTTAAAATCAGTTGAGTTTTGACGAAGTTATGACATTTTGAAGTTTCGATCTATGCCCATATATCGATACATCGATTTTCAGGCTATAATTTTTACTTGTCTTCCGACCTCAAATTTCATTTTCAACTTTAAATGTACGATTGATTTAGGGGCAAAACTATGATCAAAAAGCCCTTGCTTTTTAAAATCAGTTGAGTTTTGACGAAGTTATGACATTTTGAAGTTTCGATCTATGCCCATATATCGATACATCGATTTTCAGGCTATAATTTTTACTTGTCTTCCGACCTCAAATTTCATTTTTAACGTTAAGTGTACGATTGATTTAGGGACAAAACTATGATCAAAAAGCCCTTGCTTTTTAAAATCAGTTGAGTTTTGACGAAGTTATGGCATTTTGAAGCTTCGACCTATGCCCATACACCGATATATCGATTTTCAGGCTATAATTCTTACTTCCACCACTTCCCCACTCCGTGGAAGTGTGCTGTGATTGCGATGATTCCGAAACCTGGCAGGCCGTATAATCTAAGATTGTCGGCAGTAAGTGGCTTCCAGAGTGCCATTCCTGATCATCAGTCGTTGCCTTGATCCGCAAAATATACATATAGCAGCCCAGGGCAACAACTACAAGAGAACAAGCAGCAGTTAAATGATTCAAGTCCGAGATCAGCTCGACGCGTGGACTCAAATCTCAGAGATTTGATATGCAACCACTTTAAATACGATCTGGTCTATGGTTTTCTTACTCAATTTACTCAAACACAAATTTAAATAATTAACTTATTTATTGCAGAGCAATTCGACTAATCACAAATGATTGCCGAAGCTCTTCGATGAAGAATAAATACATTTTCCGTTATATGAACCAACCAACCTTTAATTAACTCTGCTCGAAGCACAGCAAATACGAGAGAGAGAGAGAGAGAGCGAGCGAGGGAAGGAGGAGTGAGCGAAAGCTCCACTTTTAATGGCGGCATGTAATTGATAGCTTTGCAACAGTAAATTCAATCATTAAAATATTTAATTTCAATTTGCAGCAAAATTGCTTAAAGCCTGCCAAAAAAAAAGGAAGAGAAAAAAGGCCGCCGAATGTGTGCTGGAAAGTCGTGACCAAGCGGAAAACCGCTAAAAATTGCTAAGCGCATCGGATTACAGAGACAAGCTGTAAAAACAAAACTCTCTCTCATTCCATCTCGCACACAACAGTAAACAAAGCTCTCTATCTTTCTCTCTCTTTCCTTCTCACATACTCACAAAGGCAATTTGTGTGCTTTATAAGCTTGCACGCGTTCAGCGTATTAACCGTATTAAACTCACATACGCAAAAAAAAAACAAACAGAAGATATAAAAGTAAGAAGAGAAAAGAGAAGAAGAGGAGGGGATGGGGGGAATAACAATTTGTTGATGAACTCAATTAAAAGCAAATGAAAGGCAAAGGCGAAGCGAACACATTGGCATTCAGCTTAGAAGGGGTGCCGGGGGTGAGGGAGGGGGTAAGGGAGGGGGGCGGGGGAGGGAATGTGAGTTGTATTTGTTGCTTTTGTACACCGTATTTTAATTAATTTTACGTTATTCGTAAGCGCAAACTTCACCCAGCCCCATCAGCGTTCGCGCAAAACAGCTGTAAAGTTCAGCGTTAAATCAAATTATGGAAATTTTAACATATATGTACATTTTGGATTACTCTTTCCAGTCTTGCAAAGTGAAGGTTGCTTCGATTACATAGACCATATGTTAACTCGACTCAATTCGAAATTAATTCTTGTATCCTTTATAATCTGCTTAAGAAAGAAGCGATTTCAAATCTTATTTGTGGCCAGAAAGCATGTAAACCATCAAAGATGACTTTTAAGTATATATAGATCGTAGATAGATAGATGAAATAGATAGACGTGTATATATATGCAGTTGCCGGCTTGTGGAGGAATAGCCAAGCACAATAACAGATTGAATTTATATAGTTATATAGAATCTAGTCTTAATTTTCCATTAACTTTTAGCTATAATAGCCTAATCAAGTTCGAGTTGCAGTAGTTTAAATGTATTGCAAGAAATGTATTAAATTAAGAGTACTAATAAAACTTAATCAATTACCAGCGAGGACATTCAATATTCTACGTGCCTCTTGGAGTAAGAGTAACGATTCCAAATCTTATTTGTTGCGGCTGCTTCTACGTGCAAGAATCACATTTGCAATTAGGCAACGAAAAGTTTGCAACACAATTTTATTCCTGTTGTTGTTGTTGTTGACGAGTTCGAAAAGTAACGGAAGTTACAAAAACAGTTGCATGTTGGCCAGAAAGAAACAGAGAGCGAGAGAGAGCAAGGGGGAGAGAAGGGAGAGAGTGAGCTGAAGCCTTATGTATAAAGTTGCCAAGTGCGCTTAAGAGCAAGCAATAATCCATACATGGCTGACATACGTCAAATACTCACACACACACACACACCCACACACACACCCACACACACACGCATATACACTGCGGCAAAACTTAATGCAAATATCATAGATCCAGTGCTGCCTGCCTGCCTGCATTTTGTGTGTGGCAGCTGTTGCAGCTCAAGAAAGTGCAGTCGAAGCGCAGCCATGCTGCACAGTATAATCCCAGGAATAAGCTACTCCGTCCACACACCCCCCCCCCCCCTCTCCCCTACCCCTCCTCGTTTCAGGGACGGGGCAGCAAGTCAAACAAGGCTGCACACAAAGCGCTTGGAAAGTGTGTGTCAGCCACGCAGACATGTTCAATTTTTGCATGCTAACAAAGCGTTTTTTATTGGCTCACCCACTGCTCCCCACCCTCCCCATCAAAAGTGAATGTGTATGTGTATGGGCGTGGCTCAGTGCAAATACTGAATTTCGCGGCCTTTGTCAACATTTTTGTACTCTTTAAAAAAAGGGGGAAAAAAATATTAGCGGAATTTTTTTCAAGCTTTGCAGTTGAAAATAAATGCTTGAAATACTCAAGAATTGTTTAAAGTGTAAATATTTTTGTGGCGATAGAAAACAAAAATATATCAGCCAGCAGAGCATGGCCTAGTCGGATATACTCGACTGATATGTTAATATATGTTTTATTTCTTATTTCTTTTCGGTTTTACTCACAGCAAAGGAGAAATGCATTCGAAATTGGCGACTTTGAGAGCGATTTGCAATTTGCAATTTGCATTTCAGCTTTTTCTTTTCGCTTTCTCTTTCTCTTTCAATTTCCTCTTTTCTTTTTTAATGTTAGCTGCTTAATGTAAATATTTGAAATAAGCGAAGCTTACAAGTAAGAACATACGAATAAACAGCCTTGAATAAAGTTTGCTTTCCTCTGACAACCAAATTGCAACAAGGGCCGAGTCTTGATTTAAGTTAATAAAGTGTTGATTTAGGATAGAAAAGTTTCAACTAACCAACAATTCTTAGTTCGACTTTGTTTTAATAAGCAAATTATTAAATATTTGTCTTGTTTTAATTTGCTTCCCTTTCTGTTTGGCTAAAGTATACACAATTCATGAATCAAGATGAGCAATTTTGTTTTCAGAATGCACATTTTTGATGGTCGATTTGAAAACTTCTAAAGTGAATTTCGATCACAAAAGCTAAAGATTAATAAGCTAACGATAAAGAGGAGCAGTTAAGGGGGCTGTTTCTCGATGATTATGCCGAACGAAAAACAAAAGATGCACTTAAAAAAAAGAAATGGGCAAAACTAGTATAAAATTTGCATGCATATCTTTATGAGGAGCAAGGCATGGCTGTAAAACAACAGGCGAAGTGTTGTACAACACATCAGCAACGCACACACACCCCCACCCCCTCTAACCAGAACCACCCTTAGAAAAGGGGCAGATAAAGAAAAAAGCAACGCAACAATTTTTCGGCGTGGCGCCTCCGCTGGCTGTTCTTCTTGCTTTTTGCTGCCGTTTTATTTTGTATGCAAATTCGTTGCATATGAAAAATTGTCAGAGTTGAAGAAGTAAAAATCCAAACAGAAAAAAAAATGAGGAAGCTGAGCAAAAAATGAAAATAAAAATAAGCGGCAAGCGAGAAGAAGAAGAAGAAGCAGCGCATGTGAAGAACGAAATGTGCAAACTTTAATAAAAGACTGTGTGCAGAGCGGAGAGCGAGCTGGGAAGCGAGCCATAAATTTGCAGTGTTGCCAAGCGAGAGAAGAAGTGGCATCAAGTGGGGGGGCAGCAGTTGCAGGGGCACAAGTAGCACTCCAAACAAAGCAACACTCAACGAGCGAGCGAGAGGGAGAGGGAGAAAGAGGGGGAGAGAAAGCGCCCCCAAGCAACAAAATATGTAATTTTAATGCAACAACAATGGGGCAACTGGGGAGGTTAAGTAGCAGGAGGGTGAGGGAGGGATGGGGTGGCAACATGGGGTTTAAGGTAACGAGAGCTTTTGGGTTGCGCCAACATATTAAAAGTCAAAAGCGTTAAGCTGTCTTTGGGGAGAGCTGGCCGCAAAGCAAAGTTGCCTCCGCCTTGTTGCATGTGGCACGGAAATTTGCGTTGACAACAATGCGAAATGTTCACTGAAACCGCAAAGTAGCAAAATGCAATAAGGGTGAAAGGCAGCAGGGGCAGGGTGCAAGGCGGGTTGCTACTCTTAAAAAATTACTTAATAATAACAATGTTTGCTTGTGGCATGTGTGGGTGCCTGTGTGTGCGTGTGTGTGTGTGTGTGTGTGTTGCATATTAAATG
This sequence comes from Drosophila nr. perissopoda 5 BK-2023a, assembly GCA_035044105.1. NCBI lineage: Eukaryota > Metazoa > Arthropoda > Insecta > Diptera > Drosophilidae > Drosophila > Drosophila nr. perissopoda 5 BK-2023a. The sequence goes on from JAWNMK010000018.1 coordinate 3,558,693, forward strand.
TTTAATAATATACAAGTGAAAACATAGTTAAATGCTTGCAGCGAGCAGCAGGCGAATGTTTTTAATTAAATTCATGCGAGAAGTTGTGCAACAAACTAATTTGCATATACAAAATCAGCTGATAAAACGTGAATAAATAATGCGAAAAGGAACCCCTTAGTAAGATAAAGTGTTGATTAACGATTAAAGTTTCAACTGCAGCACAATTTAATAGGCATTAAATTGCATTTTAATGTTTATCGCTTAAGAAATAAAAGCGAGAATATATCGAGAATATTTCGAGAATATTTCGAGAATATTTCGAGAATATATCGAGAATATTTCGAGAATATTTCGAGAATATTTCGAGAATATATCGAGAATATTTCGAGAATATATCGAGAATATTTCGAGAATATTTCGAGAATATTTCGAGAATATATCGAGAATATTTCGAGAATATTTCGAGAATATTTCGAGAATATATCGAGAATATATCGAGAATATTTCGAGAATATATCGAGAATATTTCGAGAATATATCGAGAATATTTCGAGAATATTTCGAGAATATGTCGAGAATATTTCTATTTTTATTGTTATTTGATTATTTATTTTATGCCTTTTATCTATTGTCTTGTGGCATGCTTGAAATTTATAGTAGACACTTTTTGCTGCTTCGATTCATGTGGTGCCCTCTCTTTCTCTCGCTCTCTCTCTCTCTCTCTCTCTCTGTCTTTTTCTCTCTGTCTCTTTTGCTATAAATCAGAAATAGTAATGAAAATGTCTCCGCAACACAAACAGCAAACTTGAAACTTCTAATTGGTGATTGCACTTGCAATTTGTCTCTTTGTCTCTCTGTCTCTCTCTCTCTCTCTCTCTCTCTCTCTACCTCTCTCTCCCGCAACCCCTTCTTAACTCAGCTCTTCTGCAGGATCTCTGCTGCACGCACTAAAGTGACCAAAAAAAAATAAATATCTTTGTTGTCAGCTACTTGAGAAACTTGTGAATTATGCCGACAGTTTTATGCATCTTTTGACCTGAATTGTGTTGTGTTTGTATTCACTAACTGTAAAAATAAAAAATATTACAAAAAGGTGTAGAAGAAGAAGAAGAGTAGCTAAATATGCATTATTGTGCAACGTTTTTTTTGTTGCGTCAAAAAAGGTGAATGAAGATTGATGGGTGTGTGTCTCAGCTAAAGGGTTAGATGAATATTTTGAGTCACTTTGGATTATGATTGATTGAAATTTGAGCAGTTATAATCATATTAAATGACGAGAAAAATAACTGCATATTTTAAATTAATTATTCAAATTATGAATGAGTGAAATTTGAAGAGTTATAATCTCATTAAATAACGAGAAATCCAACTACATGTTTTGTATTGATTATTGAGCTTATGATTGAGTGAAAATTGAAGATTAATAATGATAAATATACATTTTATGATTTGATTGAAGATTGAGGAGTTATAATGACATTAAACATCGATGTACCTGACTATGTAGATTATGTTAATTGAAGCTGTACTTTGACAATGTAATTGAAATTATGATTTATTGAAGATGGAAGAGCTACAATTATATTAAATATTTACACAGATACCAAAGCGGCTTATACCAAGTGATGCTCCACTTATAGCCATGTTATTAAGCTTATGATTGATTGAAATTCGAAGAGTTATAATGACATTAAACATCGATGTACATAACGATATAGCTTATATTAAATGAGGCTGAACTGTGATTGATTGCAATTTGAGCAATTTATTACTGGTGGTGCACTTTTGGCTTTGTTGCAATTGAAATAGCAGTAAAATACTTCAAACATATATTTTCGTTGCTGCACTTTGGCCATAACTAATTGTTTTGCTGAATCACATCTCAATTAGGGCCGTTAGCTGCTTAATTGTTGCATTTAATTAGCTAATTATGGGGGTTGTTGGAATCAAATCAATGGCAGCAGTGGGCAACATGCATAAATTAATAATTATGCACATCAATGTACGGCTGCAAGTGGCGACAGCAGCTGACAAAATGGCAAACAAAATGAAAACAAACAGCGAGAAGCGGATAAACAACAATTGCATGCACATGTTGATTAAAGTATGTTTATGTTGGCCAAAGACAATTAAAATTCATTCGAGTTAATTACGCGCAATTAAAAGCACATTTTTACAACTAATTGCCAACCGCAATGAAATGTGATAGTAAAAATAATAAAATAATGCCAGCAATGTGCACAAAGACAACAACACACATTTTGGGCCAGTTTGTAATTATATTTGCTCAATGTGGATTTTATGCTCGTTACCTGAAGTATGCGCCAGAAGTGAGCAATTTGCATAAAGCGTGGCAAGTCCTGATATGGGAATAATGAAGTGCTTCAAGCGCAGCGAATGCGACAAATGTGAGTTTAACTTGAGCAAAAAGTGGCAAAAGGTGCTCAGCAAAAGAGCATGAGAAGAAGCATGTATAAAGCAGGGAACAGGAAGGGAACTTTATGGATTGAAGGTGAGAACCAGAAACGGAATAAGGAATAAACAAAATAAATAAATCAGTAGAATAGCAGAATGGAAGAAAATACTCTAAAATTATGAAAAAATTACATAATATTAGATTAATTAATTAACAGATAAATTATATTAAGAAAAATTCGAATTTAAAAAAAAAACAAACAAAAAAATAAAAAAAGTTAAATTTCATTATTAACCAACAAATTTGATTAACATTTGTAATGTATGCTTGGAATTTGTGGTCTACAATTAAGGCCAAGCCTGATCCAGAAGATCTTGGCTTTAGCATAAATTAGCATTATCTGGCCACAATGTCTGTGAAATTGAAACAAATCACAATTGTCATTTTTTTTTTATATATATATATTTTCGGGCCCGTTGGCAATGGGGCATAAAATATGAGGGGAGATAAGACAAAATGCCGACACAGCAACAAGCAGCCAAGAAAAGGAAACGCTAAAAGTCTACTTTTGTTTTGCTTCGTTAGCTTTACAGCTATCCCATTTCATTCCCATTCCAATTCCGCATTCCCCATTCCCCATTCGCCATTCGCCATTCCCATTCCAATCGTTTCATCTTATGCGGCGAATGCGTGCGGTTTTCACTCGGAGTTTGAGTTTGTCGGCAAGTTTAAGTAGATTTTCATAATTTACGCGCTGTGCGCAGGCAACATTCATAAATTATAATGCTGCAGACACACCCCCACCAAACCTCTACCCGCCCCTCTTCCCACACTCTCCCGCCCTCTGCCCTGCCCCTTACGCCTGTGTCCTCCTCAGCATTAACTTCGTTTCGAGTTTGTTGCACAATGAATCAAGGCTGGCTTTCAATACAAGTACACACGTATACACTGAGAAAAACACTAATTAAAATGTGTGCTTAATTCGAGTAGAAAGCGCAGCAAAAGTGAGCAAAGACTTATATACTCAAATTGTGTAAGTTGATTCAGAAATGAAGCATCTAAAATTAAGTTTTTTCTTCTTCTTGAAATATCTAAAATTAAGTTTTTTCTTCTTCTTGAAATAACTTAAGTTAAGTTTTCTCTCTTCCGATTTCCACTTGTTCCAAATATATTCTGTGATTTTTCCTTCTTATTAACATATTCTACTTGTTCTTAAAGTATCTTGAAAAAAGATTTCTGTCTTCTCATTTAAGAACATATTCGTAATTTGAGATAGCAGATCTTAATTTCAGTTTGATACGCATAATTTTAGATTTTTCCCACTTTTTTTCTTTGGATTTTTCCCCGTGCACGTTAAGCGACCTTCGTTTTGAGGCTGTTTTTCACTTCCGTGTTGCGAACAATTGCATTTAATTGTTAGTAAAATATGTGAAAAGTTTTGCCCAAAACTTTTCAAGCGTCTAAAGTGGGTTTTTCAGCAGGGGAAGCAGCCCTCCACCCACCACCCCCTTTTGTATATCACTAAGCGTGCCTGCGACATGTTGTTTTCATGTGATTCAACGCTGTCAAATACAGCTGTGTGTGAGGTTTGGTGTGTGTGTGTGTGTGTGTTGCTTGTGCGTGTCTATTTTTGGCCATTTTGATGGTGAATTTTTCTTTGGTTTCATTTTTGACTTGGCATTTTTTGGGACGATTTTCTAGCTTGTGATTTTTATATTTTTGCATTTCGTCAACGCTTCTGACAATAAATCACAGCTACAACAAGCAACTACAGCAACTAAAGCAACAACAACAACAACAACAACAAAAAACAATAACAATTCAAAGAACAACTTTTCATTTTGCGATTATTGGTAAAATGGGCAAACTTTTCTCAGCAGCAGCCACAATTGTCTGCCACAGAAGTTTTTCCAAGTATTTTTTCTTGTATTCCAAATAAAACACAAAAAAAAACCCAAAAACCAAAAAAAAAATATATATGAATCCAAAAAGCAGGAAATGCTTCATAGGAATGACAACTTTTCATAAAGTTTTTAATTAAATTGTTGCGTTTACATGGGAATTTTGGCATGCCAAGCAGCGAAGCAAATTGAGTTAATTATGATAAATTATGTTGCCAGAGAGAACATTTCAGATGCGAGTAGTGAAAAATGACTTCAAAGGAATTGAGTTAAGTTGAGAATTACTTTATTTAAGCAAACTAAATTGATGTGGCTTAAATCGTAATTCAAGCCAATTAATGCGAGTAAAAATGTAATTATTATTTAAGCAACACTTTTGGCCATTAAATGTGTCTCTTTGTGAGACTAATTGGAACTTGGCTTACAGACGCACAGCAAACAACAAAAAGTAGCAGAAAAATGCTAAAGAGACGGGGGATGTTGCAAGTGTGGGTTTAACGTAGGTGGCAAGGAGTAATGTGCCACACGCGTGTTGGCAATTTAAATTACACAGCTAAGTCGCCAAGTTGTTTATGCAACAATTGCTCGTGTTTTTGTTGCCTTTCTTGTTTATGGCTGAAACACACTTGCACAGCAAAACCAGGTCAGCAGCAGGAAATGTACAAACATAAAATACATAAACAAACATAACGGATACGCCATGTGAAGCGCTTTTAATTGATATTCGTGACCAAGTTAATCAAAAGCGTTACCACATCAAAATCAATGCTAAAACAACTTGATTTGTCATCAATCAAACATAAAGCAAAAGAATCAAATATGCTAAGCCTTTTCGAACTGTAATTGAAATGTTGCCACAAAAAGCCGCACTTATCATTCACAATTGATAAGAATTTAAATGCTTTTGGCCAGTTTTCAACTTTTCCACTTTCAAGTGAAATGAAAAATTAAATTACCAAACTGAGTTTAAGATACGCACACATACATACATAAATACATTGCATCACTACAACATTTTTTCTCATAATTAAAAATTCATTTTTTAAATGTTGACTTTTAATATTCGGTTCGGGTAAATACCGAATAAATTAAAGTAAATATTTTGAATAAATATATTAATTTATTTTTGTTTCATTTGGATGAATAAGTGCCAACAAATAGTGAACAAATAATAGACTCAATTATGCAGCTTATGAAAATCGATTAAATATTTTAAATTTAAAAAGGAAAAATGAATTTTATTCGAATTTTGTTCTTTCATTTAAAAAAAAAGTTTTCTTGTGCTAGTAATATTAATATTTAATATTTTTCGCAACTGTGTTTGTGCAACAAATCTGTTTTTTTTTTGTTAGCTAAATGTGCCGCATGCCACTTGCAGGCTTTGCTGCTGCTGCGGCTGCTGCTCATAAAGTGTCAAGTTTATCGCAAGGCTGCAGCAAGCAGGAGCAGGGCTTCACTCGCGTGTCCTGGGAACGTGCGTCGAGAACAAGGCCATGAGACTCCTTTCTGGCTATGCGATAAATCCTGCATCGCATTCCCTGGGGTGAGGTGTGGCCAGATTTGCCAGCACTGCCAGCGCCAAAAAAGGTGAAAAATGCATTTCAAATGGCAACAGTTTTTCGAAGGTTTTAACCATGATTTTGCAATTGGAATGCGCGAATTTTAAACTTAAGAGAGATAAATAAAACTAAATCAACAAAATGCTGCCAGAGTTTTTGGTAAGTGAAATATTTGCCTTAAAGCGCGTTGCACACAAAATGCGATTGCAGTAAATTACCAAGTGAATGTTTGCACACACGCATTCCACGCAGTTGTTGCTGCTGCCACCATGTTGCAATCAATTTCACTCATATGCATGCCAAAATATTCAAGTAATTTGCGTATTTGTATGTAAAATGGAGTGTATTATGTTGAACAACGCACAAACGAATTGCATGACGAACTGGCTGAATGGCGGAATGACAGACTGACAGATTGGCTGCCTGCGATTGCAACTAAAAATTCCACAAAAAAGGGGCAGATAAAAAAAACGTCGACTGCAAATGCAAAATAGTCAAAACATTGCGCAAACCAAATTGTCGTTGGCAACGCTGCCGCTGCCTGCGCCGCTGCCTGCGTCGCTGTCTGCGTCGCTGTGTGCGTCGCTGCCTTTCAATCAAACGCAAACAAAACGGGACTTGGATCGCATCACTTCCTCTGCCGCACGCCAGATGTCGCTGCACGTGACAAATGCCGACAATTGACATGGATTCTACACCCCCCCCCCACCCACCCACTCCCCCTACTCGCTCACTATTCAATTTGCCAGACAATCCAACTGGCTCTTCCTCTCTACCTCTCTCCATCACTTCCTCTCCTGTCCTTGCTGTCCTTGTCTTTCACCTGGCAGCCTGTGCACTTATTTGCCAGTCGTTTCCTCTATCTGGCAACGCTATTGACAATTGATGAGCGGCTTTCGCCAATCTTTTACTTCACTTAAAGCATTCCTTTATTCTCCCTCTCCCTCTCTCTCTCTCTCTTCAGCGTTTTTCCCTTGTTTTTTTTAGTAAATATTCTCAAAGGAGCAAAAGTGATTACATATGCAAAAGCTAAATTTCTCTCTGTGCATTTTTGATGATGACTTTGACTTTTTGCCCGTTTCGTTCAGTTTCGATGGCGTTGCTTCGTTCAGTTTGTAGTTGCCAACTTGAGCGCTGATTAATTTATGTAAATGCTGTCCAAGAAAAAAAAAAGTAAGAAATGGAAGCCAAAAAAAGTGGGCAACAAAAGTAATCTTCATTATCATCACGAAGGTCGTCAGCGAAATTGGCGCCAACAAGTACATTTCCATCAAATGCCAAAGGATATGCCAAAAAGTTTTCCCCACTCAAAGGAAGCGGGGTTACAGTTAAAGACGGGCATCAGCAGAAAATAGCTGTCATTAATCATTTGGCCAAAAAGGTGGCAAGTGGCAAGTGGCAAGTGACGTTAATCTTTGACTACGTACAAGAAAAACACACACACAAAATAAGCAACGAATGCAAATGGACGAAAAGGCAGACTACAACGAACTTTAAATGCCCTGCATTTTAGATTTATCAAAGGGGATTTTTATTTAGTATATAAATTTCCCTAGAAAAACCAGAATTTATTTCCAGCAAATGAAAATTCAATTTGTAATCTTAAGAGCAAAAGCAAAAAGCCTTGGCTCAGCTGACGTTTACCAACACTGTTCAGCCCCCCTCGAAAACAGAAGGACTTCAAGAAAACAATTAAAAGTATCATGTGGGCGTGACAATTGTTAACTTTGGTTGTTGTTGTTGTTGTTGTTGCTTACATTTGACACGTGTCACTTGCGAAAAGTGAAAGAGAGAGGTGAGACGAGGGAAAGTAAAAGTGAAAGTGAAACTGTAAATGACACTCGCTTAATGATAGCCAGCAACAACAACAACAACAACAACAGCATTATAAATAGTTGAAATAATTGCGGTCAGAGCAGGTGGCGACAATTTCATTGCTGCATTCTTGGCTCATCTTGAAACTGTGCATTGGTGTGTGTATTGGAGTGTGTGTGTGTGGTTTACCTGAGGTCTAATTAAAATTCCTTGACTTTGGCTATTTGCCAGCACTGGCAGACCGCAATTAGTTAACAGCATGATTAAATCCCAACCATGCAAAGAGAACTGTTAAATGAACTCTGCGAAGAATATAGCCTTAGCCAAGATCTATAGAGCAGGCCAAATGTTTTGACAGATATATCTGCATATCGGAAAACTGTAAACTTAATAATAAAAAAAAAGACACTCGAACTGAAGTTGACCTGTAATCATTCCCTTAACCCAGTAAAGTTGGCTAAAATGTGTTTAATGATATTTTAATCATTTTAAATGGATACATGGAAAACAGGCTAACTGAAAAATCATCAAAACATCAACAACAAAAAGTTTTTTATGTTGTCCCGTTTATATTTCGTTAAAAAACGAACTATTGGCATAACATGAATGCTTTTTTGTTTGCGTTATTCAACACAGTATTTTTCTGTGCATTTCAGCTTACGTTATTGCCATTTATGCTGGGAAAGTTGAGAAATTACGAGTGCAAAAAGGCAAAGGAATTTTTCAATGCACAACAGATCATTTCTAAACAAACTTTGCATAGTTAAAAAGACTTATATTTATATAGTTGTATAGTTTAAAGCTTCAACTAACTGTTAACAGTTGCAAGAGGCTGCTAAACATATCTCATCATTCCGATAAAGATAGCTTAAAAACTTTCATTCCAATGCACAAACTTTAGACAGAATCACAGAATCATTCCAATGCACACATACTTTAACACACACACACACTCACACACACATACACACACACATACTTATTAAGGGGCAGATCACAAAGCAAACGCTGCGAACCTTCAACTGCATCAACTTTCAGACATAGATGGCGCCAGTTGGCCAGTTAATCAGAAAACGCTTAGCAAAGCGCATTTCTAAGCTGAACACGCCAAACGATTTATGTCAAAATGACCACAGGGGTGCCATTGGGCAAGGGGTCAAGGGTTGGGCGCTGCAACGGTAATTTATATGCACTTTGATAGCAACAAGATGCAAAGCAAAGGGTGAGTAGGTTGGGGGGGGGGGGGGGAAAGTCCCTAGACCCACTTATAAATCACAGCAAGGACATCGTCCTGTGGCTGTTGTTGTTGTTGTTGTTGGTCCACCCAGCAAAACAATCGCACTAAATTTTACTAAATCGCCCCATAAAATATGAAGTTTTTCTTGTTTTTAGAAATAAATTCTAAAAATTATTAAAACACATATTTTTTTTCTTCAATATAATTAACAAACTAAATTCAGAATTCTTCTTCTTCTACGCACATAAAATAACGCATTTGGAATTTAGACTTATTTTTTCTTAGTTTTAGAAAAATGCAGCCTGAAACTTGATTTTTGCAAAGCCACAAACATAAATCGAATTTTATGTGTGCAGTCAGTCAGGCAGCAGGGAAAGGGGGATGGGGGCAGGGGGCAGGGCAGGCGACTAAGCAGTTTATGGAAAAGTGCAAAAACGTGGGAGCTTTGTGGTTTTGTAGGCGGTCGTAAATATGTTTCGAGTGTGGTTCGCTTTCAACTCAAACGCTGCCCACAAATGACTGTTTAGTTTTTGCAGTCCTGCTTATTGCTGTCTGGCTGGTGGGCGTTGAATGCTGTTTTGCTGTTGGGTCACATTAGTTGCCAGCTTGTCAAGGACTTGTCGTGACCCTTGCCGAAATAGGTCCAGTTACCAGATGACAAGGACAACGCACACAGACAACAAAAGAGCATAAAAAGAACAGCTTTAAAAAATGTGTGTAGAAAAAAATGCGAAATTCAATTGTGAACTCAACTCAAGGTCAGAATTAAAACTGACAAACACACATTCACAGTTTACACACATTCCCATAACAGCCACGCTTAACAGCAACAATAACAGCAAAGCGAGTAAAACATTTCAAGCACTGCACTGCTCGAAAATGCACAGACTTAACTGTTGCAAGGGGTGCAGGGGAGAGGAGTGGGGCAATCATGCATGCAGCCGAGTTCAAAGAACTCACAAAAGCCGGCTCTGTTATTGTTCAGTGAGAGCATTAAACGGCTTCCACCAACATTTCTTTTGAGCTGTATTCGAAGTGTTAAAGTAGCCCCAGCATGTTAGCCATTAACAGCCACAATTTAACAGAGGCAAACAGTTGAGGAGGGAGAATATCGAACATGTTAAGTCGAAGGAGTATATCGAATGTTTTCTAAGAAACATAGCATCCACAATAAACAATATTGTAGCTTAAGAGGAGAGTTAAAATTCGAACTGGTTAAATAGAAGCACTTAACAGTTTTGCATACTGTTAATGTTAGCCATTTTTACACTAGTTTGAGGGGAGACTTTTGCATGCGTGTGCGTAATGTTAAAGTTGCTCAAGCTGCTAACTTGCAATCCACACAAATTCGAACTTGTTCGGCGAGGGGACACAGCTCAAATGCAAAAGGAATTCAAATACTTTTCACAAGCAACTTTTTTAACAGTTGCCTGACGAGGAGTGTCTAAAATAAATATAATTAAAAGTTGTCTTGTTGTTAAGTCAGAATACCTAATAACAACTATTACTAAGCAAACTTAGTGTTAAGTTTGTAATCATGTCAAATGTTAACCATTAACTAATGTTAACCTTTAACAGAATCAGTTTCAATGTTGTTATTTAAACTGGGGAATGACTAACATTTTCAATGCTGTTAATCAACTACTGCAAATAACATAAAGCTTAACAGAGAACTGCTAACAGAGCTCCAACTTGAGTTTGTCTATTTGGACAACTGTATCCTCTCTGTTAGTTCCACAACCATTAACATAGCAACCACACCTAATGTTGCAGCACATTCGAGTAAACATTTCTCCTTCAAATGACGCTCACTCTCATTTCAGCAAAAAGAGAGCACGCTCTCTTTCAGCTCTTCGTGCAACGTTCGTGTTTTGCCTCGTTTTGTGGAAGTTAACCTCATTTCGTGCGCCCGTTTTGGCTGCAACGTTAGCATTCATTGTCTCTGCGAGTCGCCTCTGAGACACAGTCGAAGATGCAAAGCAGGCGAAACGAAGACAAAGCGAAGACTTCGCATTGGGTTCTGGTTTAATTTGCTTCCTCTGCTTCTGCAGCTGCTTTGGCTTGACAACTTTTTTGTTATCTGCTTTTGTTGTTGTTGTTGTTGTTGTTGCTGTTACGCAAAAAGTTGCTGACAGGCATCTCTCTATCTCAGTCCCTCCGCCTCCCCCTCTCTTTCTGTCTCATAGCCTGCATGAAATTAAAATAATCTGCTAGATTTATTGCAATAGACTTGAGATTTCATTTGGCTTCAAATTTAAAATTTCTGCTGCAAATAAATCGAGTATTTGAGTGGTGGCAAGGGGGAGGGGATGGCGAAGTGGGGGTGTCTTTAGCTTTTCTTCGATGGCTTAAAGCACAAAATTCGCTTTGGTCTTTTTTGGCCCCAGACAAATGGAAT